>CM061042.1:62424934-62834934 GCA_030762985.1 Adelphocoris suturalis | reverse complement strand
CGGGGTTGGCTGATTTGTGGCGAGCGAGCACGCTAGCGCGGAGGTGGACGCCCGGGCCTATCACCCGCAAGACGTCAGTTCGCTTTCTTTCAACCGCGACGGTCTCAGCTGGAACGCTGACCTCAATCCATGAGATGAACATCCAATCCGCCTTCACCATGGGATGGCTCTATGATCTTAAATTCTCTATCATGAGCGAATCTTTCACCGCTAACTCCTTCCGCTTACCTATTTACAGACATGAGCTGTGTACTTTTCGTTAAGCTTCAAGTGACTACCAATTCCTTAAAATTAAATATCTTTGTATGCCCCTCTCTATGTAAGTTTTCCCATCTCATAATTGATTAGAACATGAAACAAACAATCTTCTTTATACACATTTTTTGATATTCACATAAAATTGTCTACACTTTCCTTCAGAATCTAGAAATCCATCGAATCACACCCTTTCTTATTTTTTAAAAGAACATTTGGTAGATAAACCTTACCCTGCCATGAAGAGTTATCGTCAATCCTTTTCCAGGGATGTTTTGAATGGTGACTCGCTCTCTCGTTTTCGTACTCTTCGTCTTCATCCTATGAACTCTGAAGATTGCAGCCCAGAGTTGATAGTCCTAATGTTCACAAACTATGGGACTTACTAGTGTCCCTCCGGTAACCAGCGGTCACCCTTTCATCGCTTACTCCATGTCTGTGGGCGTGTTTGGGGTGCCCAGAGAGACAACCCAGTTTTAATAATATAAAGGTAATAGTAGTTTTTAGGGTAATAGCAGCAAGTTGTTTGCAGTATTCGTGTTTTGTACCCAACCCTAGGTTATATGCTTGTTATACCTAAAGATTCCATTCGTTTACCAAAAGTTGGGCTTGCCATGCATTCCTGAACGTATAATCGTTTATTCAGAAACTCGTTCAAATTGCCAATATTTCGGTCAGCCCACTGGTTTACCCAAATCGATAGCCAACACATGACTCTCGTCATGTTCGGGGTGCCCAGGAAGACAACGCAGTCTTAATAATAGAAAGATAATAATAGTTTTGAGGGTATTAGCAGCAGGTTGTTCGGAGTATTCGTGTTTTGTAGCCTACCCTAAGTTATATGCTTGTTATACCTAAAAATTCCATTCGTTTACCAACAGTTGGGCTTGCCATGCATTCCTGAACGTATCGTTTATTCAGAAACTCGTTAAAATCGCCAATATTTGGGTCAGCCCACTGGTTTACCCAAAACGATAGTCAACACCTCACTCGCGTCGCATTCGGGGTTCCCAGGGAGACAACGCAGTCTTAATAATAGAAAGATTATAGTAGTTTTGAGGGTATTAGCAGCAGGTTGTTCGGATTATTCGTTTTTTGTAGCCTACCGTAAGATATATACTTCTTATACCTAACAATTCCATTCGTTTACCAACAGTTGGGCTCGCCATGCATTCCTGAACGTATCATTTATTCAGAAACTCGTTAAAATCGCCAATATTTGGGTCAGCCCTCTGGTTTACCCAGATCGATAGCCAACACCTCGCCCTCGTCGTATTCGGGGTGCCCAGGGAGACAACCCGGTCTCGATGTAACTACAACCAGAGTTACACAGGTTGCTCCCGAGGCGAGGACTTTTAAAAAGAAGGTAGCCGACCAATAATTCTTAATTAGGGGCCAGGTTGGGGGTCACGGGGCCGAACCCACCCGCGCCTTCCGAGGCATAAATCTCTAAACTCGCTCCGCTCTCTAAACGGCTCCGTTTCGTAAAGGGAGCAGCGCCTTTCCGCGGATCCGTTATCCGATTACAATTTGTATTCTCGCACTGCTGCACCCCCTCCCTTCCCACTATTATTGTATCTGCTTCGCCCTTCGATACGCATACCTATCTATCAACTCATCCCTTAGTTTTAGATCTCATCAACTCATCCGATTATTGAATTTTCGAAGAAATAATGACCTATTTGGATGGCTTCGAAATTTTAAAAGTGGATTTAAACGGTCGAGGACATCCTGAAAATTCTTTTCATACATCAAAAAACACAATCCTAGATTCTGACGACGCATATATTTATATATCTATGGTGAAGTTGTATAGTTTTATAGTTTAGGTGAAAAATGCCCATAATTAACCCAATTTGGACAATAGGGCATCTTGGCTATCATAATCGAAGTATGTTTTAGTACTGAGACGATCACAACCACTCCCAGACCTCCAAGATTCATTAAGAAGTGAGAAAGAGAGTCCAGCTGCTATTACCCTCAAAACTACTATTATCTTTCTATTATTAAGACTGCGTTGTCTTCCTGGGCACCCTAAAGGTGACTAGAATGAGGCTATCGATTTGGGTAAACCAGTGGGCTAACCGAAATATTGGCGATTTGAAAGAGTTTCTGAATAAACGATTATACGTTCAGGAATGCATGGCAAGCCCAAGTGTTGATGAACGACTGGAATCTTTAGGTATAGAAGTATACGACTTAGAGTAGTCTACAAACAAAAATACTCTTAACAACCTTCTGCTAATACCCACAAAACTAATATCATCTTTATATTATTAAGACCAGGTTGTCTCCCTGGGCACCCCAAACATGACGAGAGTGAGGTGTTGACTATCGATTTAGGTAAACCAGTGGGCTGGCCCAAATATTGGCGATTTGAACGAGTTTCTGAATAAACATTTAGGTATACGTTCAGGAATGCATGGCAAGCCCAACTGTTGGTAAACGAATGGAATCTTTAGGTATAACAAGGATATAACTAATGGTAGGATACAAAATACGGATACTCCTAACAACCTGCTGCCCTCTAAACTACTATTATTTCCAACTCTCTAAACATCCTCGAGAACACAAGACAAGCCACACTGTCTAGCATATAATAAGTTCCTAGAGATCCTTGTATATTCATGGGTGAGCAAACAGACCACACAATTATAGAACTACTACTGGATTTCCCGGCGCGTTGCAGCCAGGAAGGAAAAAAGAAGGAAAAAAAATTGTCTAAAATATTAAACAATATGCTAAAACATTCAACTGTTTTCTACTCTATTCCAAACTATAGTAGTTAGCCCTCAGTTTGGTTGAGATGAGTGCGGATACACTTCATCTCCAAGTAGTTGCCATATATTGCTCCAGTTAAATGTCATAACATCGCTAACCAATCTTTTGTAGCAAAGTTATGATTCGCTTTTCCCTCGTATTCACTCGTTGCGAAGGGCGACCAGTTTGACGATGAGGAGTAGGTTTGGGGAAGATTCCGATGGCCTATCATCGCCCTGTTGTGCAAGGAATTAGTTGGAAAAGTCTCATCCCCATCGGACGAACGATACGCCCGTGCATTAAGGACTAATAAACATAAATTGATTTTTATAGATATAGATTACGAGTTAGAGAAATTATCGTTGGTCACATTTTCTGCCCTTTCCATCCTGAGGTGAGAACATGGAAACACCAAATGGGTCGAGCTTTCAAATACTGGATAGGTATTCATCAAGAGATCTGGTGTATGCAAAAGCTTTAAACACTTCTAAAAACCATATATTTCAATATTGTTTCTTATTAGCGAATCATTAGTGGATCTTGGAACGATTCCTGTATTTTAACGCTCTTCATTACGTAGTTTTATGTAAGCGTGTGTCATTCCAGAATCGGGATTTGAAAAAATGTGTTATTTTGCAAACAAACGACCTTTTTGTAGAAAGGATAAGTTCGTAGTACAGCACTTTTTGTGCAAAATAATGTGCCCAATTAAAAAAATCAACTTACAGATCGCTAAAAAAAAAGACACGTTCATATTTATTTTACACCAGAACAATATACCTAGTACTGTTGTTGCAAAGTTTACTAACTAATCGCTATAGAAGAATACATTTATATTAAGTAGTTTCACAAAAGTTTATTAGAAAATGTGCTCAAATTTTTGTATAAGGAAAATGTGATAAAAATTGATGAAAAGTGCTAATATTTATACAAAGTCCTAAAATTGGGTTCTTTAACTGTAATTTCCGATCGAATTTTTCATTTCATAAAGTTCCTAACCACTTTGGTTTCGTGTTTGTGTGTGTCTATATTATCTGACCATGTGTCCGCAAAGCCTTAGAACAAAGTTAATTTCCACAGTTTTCATCCAATTTGATAATGAAATTCCCAGGGAGTATGCGGGTTAGGCTACAGATGGTCCCCTGTATCAGTTTCAATGTTTGCAAATCAACTATACACTCAAAGCATGAGCAAACGTAAAATCCGCCTATCACAATTTTCTCGCGTTCAGATCGTCCGATCTCGCTCGAATTTGGATGGTGGTCAAGAAAGAGCAAATTAACCATCCCATATAAATCAAAACAATCTAATTGTTGTTGGCTGCTACTCAAGCGAGAATGTAAATTCCTTGTACTTAACAGGCATTACTACTAAAGTTGTCATGCAATTTTGATGAAATTTGTTGGAAATGTGCGGATTAGATTGGCGATGATTCCCTGTAAATTTCATCATCTCAGCGTCATTTTCTCATTGCCTCTTCGTCTGATCTCTTTCGAATTCCGTGGGAAGTTGGGAAATGACGAATTGATTTCTTTATGTGAGTTTTATCACAATCGTATCAGTATAGCTACTGATCATGCGCCAACCTCACGTCTTTGTGCAAGCTCGACTTTTACAGTTTTTCATTATTTTAAGATTACATTTCTGGTTCTTTCTAGATTATTCAGTACATTTCTATGATCATCACATTAATGTTATGGATATGAAGAAGCTATATATGTCACACTATACTAAATAGTTCCTGGTTACTGAGGTTACGGATCACACGGTGCACGTGAACCATGATCAGCTGATTTGGTAACAACCGACAGAGCTAACAAATTAATACAACCGCTTGATTGATAACACAAGATCGAGTCTAAGTACGTCCTCGTTACCACGTCTTCAACACTACGACCGTAAATGTATAAACCCGAGGAAGGTTTCCGCGATATGCGTGTACAGTTCATATTTTTATACCTAACGTATTAACTGTATTATTTAAAATATGAACTAAATATATAAGTATATTAAAATATACTAATTTTATTTATATTCATCTTATTTTCACTCGAAGCAGTCCAATCATCGAGTGCCCAAAAACCACTTAGTAGTCAACGAAACGGAGGATAAAGAATTGCCGAAAAACGGATAAAATCTTTTCATTCCAATCATATTTACCTTTTTCAAGATGCAAACATTAAACTAGTACCTAAGATACCAACATGTATTATTTTACTGAGTTTCCCTACTAAATGCATAACATCTCTTGTACCAACCTCCAAATATACATACACGAGTATTACTACTAACAAAGTTGAGCGACAACTTGGCCAATCATCGTGTTCCTGACGGATGTGTCTTCAAGATAAATCTGGAACGCATCGTTGGACTCGTCTCTGCTGAATAAACTAGCGTGATCATATAATTATGAGCCTACGAAGTCTAATACTTCTCGCTGAATTTCATACCAAAAATACTTGAAACGCCGACAGACTGATTCGATTCTTGAATAGTAACCAACTAATTTTGGGAGAGGGGATACAAAAATTTCTTGGCCGATTACAAAGGTTCACTTTACAAACATCACTACGAATTGAAAACAAAATGAAACAACACGACGATGGATGGTGGAAACTGGGATCAGGCTGAATGAAAACAGAGTCGGAGAAATACAAGAGGTCGGAATCAGTGTCAGGTTACAAAACATTTGATAAGAGATGATGTGTGAAGACGCGTGAAACACCGAGCTTGCACCGTAGTAGCAACCAGCGTGTTGGCGAAATTTTGATTTTCCCTAGATTCACGTTCACCGTATTAGAACACCGTAGTAACCAGGAACTCCCTAGAGTATCTCTTCCAGGTCAATTCAAGATAATGAATGCTAATGATCAACAACCATCATGCAATGATATCATTGTTGATCTCTTTAGTTTCGTTGTGTCAACCGATGAGTTGCTGTGTTGTTGAAGAGGTGATTTACAGCGTGAGTTAATGTGACGCTAAGCGCCAGAGAGGAACACATTAAACCATCCATTAAATTCTAACACAAAAAAATAATTACGTTCTCTAAGCGGATTATTCCTCACCAGACAGATATAATTATAAGGGTATCGGCAGTAAATCACGGCAACTTTAATAGATATTGTAATGGGTATAATTTTGCGGTCACATCTTGTTGTAAAACATTCGCCTAGGTAGGTAGTTATTAGTTGTTATAGATCGTCTACTTATTTTAGCCGTTAACATCAATAATGACAGTGTCCTGAAATGATATTAAAGTTTCGATATTTTATTACTTTACATGCACCGTTACTGAGATTGTGATACTTGTAGTTGATTGAGGGACTCTTAATTTATAATTATCGTCACCAGCTATCTAGGTAAAACATACGGAAATACATTGATACATAGATGAACTTAAACACTTTTAAGTTTGATTTTCACAAACTGATAACTCTGAATTCGATTTTTTATCACAAAAAAGAAAGCGATAAATATTTTGAACTGGACATATTGAATTTTGTCTACCTGAAGAAGCCCCAGTTTCTGAGGAGGAACGATGGAGATAAATAGGTAAAATCTTATAAATCAATTTAATTTTCAAGCATTTTAATTTCTCCCTTGATGGGAAAAACAAAAGATCATGGATATGTCTAGTACCTACTGCTTACCAGTAGGTACCTACTACTCTATTGTATACCAACCATATAGTGCCTTCTTTTCACAAGATTATTCCATTATGGTTACAAAACAATATTAGTTTACAACTTAGAGTAATAATTCAGCATTCCTTGACACTACAATGGCATGAGATGTTGTGATAAAATGAGAGCATTCCAAAAAAAGGCGAACGATTTTCTTACAATGAAAACTATGGGAGTTACCCTTCCCTAGTAACTCATTGGTTGTAAGTGAAAAATCAATAGAAATTCTACCTAGCCTTCACTTTTTGAGTTAATAATAATCTAAAGTGCCGGAGTGTTGCATTTGGTATGGAGAAAAAAAAAGAGTCGCAAAAAATTCCTTGACCCCCAGCCAAAAGACATATCCATGTCAAAAAGAATTTAAGGACAGAAAGGCCTTTTTTGTAAAGTCTTGCTACCAACCGAGGATGGTTCGGTTGTGAGTTCGGAGAGGCCAATGTTTTAATAGAATTTTTAAATGAGTGTTTGGAAAATATTATTGGAGACGACTAGAGATGGGCTATAGCAACGGATCGGTTGGTTGTGAGGATCATTCAAAATCTTTGCAAATTGTTTTGCATTAAATTGTTGTGAAGTTTTCTGTGATTTACGTTAAGACTATAACATAGACATTGTTTAAAGGTGGGTTTTCTCTTATTGCTAACATTTTTCAATGTTTGATACTTCGCATATAATTACAGCATACGCAAACTGAGTCGAATCTCCACAAATACAATCGCAGTCAGAAATACGTCCACCATGTTGACATGGATATGTCTTTTGGCTGGGGGTCAAGGAATTTTTCGCGACACTTTTTTTTTCCCGACCGACACTTTTTTTCCCGACCGGCACATTTTCTATTGATTTTTACGTACAACCAAGGCGTTACTAGGGAAGAGTAACTCCCATAGTTTTCATAGTAGGAAAATCGTTCGCCACTTTTTGGAATGCTCTCATTTTACCACGACATTTCATGACCTCTAAGCCATTGTAGTGTCAAGGAATGCTGATTTATTACTCTAAGTTAAAAACTGATATTGTTTTGTGACCATAATGGAATAATCTTGTGAAAAGAAGGCACTACATGGTTGGTATACAATTGAGTAGTAGGTACCAACTGGTAAGCTGTAGGTACTAGACATATCCATGATCTTTTGTTTTTCCCATCAAGGGAGAAATTAAAATGGTTGATTTCGAAAACACTGTCTCCTACAGAACAGCGACACTTTTGACATGGATATGTCTTTTGGCTGGGGGTCAAGGAATTTTTCGCTACACTTTTTTGACATGGATATGTCTTTTGGCTGGGGGTCAAGGACTTTTTCGCGACACTTTTTTTTTTTTTAAGCTTGTTTTCGAAAAAATGAAACTATTGCGATAGCCCCGGAAATTTCAAAAATCAAATTTTCTTCATTAAAATCCGTTTGAAGCATTCTGAAACGATTCCTTCAGTTAATTTTTCATAAATCCTTTATGATATATATATATATATATATATATATATATATATATATATGTGTGTGTGTGTGTGTGTGTGTGTGTGTGTGTGTGTGTGTGTGTGTGTGTGTGTGTATGTGTGTACTCCTCGTTTTGAGAATGACAAATGCCGACATTTTTTGTGACTTTCACTTGTTAGATCCCGGGAAAAGCCTGTTCCGTACTAAAAATAACAACAATAAATAAGTAGGTAATAAAATAAAATAAAATAAAAAAATGCACTTGTAGAGAATGAAAGAATTTCCAGAAATGTACCTACCTAATACTCTCTAAAAATGACAAGAAACGGCTGGAAATCGTTGACATTATATTTATTAGCAGAATATAGAAATACATTAAAATAATTAAAGCAACTATGAACTGCTACAATTAAAAAAATCTGTGCATAGAATTGTACTGGAAAATGTATTTAAATTCATAAAAATCGAATTTAAGTGCCTAAAAATCGAAAAAACCACTAAAAATTGTTAACACGCAAAACATTGTCCTTACAGAAAACTACCTTCTTAGAAAACTTGTTCACGCCAGAAAATCTTATAGTTCATAATTTCTATGCATACCTACAATGCGACCAAATTTCAAACAATATAACAACAAAATTAATATAAATGCTTGAAAAAACCAAAATATTCAAATTCGCTCATATGGTCATGGTTATGATGCAATCCTGGAACTGATAACCACATGTTTTTCAGTGTACGTTGCCCCCTTCAATCGTGTGTTTGTTTTATGTTTCTACGTGTTCTGTTAGTTTGATCGAAGTTATTTGTAGTTCCACATATCAGCGTTGTCAACAAATTTCTGGTGAGCTGTTCAAATTTGTATAATGGATTTGATTTCCTATTACTACAGAGATACATGTTGGAAATTCATTACGCGCCATTGTATTCCGAGACATGAGAAGATGTTGAATAGCACCGAACAAATCTTCGTCTGTTGTCAATATTGTTTGCCTGAGTAGACTGAATGAGTCAATAAGTACCCATATTGTTCTAGTAATTATCTGCAGTTTCATACTCTGAATTGATTTTTTTACTGTTCTGTGTTTTATGAGATGTGCTGGAGGATCTATTCAAATTGTATAGCTGTTTTGACAATAGGTAATTTATAACAAAGACTATTAAATTGAGACATTCCTTATCTGCTTTGCTATGGTGTGAACGAAATGGATCAATCAGGGAACAGTGGATGGCACTCGATGTGATTATTCAACTATTAGCCAAAGTGCATATGTACTGGAAAAATCCATAAAATTCTTTACATGATCGTACCATTGCACCTAAGTTAGAAACTGTGATAACGAACTTCAAATAGGTACATTAAGATACTCGGACTGCTATTTACGATCAGATTCTATTATTTACGATCGGAATATTAACTTAGAGAGCAATAATTTTGAATTCAGTAAGCAAGAACATCACGATGGTGTCCGCTGGTTCGTAAAGTAGAAATATAGTAAAGTAAACGTATTGGTAAGTAATGCATGCATTACAGGGACGTTTTTGTATAATATGATTTTGGTGAGAATAGCGAATAGATGTTGCTTCTACTGGTTGTGAACACCCCCCCCCCCCCTCCCCCTTCCCCACAACACATAACCTCACATGAATGTGCTGCGAGGACAAAGATTTTGGATTTGTAACTTTCTTGCATTGTTGTCGTTTTAATAAAAAATATTAATGACAATTAAGTAAGTAAAATTTTCAACATAATTTTGTGCATACAATATCAATGTTATATTTCAAGGTTGGTTAACTTCTTTTGACTAAAATTCTGTAAAAAAAAAAAAAATAATAATAATAATAATAAGGATAATAAAAATAATAAATTATAAGAAAATTAAATTAAATTAAAAATTAATAAAAAACGTAAATTTGACCATTTCATCCGTTTTTGGTCATTTTCAGTTTTATTAGCACATTTTTCGGAATTTGAGCAATTTAATACGCTCAAGAGGTGCTGGCCAAACGAACTCATCATTTCATTTGGATAACTTGAATCTTTGATGCTAGAACATAATTTCCATTAACCCTGAAGAGATTTATCGTCTGGAATGACACACACATAAATAAATATGTATATTTATATGTATATATGAGATGTGAGAGTTCCATTCATGCGAAATTTTAGCTTTTTGATTGCGAAGAAAAACTATTTATAATATGGGAAAAAGCTTGTTATTAAATAATAATCTTAGATAAAAATCTTATCTTTTTTGCAGTTTGATTTTTTAAATCGATTTTTTTTCTCCAGCAAATTGAATATAAATTAAAGTAAATTTATCAGAATAATTTTGTGAGTACATAAAATTTTGAATGTTCTATTTTATAGTCATGAAACGTTATATATTAGAGCAAAATTCTGCTAATGATATTCAAATTTAAAGATTGTTAGCCGTTGTTAGCCCTAGTGTCATATTGGTCAAACGTTCCATTATAAGTAGCCATATTAATTCACATTAATTCATGCATCAGATTTTGCATAGGTACAATTTTTAGTAATTAGGTTAACATTATGTATCTATGTTATATCAGTTTTGCTGTATTTATAGTCTATATGCCAGACCGTACCACTTGTTATCCTCTGTTGTACTGTAGCCCTGAAGATGCTATACAAATATAGAATAGTTTTTGAATTATTGACCAACCCTTGCTAAACCTCAACTTCATTATTATACAAGTGGTCGAGAAAACTAACATGCTACTAACATATTTATATCATAGCTTAGGGAACGTACGGTCATACATTGATAGTGTTGATACACTCGTGTCAGTTGTATACGAGGCCACTGTCAACTGCTCCGCACGCCTGAAACGAGCCAAGTGAAAAGGAGGTTTCAATGATGTTCCAAACCTATGTTTATCCTTCTTCTCGAGATGTTTGTATTTCACGCCTCCTCGCTGACATTTAAACGTCTTCTGCTCTCACAAGGTCCGCCGCTTAATTACGGCCCCCAGCCAACACTCTCTCTGGAAACACCTTCTCTTACCTCCCAGTTTAAATTGATACTCGCTCCGGTTCGCGTTAATTATTTCATTCGGAACCCATGGCAGATGAGATGGGGTTTCAACTTGGGATCCTCCTTTTTTGAAAATCACTTCATACCCATCAGGTCGGTTTTATAGGTTTGCCGGCGATATGATGTCATATCGGGCGGGTTGAAGACCACCAGAACTGGCAAAATGGGTTTCAGTTGTGAATAAAGGTTGCTCAAGTCACGTGCAGTGCGTTCTTGATGTGCCGGGAACCAATCTATTCAGCTTACCCTTGGATTCGCTCAAACATAAATACACGTTATCTTTTTTGACGCGGGCGCCAATTATTTTAGTGGGAAACAGCGAGTAGGCACCAAGGCAACGGTGGGCTTTTCAGGCTTCATGCTAACAAGTGCTATACCTACCACGCACAAATCATCGCTGCGGTCGGCAAATCAAGGTTTTTGACTACCTACCCGTTTACCTACTGCACAGGTAAGTCTGAAGACACATTCAGACGTGAAATTTGCTACTAGACCATTGAGAACTATGTGCGCGAAATTCTGCTAAAAATTTTACTACGAGTATATTTTATCGCAACGTCTTTAAAAATGATAAAAACTGCGAGAAATTGAGTAAAATCTCTACATTGATTTGATTAGGAGTATATAGTTTATTTGATACAATATAATGGGAGATTATATAGGCATTAATATAACGTGTAAAATTACGAAAATTACCTTATGTGGTCATGCTGCACGACTAGAACTTCTTACTTTTCTAAAGCAATCTACGTGTTTCACAGGAAAAACTAACAGCGTGACTTATTTGCCCTTATCGTAAAGTTGAACTACTCCACAAGTGGCAGCCCTCATTAGGGTGTCTGCCACCTCGATTGTGAAATTGGCTCCAGCTCCGCGGATCTGGCTTTCAAACCACTCTGTTTGTCCTTTCGTGTACATATTCATCATTCTTCCGAACGGGCGCGTGAAGGAGGAAAAAATGTCTGTCCGGATATTTCAGGATTTATTCAACCAGTCTGCTTTAAGATAAAAAACTAGTACCAACAGTTATTTTTTCTCCTTAGAACTCCGATACTCACGACCAATAGAGCGAAAGGGTCAAGATGTGGCATTTCCAATAATTGGTCTCGGGGATCGTTTGAAACTTCAATATTTTTCCATATAAATTACACTTCTTCAAAACGTTATAAGATATTCCACGATGGTTGATCAAAACCATGAAACTGCAAGTTCGTTATCGTATCATACATAACTTCTTCGTATCCGTAAAATGAGATAATTCAGTGCGGACCATCCATAGCCTATTTGATCCCTGAAAATTTCATCGAAATCGGATGAAAACTGGAGAAATCATGCTGGTTTGAGGTTAGCGCATACGGAGCAGCGAAATGATACGAGTGTGATAAAACTCACCGGGGGGTAATCAAATCGTTATATCCCAACTAACCTCTAAATTTGAGCCATGGTCGGGCCATGAGAAAATGACGCTTGATAGAAGTTATGTTTGCGCATACTCAGTCATAACTATTCATTTTCGTGCACTAAAATTAATAGGGAACCATCTTCACCCTAACCAATATATTCTCAAAAAATTCCATCGAAATTGGAATAAATGAATGACACACTTTTTTTTTTTTTTTTTTTTTGAAGCCTCCCCTCAAAGACGGAGGGGGCACGCCATTAAATTGAAAAATAAACAAATAAAATAAAAAATGGGGATGACGCCCAGGTTTACCCGACGCTGGCTCTAGGGATAAGGGAAGTTGCAGGACGAGGAGGAAGAATGGGATGAAAGGAAGTGCCCCTATAAAATGACCACCAATTAAGATAAGAGCCACGAAGAACGCGGGTGGTGATACCCCGGAGAACTCCTGCCGAGATGCCCAACTCGAGAAGCTCCGTGGCACTTTTCCCGCACCACACCCCGCGCCATGAGACGGTCGCGGCCATGAACTTGATGTTATTAGGCGCCACTCCTTTTAGTTCAGATATCGCTTGTCGCAGATCACTTCTATCATATTTACTTTTCTTAGCCCGCCAGGTCTGCTCCATGTCCACGCTGCCACTGACAACCTGGACATCCAGGATTATGGCAGACCCATCGGGCGTGATCGCAACGATATCTGGCTCACACACACACACACACACACACACACACACACACACACACACACATATATATACATATGAAAAAGCGTTAAACTCTAGGCTTCGTTTCAGAATGCCTCAAAAGGGATTTCAATGAAGAATTTTTTTTTTTGATTTTAAAAATTCACGACCCATTGCAATAGCTCCATTTTTCTACATAATTTCGGTAAAACAAAACAGTGTAAAATCTTTCTAAAAGAGTTTGTAGACGACGTTTTGGCTACAGATCAGTGGTATGAAAATCACGTTCCTACCCACTTAAATCACGTCTCAAAATTACGTATCATCAAGTAATCAATGCCTTAATAAAAATTCAGATTATTTAGGCACGAAGTGCGGCCGAGGGGACTTGTGGGACGAAAACAGAAAACACATACCTAACCGACTAGATCCAAGTATTGTCCAATGAACTTTTCATATAGCTCACATGCTTTCATTTTCGGAATAGCTCAAGCATAAGATTTTGGCATGAATTAAAATTTTTCAAACGATTTTTCCGTGAACTATTCCTGTCGAAAGAAAAGTGACGGAGTGAATATTTCACTAGGAACACCTCCGTTATGTGTGGCAATCGTTAGAAGTCACTTTCGTTACACCTCAAGTGGCCTTACAAAACTTTTACTGATCCCCAGAGCTCAAGACGTCTCCTTGCCAAAACTCTTAGACCCTCTCATCACATTATCTCTCAAAATTTGCTGGTTTACGTAACGTCATGGAGCGTCGATTCCAAAAATTGAATAAAACTGTCAGCCAAGTTGAGTGGCTAGTATAGATTCCTCATCTATTGTACAACAGTTGAACAGAATTGGTAAAGAAAAAAACAAATAACAAAGTACAAGGCAAAATGATTGAATGAAGGATATACAAGTAAAAAACGTGTATACTTGTTAATATTGATTGTATAACTACAACAATATACAATGAAACTCATTGGATATTATTAAATATAGGTATATATATATATATATATATATATATATATATATATATATATATATATATATATATATATATATATATATATTTTTATATATATATATATATATATATATATATATATATATATATATATATATATATATATATATATATATATATATATATAATATAACCGCATGAAATGGCTCTACAAGAGCATATACATATTCAATCAATTTTTAAGGAAAAACAACAATTGACAACATGAAACTAATTTTTTATATTTCGGCTTATGCCTTTTTCAAACTGTTTGAAAAAGGCATAAGCCGAAATATAAAAAATTAGTTTCATGTTGTCAATTGTTGTTTTTCCTTAAAAATTGATTGAATATATATATATATATATATATATATATATATATATATATATATATATCTATATATATATATATAAAACTTGATCCTGCTCCCAAAATATGAACGAAATGCCGTGCCTAGATAAAAATAATATGCTTAGTATTGGAGACTACTTCATTTATTTGTTGTGATAATTCATTATATTTACTATTAGTTTTCTATATTTATTACTATAGTATTCTTCTAGAAGTTCAACGAAGTAGATGTTCATTTCTAAAATATTAAATAATAATAGTAGTTATAGCCTTTAACTGATATACATAGGTGGTTTTATGCTCCTACACTTTGGTCCTTCGAGTCGTTTGTTGATGTAATTGTATCATATTTTCCAAATTCGTGAGTGAGGGTCTCATCAAGCTAAGATCGGGAGATGTTGCTGTGCAGTTGTCTAACACTTCTGGGTCTGGAGGAGATTCTCCAGCTCGCCCTTCTGCAAGCCGTACTTGGGATTACTCAGTTGAGAACCCACACCGTAGCTCACAACCGCGAACGTTATTGTGAAAGCGCGATCTAGACGATCTCCAGGAAATAAAAAGGTTGGAGAATAAAAAGAGGCAAATAGAAAGGAAAATAAGAGATTTTAAGATGAAACATAAAATTGCTGAAAGCGAGAGATTGATGAGAGGAAAAACCAGTGCATTTAATGTTTAGGAAATTTTTACTTCAATCAGATCTACATCAGTGCAGCTCTGCACCGGTTCAATTAGTGTTCGCTGCCAGATTATATTATATTCTTCTGCCATATGTATAATTTACATGATGCCGGTTAGTCAAACATTCTTCACGTGTGATTAATGCAGATTATCCAAGATTGTAATCTCAGGGCTTGGGGTGGTCCAACCTTGATCACCTCACATAACTTCAATCAGTCCCCTATTGTTCGACATCTAGATAGGAAGCTACCTCCACGATTTAATGGTTATAAAGACGAAAAAAAATTTCACAAGTAACCTTGAGCAAATCATTCTGAGAACCGAAAGAAATAAAGGCGGCTCCCCGCCCTGAAGGGACGAAAATCAACCTGACATCCCCGCGGCGTTTTATATAACAATATAAGAATTGTGAACTTGAAGGTGATTATTTATAAATGGGCAAACAATTTTGATCCGCGATCCAATTCTATCCCCAAACTGACTGCGCCAAAGGCTTTTTAAACTGGATCTGATATGGGTCGCATCACCTGTAAATCACATGACCCCACAGGGGGGTCACGGGGGATTATCTACCAAGGACGGTAAGTTTTTGAATGCGGGGACAAGTGGTTTCCTACTCCGTAATTATATTATATTATAATAATATATCGAAACAGTTCCGTAAACACGATGATGAATGGCTTTGATGACTGTATACAGGGTGTCCCCAACAACGTCCCCTCCCCCCTCGCCCTGCTAAAATCTTTATTTATGAGTCAAAAACTTTGTTTTTTTTTTCACACTTTCAAGCTAACGCACAAATTACCAACCATGGAACCAATTATGGTCTTAAAAACCCAATTGTGATGATTCAAAGGACGGTGAACGATCTTAGTATTGAAATTGATTTTGATTTGTTTCTGGAAAGTGAGGTTTCATTCAAGCGAAAACTGTTTAATTATTATTTGTCAATTTTTGATAAAAATAACCAAATTTGAATTTCCTATTGTTTTTTCTACGTTGGTTTTTTATGGAAG
Organism: Adelphocoris suturalis; assembly: GCA_030762985.1. Taxonomy (NCBI): domain Eukaryota; kingdom Metazoa; phylum Arthropoda; class Insecta; order Hemiptera; family Miridae; genus Adelphocoris; species Adelphocoris suturalis. The sequence continues at coordinate 62,818,608 of CM061042.1, read as the reverse complement.
ATTTGAAATTGTAGTTGTATTCCCTCTCTCTCTCTCTCTCTCTCTCTCTCTCTCTCTCTCTCTCTCTCTCTCTCTCTCTCTCTCTCTCTCTCTCTCTCTCTGTCTCTTCTCTCTTGTACTTTCTGTTTTTCTCGTAATTGGGATCTCAATCCCATTATCATCAATAAATAATCATAAATTGATGAATCACCAGTAAAATTCAGCAAAATCTAATGAATTGACAATGGACTGATTGAATCGCCCGATCTCGCTCAATTTTCGGGAGCAGTCGAAAAAAGACGATTCAATCATTCCATTCCAATTTTTAGGCGGCTGTGACCTAGCTGGTACAAATGCGCGAATGCTAAATCCTCGTTACCAGTATATTTGCACCGAACGCATATTGTCCTTAAATTTGATGATGTGATTTTATGCAATATTCTGAGATTCAACAGATCACCAATACCCTCGATCCGGGTGAACAGTGACTGAATGTATGATGTTTTAAATGGCACGTACTGTACCGACTCATTCTGGAACAGTGTCTTTGATGTTTTACAGTTAAAATAACTTAATAAAATAATAAAGTAAAAAGTTGTTCCGAAGGGACCTTCTTTTAGTAAGAATCGGCGATGAAAGCTGAGAAACTAATAATTTGGTAACTATACCGGAGACTCAGAACGACAAAACTGGTATGAACCGAGACCGATGCGGTTACAACAAGGAGAGGCAAGGGGTGAGTTATACGGCTGTTACGTGACCCAAACATAAAGATTGCTCCTGTACTACAACTACCAGAGCTACAACGATATTGCTACACTTACTGACCTTGTTGGAGCTTACTGGGCGTAACGACGTGAGAAGAGTTAGCAGCTAAGAAAACATTATAACGAACGTGTATCTCCAAGCAATCAATGTACAGCTATTCGGATGGGTGTAGCTGCGTCATTGTGTGAGTGTTTGTGTGCGTGCAAATTCTTTTACAACTTGTAGAGATCTTTCTATTGTTTGTGTGTTCATTGGTCATATACGGAATGATCCACTTTCTCGTGTTGGAATTCATCATTTTAGATCTGAGAATTGTATTTTGTGCGATTGAAAACCCAGATTCGCAAACTTTCAGCTCTGAAATCAAAATGGCTTGGACAATAACCTATAGAAAAAGAATCGTTATAGGTGGACTTTGCTTAGCTAGGCGGTGAGGGGTTGAAGTCGTGTCCCTATGACGTCATTCAGCTTTATTTACATGCTATTTCGTCATCTTCCAATCATCGATACCAAACACATTGCGCCTCTTTGGAAAGCTCTCAGCGCGATCTTCCAGCTGAGGGAATAAAACAAAAAAGGTAAAATAGCCCATTCGCACTCATCTGAATTGAAGTCTAACACAGATCCCGTGGAATATTCTCGCACATATCCAGGGTTTCGCACATTATATCCTGAAAACGTCACCCAGTTTCATTCTGAAACTAATTTCCGACCGTAAGTTCCTCGTATAGATTTTTTTCAAACGCTTAGTTTTCGAGCAGTTCAATTTTGAGAATTTTTTCGTAATTTAGACCTTCACTAAAACGGCCATAACTCCCTTAATTACCTGAGAAAATTCAAATTTAATTATACTGTTGGAACGAGTATTGAGTTTTCCATACCTCTAATGTACCATAGACGGTCTCCAAGATGCTTCATTTAGTGACAAATCAATCTGAAAAGTGAATTTAGTCTAAACTTCAGAATAACCACTTTTTTCATACTCTGTATGTCTAATAAAATTGCACATTTCAAATTTAGCCTGAAGTCCTAAAATATGCTCCAAAATCTCAGATTTTCAATGCTGTAGTCCATTTTACTTTTACTTTGTTAATTAGGAGACAAAGCTATGAAAAACATTGTTTTTCAATGAAATTAAGGTTTTTTTTAATGACTTTATATTAAAATAAGATTTTGGGGTGGTTTTCTACGTATTGTTTTACACTGAAACGAATGGTAACTCTCGCCTATCGTCCCAACCCCGTAATAACCCAGTTTTACACTTTAACTAAAAAATTTAAGTTCATTTGGTGTGACAAGTTTTATGTGATTTTAGGGGTGTAACTAATAAGCCAAAGTTTTCAACATTAAAGCATGGTTTTCTCCCCTAATTACCAAACTAGAAGTCGAATTGACTACACCGTTGGAAAGCTGAGATTTAATGTTTTGGGGACAAAGCTATTTTTTGATGTGGAAAAACATTGTTTTCCAATGAAATTAGGTTTTTTTTTTTTTTAATTTTTCAAATGAATTTATATTACAATAGGAGTTTGGGGTGGTTTTCTACGTAATTTTTACACTGAAACGAATGAAAACTCTTGCATATCTCCCCAACCCCGTTAAAACCCAGTTTTACAATTTAACTCGAAAATTTGAGTTCATTTGGTATGGCAAATTTTATTTGATTTTAGGGGTGAAACTAATAAGCTAACGTTTTCAACATTAAAACATAGTTTTCTCCCCTAATTACCAGATTAGAAGTAAAATTGACTACACCGTTGGAAAGCTGAGATTCTGGTGTAAATTTTATATCTACAGGCTAAATGTAGGTAACATTTTATTGGACCTACTGTGTATGAAAAAAGTCGTTATTCTAAAGAGTTGACAAAATCCACTTATCAGATTGATAAGACTTTCATGGTTCTTTAAAGAGACGGGAAATTTAACATTCTTTCCAACGGTATAATCAAATTTAAATTTTCTTAGGTAATTAAGGGAGTTATAGCCGTTTCAGTGAATTAAGGTCGGAATTGCGATGTCCTCTAAGAGGACACTTCGATCGGAATTAGCTGAATTAGCTGCAGAATAAGCGGGTGAAGTTTTCTGGATATATCATGAGACACCCTGTATATTGAAAAAAAAGGGAAAAAATAGAAAAAAGCCTTATTCATTTAGAATAAAGCCAGGCTAGAATAAACACACACCGCAAACTACATCGATTTCGTCCCCGAGTACCATATTTATGAAAAGATGAAGGTATTGCCCCACCGACAATTATGTAATATAAAATCTTTCCGTTTACGCTATATAAAAGTCCAGTGATGATGGAGTTGGGCCTCAAGCACAATCACGGCACCAGATTTATATCAGTTGGAAATGTGATAACTGCCATTCCATGCTCGCTCTTACTATCACGACAAGAATGCCACACTACACTGTACACTTTACTCCGTACAATTGAAGAAAACATGGAGTCTCCTCATCTTTATACGCGCTCTGCTAACAAAATATAAATACTTTACAATTGGATAATGAGAATAGGTGTTGAAGATAACGAAAACATGATCCGGGGTGTATATGTTTAGCAATGTAGATTTTAGCATGAATTATTTCAAATTTTTATAGTCTTTGATAAATCTAAAAATCTTAATATCAAAGTGACATTTCCTGTTTAAGTTAGGAATAACTTACAAGGCGCAACGGGCCGTAGTCCAATTGCCTAGTAATAATGTTGTAGAATCTGTATTCAATTGCTATTTATATCAAACTAGAGGTCTGTTAGGGCTTGGAAAGCCCTAATCTAGAACACGATCAAGATACAGAGACGAACGGCGACACTTGGGGACGTCTAACACTGAAATCGGTCCGCGAAGTTCTTCACAATTTCAAAGATCGTTCAGAAATAACTCTCCTAGATGTTAGTAACTACACTACGTTTCTTACTTACCGTGGCAACTGTTGTTACTGCCACAGCCTAATAAACAGAGAGCCTCCCTATCAAATTCCAACTTCCTACAGTGAACAGGAAAGGATTTAGCTCACTCAGCTGATCAGAAAAGACCCCATCACTTCACTCGTCTCTTAATGTCCCAGAGAGTCATCAAATTTCAACTTCCTACAGTGAACAGGAAAGAATTTAGCTCACTCAGCTGATCAGAAAAGACCCCATCACTTCACTCGTCTCTTAATGTCCCAGAGAGTCTACCTATCAAATTTCAACTTCCTACAGTGAACAGGAAAGAATTTAGCTCACTCAGCTGAGCAGAAAAGACCCCATCGCTTCACTCGTCTCTTTATGTTCCAGAGAGTTATTAAATTGCAACTTCCTACAGAATTTAGCTCACTCAGCTGATCAGAAAAGACCCCATCACTACGTTTTTTACTTACCGACACCTGGGGCCGTGCTGATTCGGAATTATATATAAAGTCCGCTAAGTTCTTCAGTTTCTATTTCTTCGTTCACAAATAACTCTCCTAGATGTTAGTAACTACACTACGTTTCTTACTTACCGTGAATTGATGGCAACTGTTGTTACCGCCACAGCCTAATAAACAACTCTCGTTGCTAAGGACCGCCTAGAACACGATCAAGGCGGGTATAGAGACGAACGGCGACACTTTTGCAACAAACTTGGGGCCGTGCTGATTCGAATGAGCCTTCTAACACTGAAATCGGACCGCGAAGTTCTTCACAATTTCAAAGACCGTTCAGAATTATATATATAGATTTGTACAACTTGTAATAAAAATAGAAAATTTACCACAAACCGCATTAAATTTATCCCTTGATGGGAAAAGCAATAGATAATGGATATGTCAAAATAAATTAGGGCCAATAGTAGAAAAGAACGCAGAAAGATGTAGGCAGGAAGGGAAAATATCAAAATTATAAATAAACGCGTAATTTATTTTAATTTAACAGAAATTGAATTTGAACTGGTAAAGTTTAATGGAGGCTTATGTTAACTAGAATATAATGTATATAATTTCCGTTTTCAGATGATCTACATATCGAGTGAACACCTCATCAATAACTGTATTATTCCTTATTGTAGAAATGGTTGGATAATCGTAAAAAAATGATGCTTGAAGGAATTTACGTTTGCGCATGCGTGAAACGGAGTCATAATTTGAGAAGCATGGAATTGATAGTGCACCATTTACAGCCTAACCTGCACATTCCCTGAAAATTGCATCAAAATCAGATGAAAATTATTGAAATTAGATTTGTTTAGAAAAGAATACATAAAGAAAGCGAAATATTCAACGTACAGCGTTATCGATTCATTGACAAGCAAAAAATTATAACTGTCACTTAGAAAGTTTTCAAGATCTCGATTTTTCAAATTTTTAGCCCTGTAGGGTTGATAAAAATTGATGCCGAGCTTCTAGGACCATCTATACCCCAAATGTGATTTTTGACACAAGTTTCATATAGTTTGGTCTAACATTTTCGGAGAAAAGCCGCGGTCGGTGGACGGCGGACGGCTGACTGACGGATTTTTTTAAATTTTTGTATTTTAGATTTTACAGATTTTTTATTACAGATTTTTGGATTTTACGTATCTTGAAACATAACCAAAAACTTTTCAGGGAGTGTTAACAATTTTTTTTGTTCTTTATTCAAAGGTTTATTATTGAAAGTATAAACAAAATTCAACAATTCTGAATGAAATAATTCTTATTTGTTGAAATGTTTCTTCGGAAACAAACAATTGAAACCCCTTGAAAATGTACCCTGTGAGCCTTCAGGTTCCTGTCTTAAGGAGGCTGTCGTTATGTTGGTTACTTTTGGTTAGTAGGGTAGAAGTATGGAAGCTTTGGGAGCAACTTAGCTGATCTGCAACCTGCACACCTACAGCACGAGGAGGCTAGATGCCGAATTTCAGTAACATACGGTAGTGTGGTAGAAAGTAGCTGTAGGAGCCACTCAGCTGATCACGACCTCATTATGTGTCAGTTGTGACTTCTTAAGAGGATATATACCAAATTACAACTTCGTACATAACTTTTACGGATCGGTTGTAATTAAAAATCAATATAAAACTTCCGTTACACTTTTCTGGGCTGAAAAAAAGTCACACAATTTATTCAAAACCCCAAGCTAAAAGACATGCCCATGTCAAAAAAAAATAATTGAAACACAAAGTTGCCCAAAGGATCATTAGAGGAATATATTGGAAGTTCGACATCGATACATGAATTTACCCGTTACTTCAAAATATAGAAAGTTGCTGTAAGAACTTAGAAAGCAACTCTACCTATACAGATGTTCAGAAGTATTTTATAGAGGCCGAAGAGACACAATGTAAATAAAGATGAGGTGGAGTGAAGAAATTATGCGTTACAAGAACAGAACAGGGATGGTGATATAAAGAACGGAATTATGTTTGGGGTGAGGGCATGTTGTGAGCTCGTGCTCGGGCGAGACGAGCTCAACCGCAGGTAAATCAATCATCGCTGGTTTCACCGACGTCTCTGCGGGGGTGACTCTTCCTGGTTATCACTCGGGGAAGGGAACCTGATTTCACTTGGAAATTAGGACCGGGGTTGGGACAAGGGACCCGCGAAACGGTGCTTGGCGGTGATATAAGGGCTCTCGCGTTCCGATTCGTGTGCTCGGAGTCCGAGGTGGACCTGCCTACCCATCACGACGTCAGATCCGTCAGTGTTGTCATATCCGAAAAGCGGTGGAGAGGGTTTCGGTCGAAAGGTGGCGCAACGGCAGATCATACTGCGGGCAATCGTGTGGGCGTAATTATAGGAAATGTCAACTCTGTGATGGTCAGCTAAGCGGGTAGGGGTACCTAGATGGTGGAAGGTTGAGTTCAACAGACGTTGGGACTGAACGATAGAAATCGATCAATCAAATAGATTGGTTAATATCGATATTTTATCCTCAATTATCAATCATTATTGCACAAAAAAGAAAAAAAAATCTGCCATTATTCAGTTTCTACTTCCCACTAGTTTGCGATTGAAGTCAAAAAAACATTTTCGTCCTCCAAAATCAAAATTTCCACTTGCTATTTGTTTTTCAGAGCTTGCTGATAAATTTTAGTTCCATGTCTGTTTGTCTGTCGGTCGGTCTGTTGCGGTCGGGAGAGATTCGTTCGAAAGGTGGCGCAACGACAGATCATACTCGGGGCAACCATGTGGGCGTATTTATAGGAAATGTCAACTCTGTGATGGTCAGCTAAGAGGGTAGGGGTACGTAGGTGATGGAAGGTTGAGTTCAACAGACATAGCGACTGAGCGATAGGAATAGATTGGTTAATATCGATAATTTATGTTCAATTAATAATCATTATTACACCAAAGAAAGACTCGGCCAATATTCAGTTTCTACTTCTAGCAGTTAAGTATCTACATCCCAGTAGCATGGGGGGTTTTCAGTACATTTTGCTTCCTCATACCGAATGTAGAGAAGCACTGTGTTCATGATTGATGTAGAAAACATTTTTGGCCTCCAAAATCCAAATTTCCACTTTCTTTTTGCGTTTCAGAGCGTACTGATCAATTTTGGTTCCGTGTCTGTCTGTCTGTCTGTTGCGGTTGAGAGGTTTTCGGTCGAATGGTGGCGCAACGGCGGATCATACTCGGGGCAATCGTGTGGGCGTAATTATAGGAAAACTCTGTGATGATCAGCTAAAGGGGTAAGGGTATCTGTGTGATGGAAGGTTGAGTTCAACAGACTGAGCGGTAAAAATCGATCATTCAAATAGATTGGTTAATATCGATAGTTTATGCCCATACATCAATCATTATTAAACCAAACAAAAAAGAATCTGCCAATATTCAGTCTCTACATCTACCATTTTAGAACCTACTTCCCATTAGTTTGAGGTTTTTTCGGTACATTTTTCTCTGCTCTTATTGGACCAATATTGATCAATTTCCCCCCCGTTTTTCTGCAAAATGAGAACCCGTGCGTTGCTTCAGAGCCTGACAGCAATTTATTTAAACGTCTGTATTAGGCTCTACTGAATTTTTTAGGAACTTGAAATTGAATTCAACTACTTGATTGTCCTTCCCGCCATGTCTCCATATGCAAGTTCCAGTCATGAAGCATAGTCGTATGAGCAACTTTTCGTAAATTTATTATCGTATTATTCCGTGTATATTCTCTTGAAATTTGAGCACTTTTAGTGCAAAGAAGTTGTTAACTAGGTATATACAATCTGCTATTCGAAAGGAGATTTTGGATTTTCAACTTATTAGCATTTTTATCGATTTTTTTGTACATTTTAAAGAAATTCAAATACAATTTTCAGCATAATTTTGTACATTTATTTTAAATGTTCTATTTTATAGTTAATAAACTTTATCTTAGCAATATTCCACTGACAAAAAAAATCAACTATTTGTTGCCGTTTTTTAATGTTTTTAGAAATTTTTTATGCAATTTTTTTTTTTTTTTTTTTTTTTTTAGAAATTCCAACTTCATGTCTTCAAAAAATGTTTCGTTTGAAAACCTTGATTTTTTGGCAAAAGAAGGTAATTTATACATACCTCAATCTTAACGAGAGTTATCGTCTGGAAGGACCTATATACAGTAGAGACACGATTATCCACGAGCGGATGATCCGCAGTGCGGATTAACTGCGAGTGCCAAGATTTTTTTTTCTTTAATTACGAATCTTGAGCTTGGCCTTGTTTTTGATCACTGTTCTTCATTTTACTGATTTAGATGTAAGAGAAGAGTTTTTTGCTGTACTGTACATGTTTTAAAAGTTTCACATATAATTATCATGTTTTTGTACAAAAAACATACCTAGTTTTTATGAATAAATATTTTTTTTCGTGTTTTCACCACATTTTTAGTCTTTTTTCGGGTTTTCCGCGATTTTCGCTATCCGCGGTGCCCTTTCCACCCGATTTTGATGATATTCGAGGTTCTACAGTACATATAAAAAAAGCATTAAACTCTAGTATTCGTTTCAGAATTACTCAAAACGGACTTCAATTGAGAAAATTTTCGAAAATTTTGATTTCAAAATGTTTTGAGCCATTATAACAGCTACATTTTTTTAAAATGAAAATTCACTAAAAAATCGTTCTAAATAACAATATGCAATTCAAACAAGATTTCGGGTTACAGGATTTTTTAAAAAGTTTTGACATGGATATGTCTTTGCTCTGGGGGGTCAACCAAAAATTTTCGTCATGCAAAATTTGTGTCACAATTTCAGTGTTTTTCACGTACAACCCAGCCGTTGCTAGGGGATTGGAACTTCCGCAGTTTTCATCGCACAGAAATTGTTCGCTACTCGTTGGAAAGCGCTTGATTTATGTGATAAATGTTCACATCTCAAGCTACCAATTTCCCCCTCCTTACATACCTACATTCCTAGGCTAAGTTGATTGGACTATAAAGAATTTTGATAAGCCGGTTACAATATTCATAACGTGAAGCAATAGCATAATTTACTCCACTCCATAAGAAACATTTTCATCCTCTTGACAACAGTCGACTGTTAACAACAACTCATTCTAGTAGCTTCTCTCCACAGTTATCTTCAATATTCCTATCAGTAAACCGTTGTTTTGTTGGAAATAGTCGGGATGCGGCTCAGGGATTTGTTTAAAGTTAAAGGATTTGTTTACAATTCTCGAGGACAACCGTTATGAAATCCCCAATCAAAGACATATCCATGTAACATGGTATCTGCTTGTAAAGCAGATAGTGGAACTCGTTTACGAGTTGTTTAGTTAGGTTTTTAGAATAGTTTTAGGCGTGACGACGAATCACAACACACAGACTGACATTAAGTAGACAGACAGTCACGGATTTTACAATGCTCCCCATCTAAATCATGCGTAAAAACTACCCTTTTATCTCGATATCTCGATTTTCAATAACTACTTCAAATGTCATTCCTTGGAGTTGATTGAAAACGATGCCGGAATTACATGTACATCTTCCACCGATGTATGAGCCTAATTCATAAACTTTGGTCCAGTGTAGTTTTGGAGATTTATTACTGTTTCAGCAAATATTTTGAAATTTAAATATATTCTTCTGCATAATTTTGTGACAAGTTTTGTAATGTTCTACATATTTTTGTTAAATTTATTTCAAATAAGATTCTGCTGAAAAATATAAATGTTTTAGTTTTTAGTCATATTTTGATCATTTTTTTAATTTAAGCTAAAAAACTTAAAATGTGTTGGCCAATGAACTAATCCTTTCCTTTGGAGAGCCTGATTTTGCCGCCTAAGAACGACTTTTTCAATCGAAATCCTAAGGACAGTTATCGTTTGGAATGACTCATATTATGCATATATGAAAAACCATATATACATTTATATTATGCATATATGGTATACCTTGGAATTCGTTTCAGACTGCTTCAAAACGGATTTATATTCAGACATTATTAGATGATTCTAACTTCTCTTTTTGGAGCCACTGCAATACCATTTTTCTTTACAACATAAATTCGCAAAATGGGTAAACAAATAGTCAACTCTAAACTCAACTCACTTAATCAAATTTTGACGGTGACCCCTACGAACATTTTCCACCACTGACCCCGTCCCTCCCCACGAATTTTGAATACCGCGGGAGTGTGAACGGATATTAATAGTTGTCCTTCCCCATTACTTGACAATGCTAACTCCAGGATATTATTACCTTAAAATAGAATGATTCAGAGTTGCACCTTACAAATTTACAGAATTTATGCATGATAACGTAAGTAAAACATCAACAGTAAAACATCTTTTCAAATGAATTGTTGGAAGTGAATGAGCCCCAAGTGAGACATCGTCATCCGTTGTACTAGAGTTAGGGAAGTTGTACAGCTGAGGTTTCACGAAACGACCGCGAAACCGATACTACAAAGCCACATAAATCTCCTGACCGCCGGTTCACCTAAGACCTAAGAGATAACCCGGTGGATCTGACTATCAATGGCTGAGAGGCCCATTGATTGCTCAGCGTCGCACCGATTGTCTATTCGAACGGCTCAACGTACCAATTACCTACCAGGCCATTTGCATTAAATGTCCTCGTAATAACTGAGGGTAAATAAAGGAGGTCTGCCAAAGGCTTGTGGAAATCTTCCTGCAACATATCATAATTCTTTACACATAACATAATGAACACAAACACACACTGCACAACATTATGAAGAGTGCAGTGGAGGAACGGGGTAACTTGATTTTTTGTCAAAACTGAGTTGAGAATGGTAACTTAAGTATTGGGGGTAGCCGAACACAGTGGTGTGGTCAAAACAGGGAATAAATGTGTCTAAATAAATCAAAACAGTGAGTGAGTATTTCGATACAGCGAAAGAACGGTTTTATGGGAGCGTTCCAGGGAAAGAACGGGCTAACAGGCTGTTCATTATCCAGCCTTTGAATCACAGCAGGTTAGCTGTGTTTCACGTTTCACATTCTCCCACTTTTCCGATCTGTTGCTGGCTCTATTCAATATTAATCGTTGGGTCCTGTGTGATACAATAATTTTTTGGCCTGATCAAAATCAGATATTTTGATTGGGCGGGTTTTCTTGATACGAAGTATATTCCTAAAGCTCCAATAAAGACAAGGCTACTGAGAGAAATAGAACTTCATGTTGATTATCATTGGCTAATTTACTATCGTTAAAGCTATAATGCAGAATTTACTTGTAAGTTTGTGATGCCGAATCCGCCAAAAAAAGAAAAGATCTGGCTCAGAAGCCACTTCGTCCATCAGAATTTCACTTCCCATCAAGTTTCTACACGAGAAAAATTGCGATCTCTTCCCAAAACCCAGGGCTTTGATTTAGTCAAAAATATTCTGTACTGAGAAAGACAAGAGGAATTTCAAGAAATTTACCCACAAGTCTTTCGCTGTTTTTTGTGATGTTCGGTTTTTTCCCGTAATATTTCAATAATTTTTCTCGAAACTAGGAAAAACCATGATAGCTCGTTCTTCCCCTATACTCTACATATGATGTAGGATTTCTACAATAATTCCAGGGAGGAATATCCATATAGTAAATGAAGGCCATAAATTACAAATGACTAATCAGAGAGTAAAATGGTCTAAATGCGTTGAAATACGTAGGAAATTTCTTAATTTCTCACACGGATAAAATCATTAAATTCATATCATTCCGTCCAAAAAAACTGTGTAAAGTATTTCTACAATAAGAAGATGATTTCATATAGTCAGACACAGGTACATAAAATTAGTCAGGGATTTTCTTCTTTTTGCTTTTGCACAAATATTAACGTCATGGTGTACTAAAGTTAGTTTTCTTTTTAGCGCATTTTCTTTTATAAAAGAAAAATGAGTTATTGTGTTCGCTTTGTCCGTTGATGTATGCATCGTATGTCCTATTAAAATCGTTTTAAATGCCACTTCCCGATGTCCGATTTTGATGAAACTTGGTACGGATTTAATCTGTCATGTCTCCTATTCAAGCCATTTTATCTCCTTTTCAACGCAGGAAGCTGACGCTAAATGGAGAATGCTGTAGACGACGGAACGGTCATTGATCAGCTGAGTGAGTTCCAAAGCCATTTTATCTCCTTTTCAACGCAGGAAGCTAAAATTTGGGAGGGAGGCTCAAGGAGGAATGCTGAAGCACCAAAACATTACTTCCTTCATCATTAAAGTTCTCGTCCTAAACAGCCGAAGCAGAATCAGCAGGAAGCTGAAATTTGAGAGGGAGGCTCAAGGGAGAATACTGAAGACGCATGAGAGGTCATAGATCAGCTGAGTGAGCTCCAAAAGCTCCAAAGCTATTTTCTGTCCTATTCAACACAGGAACGGTCTACATCACGCGGAGCTCCTCACACGAAAATGCGATAACCTGTGACTCACTTAGTGAGCAGTGATCTGCTTGTTTTTAATTCTATTCAACTTTTTGATCCTGAACTTTTGAACGGTACTTCATTGGGTGTTAGTAGAGTTTAACTACGACTTGAAGAACCACTCTAATTAGGAGAGTGAGCTCTATAGCTTATTTTATTTCTATCCAGCTAAAGATACCGAACTTTTTTACGCAGTCTCTCTTGGTGTGGTAGAGCATGATTGCTACTTAAGGAACCATTCATTCTAATCAGCATAGCAAGCTCAGTACCTCATATTGTTCCCAATCCAACTCGAGATGCTGAAACTTGGAACACGGCTTATCTGGTTGTGTTAGAATATAAATATAACGACTTGAGAAAACATTTTAATTAGCTGAGAGGACTCTATAGCTTATTTTGTTCCTATTCAGATACTGAACTTTTGAACGGTTTCTCTGGGTGTGCATAGTTACAACATCCATTCTAATCAACCAAGTGTACTGTACTTCCAGTTCCAGTCCAACTTGAGGTATTGCAATTTGGAAAGGGATACTCTATAGGAGAGGTAGAGTTTAAATTTTACAATTTGAGAAACCAATATAATCAGCAGAGTTAGTTCTATTGCCAATGTTAATCCTCTTTAACTCAAGATGCGGAAATTCACAACGGAACTTCCAGGGTGTGGTAGATATAACTGTAGACAGTAAATTCCTGAGTGTACTGAAACAATTGATTTGATAGTATACATTCGCACAACGACGAACAAGCGAAGCAAGCGAGCTCAGCTAGTGAAAAAAATACAATCTCATTCCGTACATGAAGAGTTTTAACAACACACAGCCCGTACATAAAGTGCTTTATCAACACAGCCCTAACTTACCGAGTTTTGAGCTCTATTGAGAGTCCATACTCTTGGATAGCAGTGATTTACGTTTTAATGATGAAATTAAACTTGTTCATAAGAACTGATTTATCAACAATAAATTCAGAGTCCAGGTTTTGCTTTGCTCTTTACCAAGCTCTGTTATTTTTTATGGAATATTAGCAGGGTTACCAGGTGGCATGGAGGAATAAACCGGACATCGGGGAAAGTATAGACTAAAAATACTTATTCATTAAAAGATCATACTGTCATAAATTCCATGCATTCACAATATTATTTTTATTTATTTTCCTGATGAAACCATGTTCCTACCGAATGAGACCTGATATTTAAATATATTATCTATAATATGTTCCAATAAATATCCGTTTGCTCACTATTTTGCCGTTTAGGAGCTCTCCGGCACCTGAGACGTCGGGAAAAAAATTAAGTACCTACCTAATTAATCAAAAATAAATAACTAAATTAACAAAAGGAAAAAATAAAGTCATGCAGCATGGTCGTATGAGCGAATTTTCTTAAATTATCGTACCATATTATGTTACATTGTTTTGAAAATTAAGGACTTTGCCAATTTTATGGCAAAAAAAAAAAAAAAAAAAAAATTCTAAATAATATTTTACGTTTCAAAAAAAGATTTTGATTTTTCACTTTTTTACAGTTTTTATCGATTTTTCAGCATCATTTTTCCAGCACGTTTCATATGTATGTAATGTGTATATGTATATATATATATATACCATACGTATACATATGAAAAATGTTAAAACTCTAGGATTCGTTTCAGAATGTCTCAAAACGGATTTCAATTAAGAAAATTTTCGAAAATTTTAATTTTAAAAATTTTGAAGCCATTGCAATAGTTTAATTTTCTACGAAAATTCGCTAAAATTATATTTGATGATGGTGTGGGAAATGTTGCTTACAAATCTGTACGCATTTCGAAGCTTCTCTACACTACATATAGTTTTTAAATAGTACTGTACAATATAGTGTAGTACTGTTCTCTGCGAATTTTGTCTTAGGTGTACAACCCTTCTACATATACTTATATGTATATTCGACCCTAGACTCTAAAATAAGGTGAATGCGTACGCAATGCGGGCCTGAGACTGGGTGGAACGAACTGGTCATCGGGGCGAATTCCAGCTTGATTTAGTGATAAATCCACCTTGAAAGTTGGGGCTGTAACTAAAGTTGTCGTCGCAACTTAACTTGTGAAAGGCGCTCACAGAACTCAGCGTTTTATCACTAGAGTAAATAATACAGAATTATGACTTTTGATCGTTACAACCTGATATTCTACAGGTGCAACTCAGGAATGGAGTTACAGTTTATTATTTGACCATTTCTGTCTTAAGGGACTCTCGCGTCGCCGTATAAATTTCACTTATCAACGTCCTTTGCACAATATCTTTCTTATACAAACAAGTGGAGTCCAGTTACCGGAACAGAATCCAACCTGGATTAGAAAAATGGGCTCGATAATACTTCAGCTTCCAAGTTCAGGGGCGCAGTAAACAAGGAAGTTTAAGCTTCCTCATCTCTTTATTCTTCCATCTGAATGGCCGGTCAGAAATTTGCCAAACTGCGATACGTAACGCTGGTAAAATAACCTCTCTAAACATACAAGCCCAAGCAACTCAGGTTCTTATTGTAGACCAATGTTACTGCATAACCCAGTCGATCACGACTACTGTATTTTTTCAAATTTACTTCACCATTACAATGAAACAAAAGCGTTATATTTATGGATTCACCTACTCAGCTAAAATCCTATTCTGGTTCACAATCAAGTCAACTAACAAATGTCAAAGCATCTAATATTATGTCTTGTAAATATTGGCCATCAAATCTAGTAAACCATACACGTTCCCGAATGAAAAAAGTCCAAAAATTATTTTCTTGCGCTTGAATAATACTTACTTTGCAACTTTTCTTAATTCGGACAGTTCAAATTATAACAAGACTACAAAAAAGGCATTTCTGTTTTTATATTAGGTAAAACACACGGAAAAACTTTGCTATCTTCATGAACTTATACTATTTTACTCAATTCTATTCTGCATGGCTCACCTCTACCTTAATCTAGAATCATATTTACTTCTATTTTTAATTAAGTACATTAAAACGTTCTTTGCATACGTCCAAAAAAATTTTCCGTAGATAATCGCATTGGCTTTCTAAAGGTATACTTTAGTATCCACTTAGCTAAATGCATTATATCCAAGGGATCCATTTTAGTGTCCTGCGAGTGCCACCCCAAATAATACAGAACTGGCGCAATGTTTGAATCAAGGCACTGTACACTATCTTCAAAATAAGCCGAGGTAAAAAAGTTATAAATGATGAGACAAAGGAACATGTTCTCACTTTTTCTAGCAATGAATTAATGTGAAGATTCCTCTTCAACAATTATCAAATTAAATTCCTTAATATCTCAATGATTGCACTTCGACCATAACTGGACATAGATGGCGTCTATCATTACAAAACGAATGCGTATTACAATTTGGAATTACTTGGATAGTGTTTGGCACTAGTGCACACAATTAGTTATTTATTTTAGTTATGTTTGCAAGGTAAGCAATCTAACAATTCTCGACCAAAAAGGTATCACCTTGATCTCAACTATAAAACAGCTGGTATACAAGCAATGAAAGTCTCTAACATGAAAATAAATGTAGTAAATCATTTCCGAACCTACTGAAGTTTTTCTGACAGTCCTAAATAAAAATTCCATTTTTAGGGAGTTTTATACGATGGTTTTGAACTTTTGAGAGAGTCGGATTCGTAAGTCGTAACTGGCGAAGCTTCTAGAAGGGAAGACCATAATGCTCCTACAGTCCAATTTATTATCAGATTTGATACATACTCGCTTATCACGACCTGCTCAAGGAAATGCACTTGGCCATTTGAGACCGTGGCATTCGAGGGCGGCATTCAAACGTCAGGTGAGCCGGCTACTTTATGTCAAGCGCCGCTATCCACCGCCGTTGGTAATAGATGTGACCTTTTGGTCCTCTGATTCGTAATTATGGGTTATTTCTATTGCATTGAAAACATAACGTTGAGAAACGTCTGAATTGTGGGTAGCAGATCAACGTCGACCGCTGCGTACGGCTCGGCCAAAGTGATCTAGATCGTTCTGATTCCTCTTGAAAAGGAAACACTGACCTCTTTACTGAATACATACTTACTGACCTCAAACTAAATGTTATTGGGTCCATTCATGCATAAGTTAGCCACACAATTATTGAACGCTCGAACATTTCTAGCCCTCGATAATTGAGTTATGTGTTCAATTAAAAAAAAAAAAAAAAAAAAAAAAAAAAAAAAACCTAAGTACCCGAAAATTCTAAAAGCCGTCTTCACCTTAAATATGTCTTTAATTCGAATCGCATTCGTCTTCACCTTAAATATGTCTTTAATTCGAATCGCATTCGTCTTTACTCAAAAACAATACAAATTTTGGTAGCTACAGGGTGGGGACACCACCGTACAAACCGAGGCGGGAATCAGCGTTTCGCATGGGTATGAAATTTTTTTACTATTTTCGACACGAAGTAGATTATATCCTAAAGAAGGTTGAACCCAATCATTCCCCAACGATGAACGGTTTTCTTCTTAGGATTTTAAAATTTAAAATTTCCCGATTTTTGTTCTTATGGCATTTTTGTGTACTGGCAATCATGATATGATTCCTGTTTGCTCGACAAGTCGAAACTCATTACCCTTAAGTTGTGAAGAACGTGGTTTCAAAAAATTTCAATTTACGGAAGCTATTGAAATAGCTTTATTTTTTACAAAAATTCGATAAAAATAAAGAGGAGTAGTTACCATTTGAAATTTTATGTAAGACCTTCAAAACATAAAAAAATGAACTAATTAAAAATCATTTAATTAGGAAACCAGACAATGATGTCACGCATGCGCACAGGAAGTATTGATTTTAGAACAATCAAATTGGAAAGGGGCCTATCCCGTTCCCTGAAAGTTTCAATCAAGTCGGATGAAAACAGTGAAAATCAAACTAGTTACAAGGATTTCACATTCCTCCATGCGCTGGAGCTACTATTGATACGATTATGTTGAAATTGTGTGGAACGATTAAACAGTCTACTTCCAACAGTCCTCAAATTTTTGACTGAGATCGGACGACTAGGATTTGTAAAATTTATACTTAGTGGAATTAACGTTTGAGACGCGCAGGAAGAAGTACTGATGTGAGAAAACTGAATCGGATGACAACTGAAGTAATTAACTATAAAACTGTTATGAGGACTTCCTACAAGGATTTTCGGACACACGATACACACACTCACAAACCCATTTTTTTCTCCGAAACTCCCCTCAAAGACGGAAGGGCACAGCACACCATTAAACCAGCAAATAAACAAATTAAAAAAAAGTGGGAAGGACGCCCAGGTTTACCCGACGTCGGCTCTAGGGATGAGGGAAGTTGCAGAAGGATGAATAGGAAGAATGGGATGAATGGAAGTTCCCCTATAAAATGACCATCAGTTCAAGTAAGAACCCCTCAGGACGCGGGTGGTGATACCACAGAGTACTCCCGCCTAGATGCCCAACTCGAGTAACTCTATGGCACTTTTTCCACTTTGCACCCTGTGCCTTGACACGGTCGCAGTCATGACCTTGACGTTATTGTTCTCCACTCCTTTTAGCACGGAAATCGCTTGCCATAGGTCATTTCTTTCATACTTGTTTATTTTAGCCGACCAGGTATGCCCCATGTCCCCACTGCCACTGAAAACCTGGACATCCAGGATTATGGCAGACCCATCGGGCTTGATCGCAACGATGTCAGGCTTCATGCCTGGTCACATGGCATGTGATATAGTCTCTCCCTTTCAACATCTCTACCGCTGGATTACAAAGCGCCTGCTATCTGCTTGGTACCCCCACCGTGACGTAGAACACGGCTACCATGAGAACAATGGAACTGCTGCCCCACATGATACCGGTTCTCATTTTTAACCCAACAGGCATGGCTGAGGGTGACCACTGTCCTGTGACTACTCCTTGAACACCTCACTGAGGTGGCTAATGTGGCCACCCAGAGGGCATGAAAATGGTAATCGTCGCAGGCACCAATGCCCTGTGAATCCCATTCCACCAACTGGGAAGAAATGGAGGATTCAGAGCACTGCCGGAGTTCTTTACCATCTTCTGAATCATGCAGCGCAGCAGTGATTTCAGCAGATGAGCTGGGTTTGGGAGCAGTTGGTGCTGCTCGGTGAATCCACGATGTCAAGGTCAGCTGCAGTGCAAGCGACCTTCCAGCTCGAGCCCCTGAAAGTCTGCAGGCGCTGGCAGCGTAATGACGGGATGCTGGCCGAAAGAGAGACAATTTCCAGGCCACAGGCCTTGACCAGTGCGTGGATGTAGGCACTTGGAACACTAGGTGATAAGCCTAGCCAAAAACGCACAACAGAGCGAACTTCACGATCTAACTCGAGCAGCCTCCCTGCAGTAAGCCTGCCAAAAATCAACCCATAGGTTAGCTTTGGCAGTAAGTACGTGCGTAGGAGGCGCAGCTTATGCTGTGGCTTCAATGGAGCTCTAGTTACACGAGCCAATGCTCCACCAAGGTCCACACGGTTTGCGACTATAGTGGCCACACCCATAAAATCAACCCCAAGGTACCACCAGACCTCCAACGTGGATCGGGTTGGGATTGGCATCTGCCCTACGTCAAAGCACTCCTCATCCACCACCTTCACATGATGCTGGCTGCCAGACGGGACCAAGGAGACCATGCTTAAAAGGGTTGACCACTAAACCACACCTGGCTAGCTGCTCAGCAAAGGCATTGAGGGCGATCTGCAAACCCTCACGGGTTTCTGCGAGAAGGATGACATCATCGACAAAAGCCAATTCACGTTCTCGCACCCCTGGGGCAAGATCAAACCCTATATTTCAGCCGGCAGCTTACCCAAGGCTGCATCCACGATCAGGTTAAAGAGGAGGGGCGGCAGAAGATCCCCCTGGCGTACTTCCCCAACAACAACATCCCCTGACATCTCGCCACCTGCCTCGAGGACCATCACGCCTTCATGGTACAGACAGGCAACATACTCAAAACACTCACACTCACACACAACGGAACGGAAGTTGTTCAGAATGATTTATAACGTAAAAATGGGAGTGAACATTTTTATTTTGGAGACATACATTTATTCCAGGTAAACTTGGAAGAAAATAGAGGGGGGGAGGGGGGATAAACTGGGAGACCTAACCTATATATACATATTAGGTTAGCTAGATCAAAGTAAGTGGGACTTGTTTCACCAATCAGGGCCCCACTCAAATGAGTATACGCATAGCGCTGTTTCAAAGTCCACCCTCCCTTCCTTACCATCATCCACGAAAAAACACGTTTTGTAACACCCGCCTCGAGGAATCACCTCAAACTCATTTGAGAACTGGGGCCCCTCTCGCGACTATAGTATTAAATTGATGAGGATATAAGGGGGCAAGTGGTGTGAATTACCCAAGGAGCTGGCCAAGGGGGCCCCTTTCAATCCTCACTACCGGAATTTTAATAAAAAAAGGGGGCCCCGATCGTTCGGACGAGGGCGTGGTAGAGGCCCCTTGCGTTATTGGGGGTCAAAGGTCGCCCTCTTGGCCAACCTTACAATGGCCCGCGGCCGTCGCCCGTTTTCTAATGGCCATTATCGCACATCGTACCAACAAAGTGAGGTGGCTTATTGTTTACGCTCGCGATTCGCTCTTTTTTCCGTTGGAAATCCGAACTTATCAATCCGGGTGCGTAATTCTCGATTTTTACGGACCGTTAGTCGGGTTAATACGGTCCTTGAAAGCTGAAATAGACCTCATAGAAATTATCTGCTCGGTTATGAAAATTACACGGCTAAAGGCCGTTTGTTATTGGTAATCGGATGCTTGAGGCAACCAGAGGTTAGAAGGTAACCTGTGTTACTCCACCTGTCAAAAACACACCTCATATTCCCCGTAATTTGAATAATAGGTATCTAACATTGGAGATATACCCGATGAAATAAAAAACTGGGATAGATTCATAGATAACATTTCAAATTGAAGTTACGGGACGCATCTTGTAATTATGATTAGAATGGGCCAATTTTTTGTTGTAATTTTTGTTATTTGATCTAGGAATCAGAATGTGCGTCCTTGAAAATTCCTGATAGCAAATTTTCAGTTCAAAACTGTAAACCTTTTTGGATTTAGAAAAATAAAAAAATAGAAGAAAAATGAACCACAGTTGGACGGCGCTAAAATACCTCCCCCCCTCCCCCTCACAATCCTCAACGACCACCACCAGGCAGACGTGAGGGTGTGATTGTACCCTATGACGGCATTTAACTTACTTTACACGCTGTTTTGATAACTTCCATTCACCCGTTATCTTCCATATTGCGCGTTCTAGGAAAGCTATATACGAAGTTTTGTTTGTGATGGAATAAAATAAAATAGCTGAAATACCCCATTTAGGCTGAAAAACACCCTAAAGCAACCAATTTAATATACGATGGCCACCAAACCGGTCATAGAAATAAAAGTCGACCCAAACTAAGCCATTTTAGGAACTCGGGATGTATTGGGTCTATGTATGAATTTTCCTATGGTTTTGCTGTGTAGCTGATTTCTTTCCTATCGAGTCACACTGTTCAGCATAAGCCCACTTCCACTAAAAACTTGAACGAGTTAAAAATCGAAAACAATGGAAATTGATGAAGATTATAGCTCAACGCGTTCACTAGAGCACTGGAGGAGTTTAAACCCCTATCGAGCTTAACTCCCAAAATACAGCCAGTTACACTTGCTAATCTCTGTTAGCCGTGATAATGACGATATCGAGCAATATGGACGAGTACCAACAGCCGTTTGTTTGGTTCACAGAATTTCACAATGAATTCACACAATTCGGCACTTGGATTTATATTTGATTCACCGGATGCCCCTCGAAGATGCCCGAGGAAGATCCGACGACGGATTGGACGACTTCGGGTTTGGGTGAGATTCTGTCTTGCGAATCGGACAGTTCCGTAAATCCTCGAATTCATTGGCAATCAAGTCATTTTTACAATCAAATTGATAAATTATAATAAAAAAGGTGATAGAATGTTATGAAAATAACGTATAATAGATTATGGTAGCACGTTGTAATGGGAAGATTCTCCTTGTAGAGTAGGTCATGACATCAACTGATTTATTTTCCCAGTGTTCCAATTGTCCAAATTTTTAGCGGACTTTATTATTGGAAAGTTTCTCTAAACTCCGTTAGGGAAACTTTTTTAACCCAAACTCCCTGTAAACGAGTTTTTGGTTGATAAAAGACACCAAGGTTTAATCCTCTAGATTATTTTTAATGGAGTTTGTCTACTCTCCGCTAAATAATTTATTGGTGAAAGTTAACAACACAACTTAATGCCGATGGTACTGGCACATTCCTACCCGGTAATGATATAGAACCAAATTTAATAAAGTTCGGAGTAGCGATTTCGGAGAAAAGCTTCGGTCGGTGGACAAACGAATTTTTTTTTTTAAATTCATTTTTGAAATCTACGTACCAATAAAAAAAAAAAAAAAAAAAAACGTCAAACGTCAAAAGGTCAAAACATTTGGTACAAGGATTAATTGAATCGGCTAATAATCCTACATATCCATTGGAGTCGTTTTTAAAATTCAGGACTTTCCCAAACAAAACCTTACGAAAATTCGTTACAGTCAGTTTCAACAGTTTTTAAACGATATAAATATCAGGGCATCCACAACAAATTGCAATTTATCCGGTTCTAGACACAAACAAAGTAAATTCTTCCGTATACTGTTTCAGTCAAGTACGAAGTACCCACGCGGTAATTTCTAACCTCATCATTGTCGTAAAGGTTGTGTATAACGGGTTCAGTCATTCAGATGGACAGGTGAGCTCTGAAATACGATCCATAACTTGAAACTTTCACAGATATAGCACAGTCATCGATACCTTATGTTCCTCTAAATCAGAAGTTACCTACCTATAAGTACTTGTGACGAAAATGTCAAGGCCTAAATCGATAGAACAGAATATTGCTTAGCTTGTTAACCAATTATGTTTCAGTATCACAAATGTCATTGTAAATCTCAAGTTGAATCTCATTTGATTATTAAAATAGATCAGCTCAATGTGGTATGTCAATGTTCACTCATTTCTGGTTAATTGATTTCAATATCAGGAGCGAATTTCCGACGCATATTTTTTCTTTTTTCGTCATTGATAGATATTATCTCAAGGAACCGAGTGAAACCACTCGGGTCACTTTACATTTAACAGATTTCCATAATGCTAAATGCTCGAATGTGGACAGAACTTTGACATCCCCCTTTTTTATGGAGATTTAATTATTTCGGGAAAAGGTTTAATGATTTTTTAAAACACGTCTAATTTCATTTTTTCAAATATTTTTTATTTATTTGAAAACAAAGAAGAATAGCATAGAATAATTCTAGACATCGCAAAATAGTAACCGCCGTACGAGCTATGCTCCTATAGCTGATATGGGAAGTTTCTGTTCTGCTAATCACATTTTTTCTTCTAAAATTAATCTAACCTTCTTCAAATAAACAAACAAAACACAAAATAAAAAAATGGAAAGATTACAAAAATCAAGAACTGTATGTATCTAGGTCTTAAATGTATGTCAATGAAACAATAGAGGAAAAGAAAGTGATATTCCGTCAAGCCTTAGAGTAGCTTTACATTAATACGCGTATTATATGAGAAATCGGCAATAAATTATTACATTTATCAGCAAACTTACGGTCTCTCAACATTGTATTTATTAAAGTTTTATATTGGAAAGCTGAAAAAGGGTGGGAGGAGGTAAATTCAGTATTTTTGGGAACAGGTAATAACGATTTGTTTGCCCCATTGAAGTATTCATCAACAGTAAGGTAAGATAGCATGATAGCTCACCTCGCGTATTCTCACCACGATTAATTTTGGGCAGGTCATTTTGTAGGGCAAATAAAACCAAATTGGGAAGATGTTTAATTGTTTTGGAAAAAGTGTTAGTTATTTTGGCAAAAGGTTTGATTCATTTGGAAAAAGGTTTGATTGAACCGATAAATCTTATATATGAATATATCAGTGGCTTAGCATTCAAAGTGTCGCAATCAGCCCTGTTCTGAGGATCCGTAACAATTTATTTTCATCAAAATCGAACAAAAACATCTGTCAAGTTGGGTGTGCACATAGCTTCTAGCTTTCGTATCGGACACAAGTGTACAGATTCGAATATTCTCAAAATATTTCACAGCGGGTTTTTATGGTTGGATGAAATCAAGATGTAGCGTAGATGTAGATGTAATGTCAAAAGATGTAGATATAGATTTAACTTCAAAAGATGTAGATGTAGATGTAACGTCAAAATAGGTTTATTTCAAAACGACAAAATGGTGCTTGATGAAATTTATGTTAGCTTACGTGCGTACGTGCAGAGGAGAGATTTTGAAACAATGAAACTGCGAGTGGAAGAATGAAAAGGCCATCAAAATCGGAAGAAAACTGTGGAATTTAAGCTTGTAACAAGGATTTGCGACACAAGACACACCCACACACACACATACACCTATAGTTTTTTCACAGTTTGGTCTTGGAATGGTCTGAAACGGATTTGTTTGCGGTTATTTTATCTCTTATGCTTGGTTTGTCCCCGTCCCCCCTGGATCAGTTCCAATAGACGTCCCTCTTGTTTAGGAAGCCTTGCCTGTAAGACAGCTTCAGAGGGACGTCCTAAAAAACCTGAGCAGGTCTGAACTTGTTTTGTAACCCATCGCGACCCACTGCACCCGCCAAATCCCAATAGCGCCCCTTTACGGCGCTCTAGATCTTCACTCGATATGGAGTAATAGTTTTTCGGTAATTCATATTTATTAGTCGGCCGAAGGGATTTCTTCGGATCGTGAAAAAAAATCCCATCTGAGTAATATTTCCCCGATGCTATCTGGACTTCCCTTCAGCCAAATTAAATATTATCTCTCTCGTATACATCAGAGGGGGTGTTTAAGGTTGTGCAAGCCCCTTAGGAGCTGTGGAGCGATGCTATAATTAAAAGTTGATTAAGTTTTTGTTTTGTGGTCGGGAGGGAACAGATTTATCTTGACAAGTCCAAAGTAGAGCTAAATTAAATTTCGCTTAAATTAATGCTTTCGCGGAGGAGGCAGAGGGAAGGAAAAACGGAGGAGGAACGCGCGGTCAAGGAGAACCTGCCGGGATCGCCCGATGGGAATAAGTGGCGGAATTAGGGCTCTTGGGGTCGGCAGTGCGGCAGGTGAATCGATTAAGTCTCAGCCGATAACCTTTTCTTTTGACCGAGTAATATCGAAATTTCTTCTTTTTTTGAAACTCTGATTTTTATACTGGGAGGAGCCACCTGGAATGTTGGGGTGTGGACTTGGAAAGATACCTGGGGCCTATTTCATGAAACAACAGCTAACAAGTGTACAAGTTAACTAATACATGTACTTGTAATGCATGGTAAACTAGAACAAGTATTTTACCAAAACAGAGAGTACAAGTGTACAAAAGTTACACTTGTAGAAGCTAAGTTTACAAGTGTAGCAGAAAAGAAAAATGGCGTGTGGGGACAAATGGAATAAACAATGCCAAGCGGAATGCCGAAATTGAAGTTTTGTCAGCGAATCATAATATAAAAACTGTGTTAAGTACACGATTGAATGTATTTCAACTTATTCTTATCGCATAATCGGATTTTCCTCTTCATTCAGCGGAAATGATTAATCAATTTATCAAGTATTAATGCTGCTGGGCCAGGAATGTCATGCGTAACTTCAAAATTATCTTTACTTCGTTCTTCAATGATAGAGGGATCCTCAATAGACGATCAAGGAAAATTGCACAGGGTCATGCAGCATTTGAATCATTTAAGGGTCTTGGAAGACATCCTGAATCTCTCGTTAAACTCAAAAATACCCACGAAAAAAGCGTTTATTCATGACCGAAAAAATCGTTGGCGGCTTCTACGCTGAATGCTTCTTTCTTGTCTGTATTCTTCAGCAGAAGATGATTCCCTCATATTAAAAGCCGAAAAATGGTCAACTCACAATGCTGAGAAATAACAAGTTTACAGGTGAATGGACGTAGGTTAAAAATTGGCCAGTTTTTACAACTGTAAAACAATGACTTGTACAAAATGATGGGGATACACTTATAACTTGTCCAAATTCGCCTGTACACTTGTTAATTTTCACTGTAACCTTCATGAAACGCTTTCACATTCATTTTTTACAACTTGTGAATAAAATCGGCTAGTAACTTGTCACTTGTTGCTTTATGAAATAGGCCCCTGACATCCAGACTTGTACATGGCTTTTAGTAGGTTTCTTCAATTTTGCATTTTCAAAATATAGGAAATTGCTGTGAAATGTGGAGTTTTATTAGTTTTGGAGGCATTAATATGTCTTCTGGGTTATCTCGGACGATCTTAGGCATTTGAGTTCTAGGTATTGATGACACAATATTTGGGGAAGCTGTACCAGAGGGAACTTGGGCAGACATAAGACCTAATTAAAGTGATCAATTCACTCTTCTACTCAAAATTTTATTCAGAATTTTGAATTTGGTGAACAATACTATTTTAATCCCCAAATTGTTGATGATGGAGAGATTAACCGCAACATAAATATATAATTAAATCAACTGCCACGCTCCCCTCATCATTTATATACCTGCACCATTTCGTTGTGCTGATGTACCCTCCCATATTGGGACTATGACTTATACATACATTGTCCATATATGTAGTTTATTTTAGAGTTATTATTAGGTAACTTATGAAAACTGTCGAAATCGATCAAACATTGTAAGTATTTATTTCATGGAAATATTCAACCTCCTTCACTAATATTCGTTTTCTTTGTCGGAACTCAATTGTTCAGTTAATAGTCGTAACACCTCAGTAAGTTGTGATGGGAGTGATGATAAGTTGGAAAGGGAGGGAGGGCTGCACCATGTATCTGTATACTCATAGATACGTCAAACGCGCCATTTCTTCATTATTTGCCCGTTTTGGAGACATTACAGTACCTTGTTATGAGCTTGGCCTACCGTAAATTTATCTTGAGATATATGAGTGATGTTTCAGTTAAATCATTATTTAGTTTAGTTGCACTGTGACGTTAAGTGTAGAGGACATCAGTTTGGAATAAACTTTGAACAGATAGACAGAAAAGAGACCAATTCTGTTTGGAACTTTTTAAGCCGCAAGGCCAAAATGTTGACTTTGGGGTCGACCTACACTGTACCTGTGCAGTAATATTAGAGTTTTCGTACTTCTCGCATTCATTTTCTCGTACACAAAAATGGCCTTTCGGAAACGAGAAGAGGTTTTCGTTAAGTGGGAACACTTTTTGGAACGGGAAGAGTCAGCTTTACTCGTGCTCAAGTTTTTCGGAATCGTAATTACGAGATGATAACTTCACCCGAGATGACAACTTGACCTTTCTCTAGGATAACACTATAGAATAACTTAGCAACTATCATGCAGTTGGCATGGACACACACACACCCGACAAAATCGCCTGACTTTTCCCCTTGCTGTCTTTTGTTGTTGGTTTAACCTTTGCATTTGTCTTTCTTTCGTATTTTTCTCCCGTACCACAACCAGAAGGGTCATTAGCGGAATTTTGTTCTTGCTTTCGACATTTTATCGACGATTTCAGCTTTTTCATTCTCAAGATTTCATTTCAAAGTTCATTTTACACGTTTTAAAGATTAGTGTTCTTCACGGCTGAATCTTTTTTGTGTGATGTAGAGGTAAGTGGTCGTTGTTTCTTATTTCATGTTATATTTTGTAAATTGTCTAGTGTGGCAATTAAGTTTTTCGCAGTGATTCACTACAAGAATCACGTTAACGTCACTATAAGGGTTCTCTTTTTCTCGGGCTTACGAAAACACTACGAGAAATCAATGCGAAAAGGTTAGCATTCATCGTGCTCGCTCTAACAGCTTGTTTTCGTGTTTAAGAGAAATACCAATATGATAACTACAAAAACTCTCCATTACCTGTACCGGAAATATTTCCATTCATGGTCACAAGCCTTAGTTGATCCTGATAATTTGAATGTACACTTCAGTTCACGTATGGAGTTGACTCAACTGATCCGCTTCCTTCGATTTCATCACAATGGTAGAAGTACATACCTACTCTCTTCATGTTGTGCTGAGGCGTTCTTCCACACTCTACGACTTCCATAAATGATACTTAAACCGGCCAAAGTTGTGTTTACGGTCGTAACACCCCAGAAAGGTGTGATGAAACTGGTGGTGCGGGACGGTGCTGGGCGATGTACTTAGATACGTCACGGTTAATTTACAACCGACCGTTTTGTGTCGGGCGCAACGCACGCTGGGACATTCGCCAACACAACACAGTCGAAGCGCTGCATTTTGATGGTCTTCCGTGACTCTCTATTATTTACTGTTTGTTTGCCTTCTCGGGGACTCATTATTGATTCGTCGGGTGTACGGTATCTCGGCGAGAACTTTCGAGCTGTCCAATGGGTAGACCCTGTTACATCGTGACATGTACAGGTACTTTGAACACTATTATTATTATCATTCACGAACACGTATTAGTTGAATGATGTAGTGTGAGGCGTAACACATCCTTCTTAAATATATTCATATTGATGTTTTCGAGTTCATCATAATAGAAGAAGAATAAAATGTACCACCAACCACTTACATTTCTAATTGTTATAGTCAATAATAGAGAGTTTTTGTATATCTCTTATTCATTTTCTCGTAAACGAAATGGCCTTTCCGAAATGAGACGAGGTTTTTCGTAATGTAGAAACGTTCTTCAGAACGGGAAGAGTCAGCTTTACTCGTGCTCAGCTTTTTCGGAATCGTAATTACGAGACCAAAACTTGACCTTCTTCTAGGATAACACTCTAGAATAACTCAGCAACTATCATGCAGTTGGCATGGACACACACACACACACACAACCGACAAAATCGCCTGAATTTTCCCCGTGCTGTTTTGTTGTTGGTTTAAGCTTTGTATTTGCCTTTCATTCGTGTTTTTTCCCAGCACCTCAACCAGAAGGTTCATTAGCGGCATTTTGTTCTTGCTTTCGACGTTTTATCGAAAACGTTAGCCTTTTCATTTTCAAGATTTCGTTTCAAGGTTCATTATACACGTTTTAAAGATCCGTGTTCTTCACGGCTGAATCGTTTTTATATGATGTATAGGTAAGTGGTAGTTGTTTCTTAATTCATGTTATATTTTGGAAATTATCCATCACACGCTTTTCCCTCACATGGCTGGTTGCTTATTCTATGGTTGAATAGCGAAGAAATTAGTTCCTGATCTGGGAGGCTGTAAACTTCATGATTCGTTTCTAAACGTCCCATGGGGCCTCCATTCCGAATTACAGCTTCATAGGTTGAATAGCAAAGAAATTAGTGTTGAGGCAATAATACCACGAAATATATTTCTAGGTCAATAGCTATTATTACTCCTATTCCTTAATTACAGTTAGTTCAGGTCTCGAAGTGGGAGGCTCTACCCTGTGCATGGACTATCTCCATGAGCCTGAACTCCATCCCCCTGATGCTACACTGGAGCCCGGCAACCGTATTGCAACCTCCAAGCCTGGTAGACTCATGGGCTCAATTTTCGCCGCTAAAAGTAGCTTCGTTCATTGTTCTTTTTCTCCAAGATCTTCAGTATTCTTGAGGGAATTCAATATTTTATTTTTCAACTTTGAATTTGAGTCGGATCATCAGCATTTCGATCTCTTCATACATTCAACATACGCACAACTCTTCATCTTTTATCTCACCTGACTACCAGCAGCACTAAGTTCGAGGAACCTGTAGATGGCATATTTCCTTTTCATCCGTCTGGATTCAGCAAGATTGGTGGATTCAAACGCCTACGAGGTCGGCCGGCAAAAGGTGGGAGCTAGTCCCCGACCTGCTAATGTGCATGATTGTACATGGATATCCAAGCAGCTTGAGTGTAATCCCTAGACTGCACAGCGGATACGAGATCTTTCACGGACAGTCAATTTCAGCCATTTAGGAACATTATCGCCCAGGAAATA
The DNA here is from genome assembly GCA_030762985.1 of Adelphocoris suturalis. Classification (NCBI taxonomy): domain Eukaryota; kingdom Metazoa; phylum Arthropoda; class Insecta; order Hemiptera; family Miridae; genus Adelphocoris; species Adelphocoris suturalis. Next base: position 62,789,089 of record CM061042.1, on the reverse strand, counting down.
CTACTAAGCGTCCAGGAGTTGACACCCCAATTGTGACTTTAAAAGCTGCTCAGTACAGCCAAACTACCGATTGTGATTAAAAGAGAAAATGTCATTTAAAATAAGTTTAAGTTAAGGAGCTCCTGTTTATTTTTACGTAGGTAAAAGAAGGATTTTATAAGGAACATATTAGGTACAACACTTCATTCATTTTCTTCATTAAAATTGGACTTTTGGTTAACTGGTTATTCTCTTATTTGAATGTCCCTACCAAGTCGAAACATTAGATCCATCGCTATTTTCGTGACAGATTTTTTCGGGGACGTTTTATGAGAGTTAAAAGCGAGTTCCGAGCTAATATTAAAATCTGTTTAGAAAATATCGAAACAATTTTGAAAAGGCTTTCCGTCAAATTTTAATTGTCACATCTCGTTCTTCCTAAACTGGCGGGCTATATATACTGCAGGTCCTTCCAACAGGTTGTTTGAAGGCATACCGTTTCCATAACTCTTCTCCTCATTACGGAGATGGCTTCACACCGCCTTCAGGTTCACTTCGTTCGCTTGAACGTGACGAACTTCTGATGACCCCCGTGATGTGGAAGCTCATTAATCATGTATCTTCTCCTGGTCACGTCTCTCAATCAACGCGAGTCACAATACAAGATTATAACCAGCGTATGCACCAGCTTTCCCATTCATCAACTCCCAGTGAATCATTAGAATGTGTACGTATTAGTGTACAGGTGTATAATTACAATCCTAATAAAGAATGCTATTTACATCTAAGTACAGGTAAAAATAGTTAGGTGCTTAAAACATTTTTACTAATTGACATTGCTTGGAAATAACCTCACTCGAAATATCGTCAGGTTTGTTACCTCTCGAAAAAAGCTTCCATGATTTATTTTTTCTGTTTGGTACAACGGTGCTGATTGTTATAAAATCAATTCACGGATCTACTAGGTTATGTGTCAGCAAACTTTGGATCCACCTGCCGCATCCAACTAATCTGAAGTATTTTAAAGGAATGATTAGTTGATGTTATCTATTTTTGAGATGCGAGCATGGCGATCATTCAGACCACTGATCTAAGCAAAAAATTGATCTGCGTGATATCTTTCTAAGACTGGTTGTAGAAGAGCTTACGCTAGTTTTGACTAGTTTCACAGATCAGAGGTCTATCTTAGCACTCCCATTGGGAGCAGTGGGACGTAGTTACGTTATTCAGTGAAACGTCAACCGTTTCGAAGCACCTGCTATTTAGATTTATTTGAAAATACTGGATAAAATCCAATTTACATAGATATTACAATAATGTTCAGGACACTCAGAAAGTATGAGAGCTATATAGATCGTATAAAATAAAACAAGTCATTTCTACAAATCAACAAAAACAATTATAGCAATCATTAAACAAAATTCAACATTGACTACTAACTACTGTTGATATTACAAACATGACTATATAATTTATTTTTTATTGTGCTCAAGTTCATATCGATATCCAGCCGTTGATTTCTAGATAAGAGGACCATTAGAAGAATACTTTGCGAAGAAATCCCAATTTCATGGATGATAAAACTGCGCTTCAAAGTTTAAATTTCCAAGCATCATACATTCAACTTTGATGAGTCGAAGAATGAACCAAATGAAAATATGACAATTACTAACCTCAAAGATAGATACCAAAACACAAACACAAAAGATACATAGATTTGACCCCCCCCCCCCCAAGCCTATGCCTAAAACACGGTAAATAAAGATATGAATATTTCTTCCAGAAATAAGATGAATAGTGAATACATATCTATCTAAACTTAAATTACAATGATTTTGAGTCCTGCGTTTTTTTTTTTTTTTTTTTTTAATTGGCTTCGCCTTTTATCAGCCAAAAATTCAATTACCTACATGATTCACAGGTTAGAATTTACATAGATGATCATGCCATTAAATCTTCAAGCGTTGAAAATAATTTTACAGAGGAATATAAACACATCTTTTATAGACAACAATTTTTCATTTTGCATGGTCGTATACTATAAACGTCTGCCGAATCGGGAGTGGCACATAGCTACCTCGTTTACCTATCAAATGTATAGATAATTGAAAAGTTTCAATTGATTTTGAAAAATTCAATAGCGGAAAAGATTGAATCAAGAAGTAGGTAGCGTGAAATGTCTTGTTTGGTTAATTAAGAAACGAAAAAATGATACTACATAAATGTAATTTACGTTTGTGTAAGCGCAGAATGAACTGATGAGTTGAAAACAATGAAATATGTACGGGACCATGTACATAGCTCGTTCCTCTCATAGCTTCGTTCCTTAGTGGTCGAAGGCAGGCGGTGAGTTGTGGGGAGTCACTATCTGCCCAGTGTCCAGTCAATGCTGGCGTTCCACAGGGCTCGATCCTCGGACCCATCCTCTTCTCTTTGTTCATCAACGACCTTCCCTCGAGCCTTGCTAGGTCTTGCTACCATTTGTTTGCTGATGATTTTCAGTTCTACCATCACTGTACCATCGATAAACTGGCAGGGGGGATTTCGTTGGTGAATGAGGAGTTGAGGGGGATCTCTCAGTGGGCTACCTCTAATAACATCAGCCTTAACCCAGCTAAATCACAATCAATTATTTTCTGGGAATCCTCTCTGGACACCAAGCCTCTTCCTTCCATTGTTGTGAATGATTGTGTAATACCCTATTCCAAACACGTTAAAAACTTGGGACTGATTCTGTGTGATAACTTGTCATGGAAAACGAATACCACTGCAATTTGCAGAAAAGTTTATGGGGCTCTGCATTCCCTTCGTAAACTGTCGTTCTTTACATCAGAGGCGTTGCGATTGAGGCTTGTGAAAACGCTCATTTTACCATTGATGACCCACGGTGATGCTGTTTTTGCCCTTTCATTGGATGCAGAATGCTCAAGAAGATTACAAGTATTAATGAACTCTTGTACTAGATTTGTTTTTAACCTAAAGAGCGGAGGACATATCTCAAGTCACAAGACTAAAATATTAGGTACTGATGTGGTTTCATACCTTCAGGACAGAACATTGTTGTTTGTGTATAAAGTTCTTAATAATACAAACATCCCAGATTATTTTACCAAATTTTTCAAATTAGCACAATGCGTAAGATTACGCACCATTATTCAAACGCACACATCGTGCAAACAATATTATAATTCTTTAAAGGTAGCTGGAGCAAGGCTTTGGAATTCTCTGCCGTTGAATGTTCGGACCCTTCCTTCCCTGGCTCGCTTCGGGGCAGCCATCACTGCGAGACACACTGAATGACCAGGTACATGACCTTTTCTTTCTCCTATCCTCAGTTTCCTTCCTTTCTGTTTCTACCTGTTCTTTTTTTTTCTCTCTCTTTCTATCCCTTTTCAACATCTACTCTTCTTTTTCCACTTCAACCCTTCTAATGATTTTATAAAATAAATAAGTATATCTACCTTTTTTACCATTTTAGTACATATACACATTTTTATTTTTACTAAGTTGAGGAACCTATTTCTTATTATTATTTTACTTATTTTTTGTTTGTTTGTTCTTTTAATTATAAGCAATTCAATATTGTATTGAGTGCTCCACACTCGGTGGGACTTTGTATCCTATGTGGACAATAAAGATATTATTATTATTATTATTATTACAACCGAAACCACGCATTCGCTGACAATTTCATCATAACCCAACGTCGACCACGTGGGGTCCAGGTGGGCCCCATGTGCACCTTTCCCCCCCCCCCTCCCTTATAGCCACTTTGCCCCTCACTGCCTGCTCCTCGAGTAGCTTCCTACTCAGTACTGCTCCAGAGGTTGGCGAGGTAGCAATGGTCCTCCAGGATAGTGTACCTTTTGAATTCATTTCTGTTTGATGAAAATCGTTGTTGGGGTCTGAGTAGACCCCACGTGGACTTCCGTGAAAACTGAGAAACAAACCAATCGACCGAAGAGGACCGTCAGATTCCCAGCGCGATTTCTGGAGTCAGCCTAGTAAATCGCTGAGGAGGGAGTAGCTGTAGGGCTACGCAAGTTATTTTTGTTATTTAACTTCAGTTTATTTTTTAATAACCAATTTGAATATTAATCGATCATACGATTTGAAGTTATTAACAACGTAAAAAATTTCTCCCTTGATGGGAAAAACAAAAGATCATGGATATGTCTAGTACCTACTGCTTACCAGTTTGTACCTACTACTCAATTGTATACCAACCATGTAGTGCCTTCTTTTCACAAGATTATTCCATTATGGTTACAAAACAATATTAGTTTTTAACTTAGAGTAATAAATCAGCATTCCTTGACACTACAATGGCTTAGAGGTCATGAAATGTCATGGTAAATTGAGAGCATTCCAAAAAGTGGCGAACGATTTTCCTACTATGAAAACTATGGGAGTTACTCTTCCCTAGTAACGCCTTGGTTGTACGTGAAAATCAATAGAAAATGTGCCGGTCGGGAAAAAAAGTGTCGGTCGGGAAAAAAAAGTGTGAATGATGGTCGGTCGGGAAAAAAAGGTGTCGCGAAAAATTCCTTGACCCCCAGCCAAAAGACATATCCATGTCAAAAAAATTTCGGCACATTCACTCACATCTTTTGTCTTAATCTTCAATCGTTTGAGCATACATACGTAGTGGTTACTTAGTTCTCCTGTTTGCACCATGGAAAAAACTGGAAATGTGAATCAGTCGTTTTTTGTCCATACTAGTAGACAGTGAAGTGGAGGACGAAATCTTGCCTAACGAGGACTCAGTGTCCGACGAGTTCTTTGTTGTGAAAACATGAAAAATACCAATCGCAATGTGACTGCAAACAATTGGTTCACGTCATACGTATTAGCGGAGGTGCTCACTAATGTAAATTCACTTTCGTAGGCACCATGCAAAAAGGCAATATGAAAAGGCAATTTTCGAAAAAGTTCTGTGTCGGCTGAAGTTCCGTATTTTATTGAAAAACAATGGGCCTTCTTAGAGTTTATATGCCTAAAAAGTTGACTAAAGTTTATATTTCGTTCTGATATAAATAAAAGACTTGAACGTTTTGCTTTTTATTCCTTTCTCTTGCGTTTTTGGTTTTCTTAGATGAGGAAATTCTTTGGCCCATGTAATTTCGGAGCTACAAGCTGCAACTTTGCTACCATAGACACGATATTAGGAGACTATCCTCGTAGAAACCTCAGAATTGATTGCATGATGTTTTGACCCTAGTCCCATACAGCAATAGGGCGGCACAGCCAGAAATGTGAGTGGGGTCCTGGTGGACCCCACGTGGGAGACTATTATTCTAGCTCCCACGTGGTCGACGCAGTGTTAATCGGATGAAAACTGTTGAAATTAATGTCATTACAAGCATTTCACATTGGCACATGCGCAGTAACAATAAATGATACAATTGTGTAGAAATTACTGAAGTCATCTTCTTCCTGCTATCATCCAAATTTAAGCGACATCGAACGACTAGAGTGTGAAAAAATGGAGCTTAATGGGATTTAAGTTTACAGATGCACAGAGTGAAGTATTGATTTGGCAACAATGAAACTGACAGGGGGACCGTCTACTCTTTAGCCCGCACATTCCCTGGAAATTTCATCCAGATGGGATGAAAACTGTGGAAAACAAGCTTGTTACAAAAATTCCTTATTGGTGAATGCGCAATTGCTATTAATAATACGATCATGTTGACATTTATTTAAGATGATGAAATTGTCATCCTCCATCTATCAACCAAATTTGAGAGCGATATCGGACGGCTATTGCGTGAGAAAATGATGCTTGGTAGCATTTACTTTTGCGCAAGCACAGAGTGAGGTTTTGAGTCAAGAAGAACATAGCTTTCTCGTTTACTTATCATCTTCTTCCAACTATCATCCAAATTTAAGCGAACTCGAACGACTAGGGAGTGAACAGATGGAACATGATGATTTGGCAACAATGAAACTGATAGGGGACCATCTACATCCTGAACCGCGCATTCTCTGACGATTTCAAAAAAGCGGAAATTAAAGAAGTTACGAGGATTTCACATAGGGCCATGAGCAGGAGCTGTTATTGATACAATCATGTTGAAATTAATATGGGATGATCAAATCGTCATCCCCAACTTTCATCAAAATATGAGCGAGATCGGACGACTAGGGCGGGAAAAATTTGAGCATAATGGAATGTACCTACATTCGTGCATGCGATGAGTAGAATATTGATTTCGCAACAATGAAACTGATAGGGGACCGTCTACACCATAACTCGCACGTTCCCAAAAAATGTCACCCAGATCAGATGAACACTGTGGAAAATAGGCTTGTTACAAGGATTTTATACTGGCGCATGCGCAGTAGTTATTAATGATAAAATCATGTTGAAATTGATATAAGATGATCAAATTGACATCCCCCAACTATCATCCAATTTCGAGCGACATCAAACGACCAGGGCGTGAGAAAATGATGCTTGGTAGCATTTACGTTTGCGGATGTACAGAGTGAGGTATTGAGTCAAGAACGATGGAACTGATCGTCTTCCCCCTAGCCCACACATCCCCTGAAAATTTCATCCAAATCGGGTGGAAACTGTGAAAAATATGATTCTTACAAGGATTTGCAGACAAATCTAAAAAAACGTAAAATGTGAGTGGAAATATTGGTTTTGGAGACCAAAAATTGTTTTTCTCCAGAAAGTGAAACAATGCTTCCGCTACCTTTAGGTAGACTCGAAAGCAAAACGTTGTAGAAGGTGGCGGATTATTACTGGATAAATGGTTTTAGGTTACCTTCCAGATTTGGACATAATAATAGAATGTGTGCTACAGTTTCTTTATCCCATTCATGTTAACGCCAAGCTGATGTAGTTTCTTCCAGGATTTTTATTAAATATGCGTTGGCGACATGCTGTTCTGTTCTACATCGGATTCCGAAGATCTTTTTTTAATTTCCTACGATAACATAAAACCATGGTTTTCGAGGTGGTTGTGGGAACAGGAAAACATGATCTTTCTATGCATGATACTATTTCGCATAAATTTTTTGCTATTGAGCAATTGCTGGGGTTCCGAAGTAAACTTACGAGATCCGAAGGGAGGGAACGGGGGCGCAATACAAAGTTTGGGTGATTTCGGCTCGAACAAGTTGATCGGCTATTTCATTTCCATGAACTCCTATATGGTCTCTAATCCAGACAAAGTAGACATGAATTCCTATCAAATAATTATCCAATTAAATAATAATTAACTTATTTTCTATATCTCTGATTGCTGTTCTGGATCCGATTTGTTTTAATTTTGTAGAGCGCTGTTAGTGCAGAAAGGAAAACGTTTGTTTGGAACCTTTGCAGCCTTAACATATTCAAGGGCGACAGGAAGTGTGACGCAAGTTTTGCTCCCTTCCCATTTCAGTTACTCAACGCTCTTTTGTCCAATTTAACTTGCGGTGCATCCCTCTTCACGTCCGTCCACCTTCAAAAGAATCACTCAACTCGATCTTTTTCAATCTCTTGCCCCCCTGTTCCGGCACGTGCTCCCGTTCTACGACTCTTGTTGAGACGTCTGCCAAGTGGGAGGGCAATATAGCTTCCTCATTATAATCAATCGTATTTACATGGTGTTGCGGAAGCTGGCGTGAACAAGCATTGATGTTTGTAAGCTTGTACTGAAGCATAAGCCATGATTCAATCGAAATTCTCTAGCTGCTTGCCAGTGGAATCTTTAAACAATTTACTGACTCTAATGTACATTTAATTTAATTAAGCCTTAGGCTTATGTATCGATTAGATTGGACGATTGTGGATATGCCTAATTAACAATTCTTTCAAAAGCAATGCAATCTTTTTCAATCTCTTGCCCCCCTGTTCCGGCACGTGCTCCCGTTCTACGAATCCATGGCGTGAACAAGCATTGATGTTTGTAAGCTTGTACTGAAGCATGAGCCATGACATCAATCGATTTTATTCTGCAAATGCATCATGGACTCCATGATAATCCAATTGACAAGTACTGACGTCATGACAAACCAAGGTACAGGTTACCGAATCGTTTACGGAAGCATTGAAACATGACACGCGTTAAAATGTAAATTCAACACATATCCGAGCGCTTACATGAATAGATGCTACCTTTCTCAGCGAAATTGATGGGGGAGACTCTTGTTACCTATATAAATAAAATTAATGTCAAATGAAATCATAACCTATTAAATCGGTAAGAGATTATCACAACTTTCATTTCTTACAAGCGTGAGGTAAAACTACGGAAAATGCCGGTTGTTCCAACACTGGAGTGCTATCAGAGGTCTTCACAGTTTGATGATGGTTTTGAGTGAGGAATAAGCTGAGAAACTATGGCTATCATCAAAATTTCAAGTTTGTTCAGAAATAAAGACGAAAAACCTACATTTTTCACCAGGATTTTTACTTTTTGATAACCATTCAGCTCAATGCTGAAAAGAGCAACCTTGTTTGGTTGGTGTTTTGGGGGGTTTGTTAACTATAATCAGTTTTCCCCCCTACTTTGAGGTGGCACGACATGCGCATTGTAATATTCGTGATTAATAATAAGATAAGAGGTTTGTGTGAATCATCTCACTCAAATTATGCTGATACTCTATAATCGGATTCTAAAGCTACACGATTTCGTTCAAATTTGGAAGTATTGGGGTACAAAGCCAACCAAAGCAAAGCAAAGCCTCGTCGAAGTTGCTTTTCGATATATAAATCCAACCAAAAAAATGGTCTTCGGATAGATCAACATAGCCAAATGGATATTTAGATTTATATGTTTCTATAAATATTTTTTCAGCTGGATTCAAGATCCAATTTCAAGGGAAAATCTTGAGTCTGGATAAATAACTTCCTCTTAGAGCTGGTATGTCAGAAATGTAACCACACTTGAATGGCATTAATTATCAACCATGTTTAATTAACTGTAAGTTTTGAATTTGTTATTTATACAGAACTTTATTTAATTAGGAAAAATCAAACTAAGTAGGTAAAATGAAAGTGGCTCAATGAAGTAATGAAATTCGTTCTGCAAAGTATTTTGGGAAAATTCATTTGAACTTTGTGGTTGAATCCAAACCACGTTTGTATCTGAATTTCCCAATGATGTAATGATTTTAAAAAATCTCTGTACATCTGTGTATTATTAAACAAATAAATTTGTCTGTCGTCATTCATTATTAGTAACATTTCAACTTAATGTTGTAAAATAGCTGCGATTCATATAACTGTAACTAAAACGTGAATCACCAGGCTTTCCTCTCCTGGACTGCCCAACGATTAAAGGATTCATCTACCATGGATTGCATTAATTCAAAAAGTATTCCGTTAGCCGGATTCTTCCATTAGCTATCGTTCATTGACTGAAAGAATGCGAAAAATTGACGAATCCCATTTCAACAACTCGATAATAGACTCAATTTCTCTGTGGTTAGATATTAGATCAGATTATAGAAATACCTTTGAGTTAGATTTATTTTAGATTAGGCTATTAAATATTTTGTTAGACTAGATTTTATTGTTTTACAGTAATGGAAGTGTTTTATATGAACAGTTAGATGCGAATTCTTCTGCCCTAAAGATTATTTACTTATTTAATTATTATGATTACCGTTCAATGAATGAATCACCGTAATTCAAGGTCTTGAACCAGTTCCTGAATGGATAACGTAATAGTTCTTCATGTTTCCCTTCCAGTAATATATTTGAACCATACATCCAATGTCCGTGTAGTTGAATAGGATCTACTGACATTTCTTGTTCGCCGTTCCGTAAACGCACGAGCCCACGGACTCAGCGTACAATAAAATATGAGAAACAAGTAATACAAAGGTATTATTTTGAATTACAATGAGTAAGAGGTTTCTAACGCCGCGGAAAGCGCTGCGGATAATGAGGGTTGAAGGTGAATATCGTTACGTGGCAGGGATATTATATTGTGAATGAAAGAGATGCTTCATTATAGGCTAGAAGTCCTTCGATGGACGCCCACCTGGCTTGCAGCTCCTCCCTAACATCGCCGTAAGTGCACAGAATTTTCATTCATGGGAGAGGCAATTACAAGACGCGAAAGATATAAACACGTCGTTCCTTTCGTCTGGGAATGGCGCATAATGACCCTCAATTGAATGAATCGGTTTAGCCCGTTGATTTCTCTGAGATAGGTTCAGTGGAGTATGTATTCAGTGAGATAGGTGAAACCGATGGATTACGATTGACATTTAGAATCAACTTATCAAGGTTTTCTGATGAAGGTGGGTAAACGCGTTGAAATCTTGATAAACAGGCGGATTGTCGAATTTCTAGGACTTAAGTGGTACATTGAACTGTTTTGAGTCTTATTACAGTGGGTTCGTTTGAAAATATCAATGTAGAATGAGTGTTTACACAACTGAGGATGAGCCATAAAGTTTGGTTTCCATCTATTACAAGGGTCATTCTTACAAATTTAATAGCATGAGTTTTTGCAATATTTGCAACCTGAGAGTACCCGACGAGTTGCTATAAGCGGGCCATTCACGATCGCTCCAACACGCCAAAATGAGGCTACTGCTCCAAAAACCGATCATAAATGGGAAAACCCGAATGGAGAGGCGCGGCTCCGTCGAATATTCAACCAGCCAGAAATCCATCGCGCCTATGTCCTTAATTTTTTTTTTTTTTTTTTTTTTTAAATTAAACTCCAACTTTTCTCTCCAGAACTGGGAGATTAATATTCAAAAGTGTAAAATATCTACTTACTTATAGTTTTCTTTTTTTGTTAAAAATCGAATTTAATGTTATGAGTTTTTTGAAAATCAAATTTATATATAGATAATAAAAATAATAATGATAAAAAAACAATTTAGGGACACCAAAAAAAATTTTGATTTTCGAAAAAAAAAAATCATAACTGAATTAACTTTTCAAAAAAAAAAAAAAATAAGTAAGTAGGTATATATTTTACACTTTTGAATATTAATCTCCCTGAAGAAGCCCCAGTTCCTGGTGAGAAACGTTGGAGTTTAATTTTAAAAAAATAAAAAACAATTTAAAGACAGAAGGCCTTTTTTTATAAAGCTTAGTGGACTCTTTAGACATCCGGAATTAGCTGTATAGTTTTTGGTGGCACCTCGGCGTGACCGCCATGTTCTGAAAAGGCATTTCCAGACTTTAGACTTTTACATTGCATCTAAACGATTTCTAATTTAGGCTTTTAAATGCGTCAAATGATCTCCGGAATTAAATTCGTGAAATGATGCCATGTGGCTCGTACGTAGTACTATTTATCAAAAAGTATGTGAGTAGTGTCATTTCCTCTGGAATTCAGGTCGGTAAATCGAATGATACCATCTCCATAATACCGACTTGAAATTTTGCAGGTGGACCCCTGAGACACCCCAAATTGGCTATATAGTTTTTGGTAGCACCACTGTATAGCTTAAACTTCGTGAGGAACCTGGTCAGCGGACCAACTAGCGAAGCAGTAGAGAAAGCGACGACATTACAGTTTGGAACCCGTGGAATGACAACAACCAATCAAGTCTTCAAAGAAAGGTGTGCTCCACTATGGGGATCATTATTATGCGGTAGGTTCGATCCTTCTGTCTTAGATCCTCCACGAGTAGCACTCAAGGATTTCGAATCTCTGAGTGATCTCGAGATACTTATGTTGGATTCGGTAAACAGATTGACCCAGCGGATGAAGTGTTCGGTCACGCATCTCGGCGTTCTCAAGCCCCTAACTCACATCTCCGACGTGGAAGGCGCTAATTTAATTTCACGGGAAGCAAAAGGGTAATTACGTGAGCCCCTCGAGTCTCTTACTGAAATCCTCACACCTACAACTACTACGACGAGCATTGATTGTCCAGAAAGTATTGCTCCAGAATGTAAGTATGGTATTAGAAAAACCAGTTCTGAAGACTGATTTCAGAATGCAAAATAACAGGTAATAAATACACATCATCTAGGTTTTTATAAGTAATGATGTACCAACGACTACGAATTAGTGAACTGAGTTTTCGGAGTATTGAGGATAAACAGGACTAAGTAAATCATGATAACCTCTATTAAACTTCCCAAATTCTCATTTTCGCTCTTAGCGCAAAAAACAACAAAACTATTCCATACATGTAATTTATCTTGCTTGGTAGTATTTTCGAACTTTTCATTTTCAAATTTATATATATTGTTCACATATAATAAATGAACCAGCTATGAACCGTGACATCAGAAAAATGTACGTTAGTGCTGACGAATCAGGTTGAGATTTATATTATTGTGATAATTAGCAAGATAAAGCGCTATCATTATCATTATTACTATTTCATTTTATACACGTTCTTTAATTTATCTAATTGGAACAGAAATATTCGTTTAAACCATGGGAAGTACTTCGTCCACGTGATTCATTAAAACAACTCCTACGTTTTAGCGGGAAAATATCAAAATTTTGGTGCTTCCTAATGAGACGTGAGAAATCTGGAAAATTCGTAATTTCCCAATTTTTACATTTTTCTAAAGACAAACCAGTTTCTACGCTTTGTTATAACAAGTGCATGTTGCCTAGCGGGCGTATGACACTTAGTACGCGTATACGCTTAGTCGGTACAACTCCATGGAATAACTGATCCGTTTAAAACTTAGTTTGGTGGCTGGACAGAGCAGCTTGCAGGTTCTTTTTTTTGCACTTTTAGCGAGTAGAGGACTTGAAGGAACAAGGATTTATGTCTGGGTGATGCATCGCAAGTGGATAGCTGATCGGTGGCATCTTGAAAACCAATGAACACCGCCTCCTTGGCAAGCCTTCTATAAGCAGTCTGTGAGAGGTGAGGGGAAGGGGGGGTTAGAGATCTCTAGCTAGAACATCAGCGTGAAGCTCATCTCTAAACACGATAAATTATATACCTATTAGGTCTGATGAATGCGATCATTCGGTTAGTTAACGGGAATTTCCCTCAACTGACAAATATGAATACATAGTGTCGATGATGTTCTCTAAAATAAGGCTTTATGAGAAAGGCTGCTCTGTCCTTCGTGTTACCACATTGTTTTCAAATAAGAGGGCAATTGTGATTTTCAAATTCTCAATAAATGTCAACTTCAAGCACGGTGTAGCTTTCAGCTCAATCGCCTGATTATATGAATTTTATTTTTTCCTAGTACAGAGTACTCTCAAATTTCCAAATTGAACGAGTTCTCAAATATGGAATCTATAAGTGTTTTCGAAATTGGCAAAACATTGTGACTCCAGGACTGGCAATGTATGTAAGAGTAACGTTAGAAACTGACATTTAAAAGGGATATTCACGTGGCCATAACAGTTGATTTATTGCATTATGATTCCCTGAATTCTATTTCAATGGTTTAAAATGCTATAGAACGGTATCCGAAAGTCTGGAAGAATGTTCCCACTTGGGGTCAACATAGGCCCCAGTGTTATGTCTGTGCTGTAAAAACACATGTGTTACGTCTTACGGTTAATTCAACATAAGACCACCTGGGTTGCAGTAAAACCAATCCCCCTTCACCGAAGAACTCTTGGTTTTTAGCACAATTTATGGATTTCTTGAAAAGGAATTGTATATGAAGAAAAATAAATAAAATGGAGAACGTATATTTCACAATCATTCAGAACCACTGTAGTGACACTTGTACAATCAGTCATCAAGCCTTTTGGCTCATGTCTTGAAGCCTATGCCAGTACCCCGCAGATCTATTTTCACGAATGACACAATTTCGTCGTCCTCGTAACCCTCTGACAAGAGAGTGGGTGAAAGATAATGCGCTGGTTTTGCGATTGGTTTAGTCACCGATGACGTCACTCTTCCTGTTCCTTATCAAAAGATTGCATTAATGTAACAGCGATGGCTACCCACTTGCTCCCTCATTGTGGAATAGGGCGATAAAAGCCCGGCGAAGGGGCAGCGCTGCAATGGAAATTCATTGATCCAAAGGCACGTGGAAAGAATCAGCTATTACCTTTTATATGGTAATGTTAATTGAGTGTAAACAACAGTGTCCGAGTTGACCTGGTGACGGTAGATTATTAATTCGAAAAATGATTATCACAATTGTATCAACTCCTACTCCAGTAACCCACCTCCCCGAGTAAAAGTCCATGTGGAGCAACCTAAGAAAATGTTTATGAATATCACTTGGAAGTGTCCAAAGGTTTCCCGAGCTGTCGTGGCACACATCTTCTTCGTAGTATTATAAAATGGGTGTGATAGTAATGTATTCAAAATAAGGTGAATTAGTTGGTCGAGTGGTAGAAGCTGAAGGTTAAATTTGATATTCCACTTTCAGCTGATTCGGAACTTAATGAATGGATACCACTTTTCGGGAAGAGAGTTGTCGATATCATATCCGCAAAAATGCAAAGGAATTTTGAAGCTAGGTTATTGAGGTTTCAACATCATCCGTATGGCTTTGAGAACGGAGGGCACAGTTTCCTTAGATGAAATTAAAGATTTCAGGCAACATCGATGGCTGCTCAAGAATAGTGGGGATATTTTGGCTCTTAAGTATAGAGCCTATATAAAACTGATAATCAAAACTATACCTACTTAGTATTTGCAGTAGCGGGGAGTTAGAAAATGCATTTTATTTTATTGTCAGATGTAGTGCCTTTAGTGAAGTTCGCATTCGTTGTACGGGTAGTAAGTTTTTAAACTGAGAAACAAAATCGTATTTGGATATGATTCGTTCGGGAAACTGTTCTTTACTTAAATTTTGTTCTGTGGCTTGGTTCTTGAAAATTGAAACAATCTAGGAGTACAATGAACTAACAGATTTTGCTTCTGAGTCGACCTAAAGATAGCGGAAGCATTGTTTTCACTTTCGGGAGAAAAAAAACTTTGGTCTCCTGAATCAAAATTTCTACTCGCATTTTACGTTTTAGACCATTCTGAACAACTTTGGTTCCGTGTCTGTATGTGTGTGTGTGTGTCTGTCTGTCAGTTTCATTATTGTCAAATCAATAATTCACTTTGCGCATGCGTAAACGTAAATTCCATTATGCTCCATTTTTTCAAGACCTAGTCGTCCGATCTCGCTGAAATTTGGATAATAGTTGGGAGATGATGACTTGATCATCCCATATCAATTTCAACATGATTGTATCATTAATAGCTACTGCGCATGCGACTATGTGAAATCCTTGTTACGACCTCAATTTTCACTGTTTTTATTCGATTTCGACGAAACTGTCAGAGATTGCGCGAGCTAGGTTGTAGGTGGTCCCCTATCAGTTTCATTTTCACCAAATCTATACTTCATTCTGCGCATGCGCAAACGTAAATTCTATTTTGCTCCATTTGTTCACACTCTAGTCGTTCGATTTCACTTAAATTTGGATGATAGTTTGAAGAAGATGACTTGATTAACTCATATCAATTTCAACACAATTTTGCCATTAATAGCTACTGCGCATGCGCCAATGTGAAATCCTTGTAATGAACTCAAGTTCCTCAGTTTTCATCCGATGATGGCCCCGTACCTATTTCATTGTTTTAACTTATCAGTTCATTCTATGCTTGTACAAACGTAAATTACATTGTGTATAATTTTTTCGTTTCTTAATTGACCAATTATGACATTTCACGCTACTTCTTGATTTACTCTTTTCCGCTATGGAATTTTTAAAGATAATTTAAACTTTTCTATGATCTATACATTCATGATAGATAAACTAGGAAGCTATATGCCACACCCAACTCGGCAGATCTTGTTTTGTTGTTGTAGTAATAGAACTATACAAGAAGTATGCAGAGTAAACATTGTATTACATAAATTGAAGTAGCCTATGAAGAATATAGAAATATAATATTTGTTAATTTGTGATAGTATTTTCTTTAAAGTATCTTGGGTACCCAAAGAGTAGTATTATTGTAAGCTTTTTCTTTGGATGCTAGTAAGTATCAGGCAAACTCCATCAGTCGGTCCTACTGACCATGATTGTCCTGTGTTTTCTACAAATATTTTCAAGTAGATATTTCATTGTATAATCTCCATTAAAGCATATTTTCATTCATTCATTCATTCATCTTAACTGTATCAACTCCCACTCCAGTAACCCACTTCCCCGAGTGAAAGTCCATGTGGAGTTCAGTAACCTCAGAAAATGTTTATGAATATCACTGAAGCTTAAACGCCTCGTCAAAAGCTTCTCGTGGCATTGCACATATATCTTCTTCGTAGTATTATAATATTGGTGTTTTAGTAATTAAACTCCTCAATTTTCTACTTCAAGAGCCCTTCAGTAGAAGTAAACGCAAAACTATTCTTAAAACCGGCCAGTTTTAAGGAATTTTTGTGAACATTTTCAATACTGATATCAAACAAGATATTCCGAAATCTTTGGCACAGTTGAAGGAAAACATTTTCACAAAGACTAAAAAAAAAAAAAAAAAAAAAAAAAAAAAATTAAGGATGACGATCGATATAGTTTTGGAGGTATTGGGAAAAACATAAGGCGGAATTCATAGGTGGGAATTGAGTCTTAGTTGGCCCCAAAGAGAATCGATAAAGGAATTCATGCAGTCAGCGCACACTGTACTCAACAGGATTCATGAACAAAAAATGGCGTTGAGTTGAGTGTCACCCTTAGCTCAGCAGTGCAATATCATGATTGACAGCAGAAGGTCACTGAAATGCTTCAACTGATAACTTCTATTATTATTTTCACATAGGTATAATAGTAGAACATAACTTCTCAGAACCGCTCAGAGGAGTTCGAAGGGTCAATGCAGATTGATCATTGAGTAAAAACCAACCATCAAAAGCAAACGTTGGTACTTCCCGTTTAAAAAGACTAGTTGAAACCAGAGGCAAATATTTTGAGGCCTTTGGAGATCACAATCTGTGACAGCTGAGGAGTAAGTGCACAGCCGGGCCCTTACCTACACTTGAGGCACGTACAACTTGTAAGAACAGATGTGCCTCATGCCAGGTGTCAAATCTCCCCTCTTGGTCCGGTTATAAATGGATATTGAAATTATAGGTACGACTATTAGTGGATGCTTTATGATCCATCTTCCCCTACTTCCGACTGGTTTCAGGTTACCTTCGAACAATAATTTTAGTAATGAACGACCGCCGCGACGTTTAGGATGATAAAAAAATTACCGCTAGGAATCTTGAGAGACCTATCACAACTATGTTCATGTTTCAGAAATTGCACACGTCTAGTGTTTGTATGCAGTATTATGCATCGTTGTATGTACGAAAAACTGATAGAAAAACATTGTTATCTAATGATAACACTAAATCAGACGTCGGGAAGTCGCATTTAAAACGAATCTAAGAGGACATACATATATATTACATTCATCAACGGACAAAGTGAACACAATAACTCATTTTTCCTTTTTTAAAGAAAATGCGCTTAAAATCACGGAAATAATGTAATAATAATCTTCTGCCGCTAGTCTTCGCATCCTCATTTGAAATCGCTGATTCGGCACAGCTTCATGTGCTAGTCTTCTATGTAAAGTTCCTCCACTTAAATATGTTTCAAGACGCTGAGAATTCAGAAAGATTTATCATCGACAAAGTCCGTAAACAAGATGAACGGAAAGGGGTGCTCCGGTGAGAGGGTTGGCCGGCGCGTATTTTGGCGTTGATGTAACTCTTTGGATCGAATTCAGTGCAAACAACCGTGGGAAACGGAGTCCAGTGGCTCGGAAGCGACATAATTGATGGGGCAGATCGATATTGGACCTGAAACTGTTACGTGCACCTAATCGATTGCAGAACGTTTACCGGTTAATTTGTCTTCCCACCGGAGTAATTTAATTACGCCACGGCTTTATCACTTTAATTTATCTCCTGCCGGAGGATTTATGTATACACAAAGTTGGTATACCAGATACCGATCTGACAAGCGTAGACAATATCCTCAGAACAAGATCGAAAACACAATTCTTCGAACCTCACTACAGTAATTATTTATTTATTTTCTAAATTATTATTTCTAACTGCCTATGGAAGAAAACATTTAAAAAAGTTCCTGTCATGCAGCATGATCTTCTGCGCAAATTTTCGTAAATTGTCGTAAGTATTATATTATTTTACACTGTTTTGAAATTGAACATTTTGAGTGCAAAAAAATAGTTAACTACCAATTACATCGCAACAAAATTTGTTCTAAATATTATTCTGCAATTCAAAAAATATTTGAAAGTTTTAGCAAAAAGATTTTCTTAGGAAGTTTTTATCCATTTTTTTTATAGCAAATATTAATAATGGCATTTGATGAACATTTTAAAAAAACTAAAATCTTGCTAAAAAACAGAAATTTAACGATTTTTATCCTTTTGTAGTGGTCGAGGGTGGAAGGAGAGAACACGTTGAGTCGTGACGCAGAACTGAATGTATACTGTACGATTTGAACGCCCTTTTTATAGGCGGATGGATACTATGCCATAATATGATAGATATGTTCATGACAGCTGCAGATGATGATGGATCATATATATAGAGACAGCTCCGGGAGTGTTGTCTTGGTAATACTGCCTCATTATCACAAGTATCATTCCTATCGTGATGTAACTTACCATTGATCTTATTGTTAGTTTTGGTATATTATCTATACAGAAAATACAGAGTGAACACAATTAAGGTGGCACAAACAAGTAGAGTCAATTCTGCAGCTCATTTTCGACAAAAAGTTCCCCTTAGATTTTTTTTAGAACTGTGTTTCCGAGTTATTCACGATTTAAAATTTTTCGTGTTATCGACCTTACTTCACTAAAATGGCCATATCTTCCCTAATTTACAATGTAATCTTAAAATTAGATATATCGATGGGAAGAACGGTAAATTTTCTATCTCCCTAAAGTATTTAAAGTCTTTTTACAGATGGTAACGTAAGCGAAAAAATGAACTAAACACGAGAATTTCTCACTTTTTGAAAATTACTGTTTTTTAAGGTGCGTTAAGTATTTTTTTTTAATTATAAAAAACGGTGAGCGTTGCAGGAAAAACTTGCCCCGAATCTCAGCTTTCCAACGGTATAATCGATTTTTATTTTACTTTGTTAATTAGGAAAATAAGTATGTTTGTATGTTTAAAAGTTTGAAAACGAGGTTTTTTCTTTGAAATCGAGGGTTTTGTGAAAAATGACCCACTAAGAAAATACAAGTTTGGGGTCGGTTTCTACTTATTTTTCACGCTGAATCGAATGGTAGCACTCGCAGATCTCTCCACCTCCGCCGTTACAAATGAGTTTTACTTTTAAACAAATTAGTTTTTAGTTCATTCTTTAGGCCCAATTTCATGGTTTTTTTTTTTTTTTTTTTTTTTTTTTTTTTTTTTTCAAGGGTAAAACTTGTAAGTTAAAGTGTAAAAATCGGTTGTAACGGAGTTGGAGAGATCTGCTAGTGCTACCATTCAATTTAGCGTGACAAAACACGTAGAAATCGACCCTAAACTTGTATCTTCTTAGAGGGTAATTTTTCACAAAAACCCTCATTTTCGTAGAAAAAACCACATTTTTAAACATACATACATACCTACTTTTCTCCCCTAATTAACAATGTAAAATAAAAATCGATTATACCATTGGAAAGCTGAAATTTGAGGCAAGTTTTTCCTGCAACGCGTTTGGTTTTTGACAATAGATTTAAAATACTCAACACACCTTAAAAAACAGTAATTTTCAAAAGGTGAAAAATTTTCGTGTTTAGTTAATTTTTTAGCTTACGTAACCTACTGTAAAAAGACTTTAAATACTTTTGGGAGATAGGAAATTTACCGCTCTTTTCAAAGATACATCTATTTTAAAGATTGCATTGCAAATTACGGGAGATATGGCCATTTTAGTGGATTGAGGTAGATAACACGAAAAAAAATCTTAAATCGTTAATAATTCGTAAACTCACCCTCTAAACAAAGTTAAGGGGCAATTTTTGTCGGAAATTAGCTCTAGAATCAACTCTATTCGTTTGAGCCGCCTTATGTGTGTTCACCCTGTCTACTGTACTTACCCCAATGACGATTTGGAGCGTTTTTTCTTCTTTTTTTACGTACCTATTACCAACTTTCACTGGGTAATCATAATCACACTTGATAAGTCAGTTTTTCGTTTCTCGCACATTTAGGACATGTTGTGCATTTAGACATATACGAGTTTCCATGACTTTTTCAAATCAAGTATTTTCGGAGTATAATGAATGTTATTCGATTGGTATAAAGCCATATTTTAAGATCAATGCCATGATGATCTGGATGTACAGACGGTAATACCGGTAAATACCGTCACGTTATTTGGGGAGCTATCACTTGCATTGCCACTTTATCTCATAGTTACTTGTACTGTTTTCATGCTGAATTTCAATAGATGAATAAGACGGGATATTCGTTTGAAGGCGGAAGGAACGTGGCAAGCGAAGAGGCGCATTCGAAAACATTGCCGTGCCCGATAGAGTTCTCTAGGGTCAACCCTGCGCACGAGGTATATAAGGCACGTCGGCAATGCAGCAGCTGACAATCCCTTTTCATAAGGCTAAGGCAGCCCGAGGTCAGTTGACATTAGACCCTTGGGTTAAAATGAAGGTTTGATGGGGTTCAGAATCCAGTATCACTCTATACACAGATTATATATTTATTCATTTATTTCTGGTGTTGCAATTTTTGATTTGGCAACTGATAGCTGCAGAGAAGTCAGGATGTGACGTTTTGTTGACTGTTGTTAATCAGGATTGTTATTATTCATATTGATTTATGCATTTTGAAGTTGATTAGACTTATTTTTTATATTTGATTTGGCATGTTAGGAGGTTAATGATCAGCATTAGGTACTACTTAGGTATTGCTAAAGTTTTTATAATCTTCACATATTATTTGAAGATTATGAATACGAGAAAGAAATACCGGGCAGGGTAAGGGTTGAATGTATCATTCCTCATTCATACTGTATCTTGATAGTTTACAGAGCCTGAGGCAGGGGGCACAGTTTTTCTTCCAAAGCGATCATATAAAAAAATAATAATAATAATAAATAAAAATAAAAAAGAGTCGTCATCTTATTTTCTTACGTCCATACAATTTAATTACTTGGATACAATTTGTAACCTATTAAGTTCTTCAGTTTGTAAAATTGATTGATTAGTAATCTGATTTAAGTTCCTGTTTAACGAAAAAGTAAGTGTTCTTTTTTATTTTTTACTTTGTTTCAATTGTGTAACGACTTGTCGTATCTGTGAGGCTATTTTTACACCTCGGAGTATATTTTATGCTGTTATCTTCGATTTGATCGTGATATAATCGGTCATGAATATTCAGTGGTGAATTTTAAGAAATTAGGAAGCATAGAAATTCTGTCAACTATTCTTACAAATTTATTTTGAACGAACTCACCTCACATTTGCAACTATTGTTTGAATAACGAGGGTGAAAAACTGAAAGAAAAAACATGTTCGGATGCAGAATTAAAGGATTTATTATATGGAACCACACCTAAAGATTAATTCTCACAAATATACGAGGTTTTCCATTTGATGTATCGAATTTTTACAAGGCCCTCACTAATCCATTAAACAAAAGTTTCTGGATTTCACTCTGGAGATTATGGTTTGTGTGTTCTTTCAGCCACTGAATGATCTGCTCAGTTGAATGGCCGGATAACTTTTCGTTGATGCTCTTCTTCATTGCAGCAGCAAACCCTCTGCTCAGTTCTTCTTTGGTTTCTTTAGCTTTTGACAACACATAGATCTCCAAGAGCTTCTCAAGTTGTTGGACGGACATCCCATCAACGTACATGTCTTCTACGTCAATCTGTTAATCAAACAACACCGTTCCCTTTATTTGTGATTATTTAGTTCCATTCAGGCCTCAAACATAACAATGAATCATATGGAACAATCTTACTTGTTGAAGTGCATCTTGAGGGCCACCCAAATACGAAAATTATGAGTTATTTTGCAATAAATTTTAATAAAATCCAACCGAATCTAGCTTATAATATATTTTTGTACCTACGTGATTAAACTTAAGTAAATCATATCGAAGTAAAAGTTGAGTTTCAACACTTTCGAGTTATTATTGATCCATGTTGTCCCCTTCAGGAGTCAGAGTTTGTCCATAGTGCATTAATCTATTACTTGTGCGAGCCCTCGGGTACATTATTTTCTTTTATATTATAGTCCTAATAGGTATATTATTTTGCAATATACCAACCACTATGTTCATGATCAATCCCACCATTCCTACGATTACAATCAGAGAACATTACTATTGTATTTTATAGCTACACAATCACAATAATCATTTGGTCAGATTCTTACTGTGAAGTCGTCGAGGACGAAGCTCAGTTCAAGAACAGATATCTGAAGAGAACGGTTGATTTCTTCGAAACGTAAATCCTTCACAACGTAGCCGTATCCAATGGTTTCAGTCCTGGGGCAAATAAAACACAAAATTTTGCGATACAGAACAGGTTTGGCGAACAGTTTGTCCCTATAACTTCTGAAGCCAGAAATCAAAATACTAGATTTCGTATATCTTGAGAATTAGCCACCCGTCGTTGGGCCCTCCCTGATGACCCCTTCCTATGCTTGCTCTTTGAATACCCTTCTATTCAGATGTGCTCCAGAGGTCGGCAATGTAGTATTGATTCTACAAGCCTTTTGCAATCATATTTGTAAAGTTCTGTAAAGCTATATCTATTCTTCTTGAAAAACGATAATGGGGTCTAAGTAGACTTCACGTAGGTATATTTCATTTGAAAACGTCTGCCAGGTTGGGTGTGGCACATTGCTCTCTCGTTTACGTATCTTGAATGTATACATCATTGAAAAGTTTTAATTGATTTTGAAAAATTCCACAGAGGAAAAGAGTAAATCAAGAGACAGCGTGAAACGTCATAATTTGCCAATTAAGGAACGAAAAAATGATACTTAATGCAGCTAATTCATGTTTGCCCGTACGCAGAATGAACTGATGAGCTGAGAACAATGAAATAGGTACGGGACCATTTACAACCTAACCAGCGCATTCACTGTCAATTTCATCCAAATCTAATGGAAACTGTGGGGATTAAGGTCTTTACAAGGATTTCACATTGGCGCATGAGCATTGGCTATTGATAATGCAATCATATTGAAAATGATATGGGATGATTAAATCGTTATCTTCCAACTATCATCCAAATTAGGGTGAGATCGGACAACTAGGGCGGAAGAAAATCATGCTTGGTAGTATTTACGTTTGCACATGCACAGAGTGAAGTATTGAGTCAGGAACGATGAAACTTAGTAGGACCGTCACACCCTAATCAGCACATTCCTGAAAATATCATTCAAATCGAATGAATAATGTGGAAAATAAGCTTTTTTTTTTTTTTTTTTTATTATTATAGAAGAAACATAGGTAGTCTTACTGTTTGCACCATGGACAAAACTTGAAATGTGAATCGGTCGTTTTTTCGATGCTTTACTGGATAACTGAGAAAAAGTAATTTTTCCGTGTAATTTAATGCTTCAAGCCACAATTTAGCTTCTTGGGACTCAATAATTGGAACATATTCTCAGAGATAACTCTAAATTGATTGTATCACATTCGATTGCTAGGTATAGTCTCATGCGCTAATATTGCCGCAAAGACAAAAATGTGGTTGTGGTCAGACACCGCGTGGGTGACGATATTTTTCGGTCTGACGTGGAGGTAAGGAGGGTTAAACATACAAACACTCTTGAAATTATTGTGAAATGAAGAAAAACAATGATTAGCGTACGCACCTTGCTACTCCTTCACCCAAAACTTTGTGTCCAAACATTTTCCCCGCAATACGGTAGTTATATACTTCTGTGACGTTGGGTGCAGTCAAGCGGCATTTGGTAGATTTCGTTGATTCGTCAAACTCGTACTGGTCAAATAAAATCTCGTTCACACCGTACACAGTTTCGCTCCACTTCGAGACGACAACGCTACGATGACAAAGCAGTAGAAATGTATGTAAATATAATTCGTACCTACTATATTTTATTTAGGTATTGAAATAATGATACAACGAAATAATATTGAAACTCACTCGATATCTAGGTCAGAGACAGTCAAATGTTGGTCGATCATATCTGGATATGGCATCTGGTGACTTTTCGGCAAATTTGACTGAACGTAATTTAAAGTAGCTTCGGTGAGCTCCTTGATCTGTTGTGGTGTTGGCAAACCTACACAGAGTACATTCAAGTGAATTCACCATCCTGATTATTTCTGTAATATCAACATCCCAACAATAATAAACAGAAAAATGTAAAAACAAGCCTGGCGTAATCTACCAATGTATGATCAAAAGACACAAAATTATGTACATTAATAATCCACACAAATAATTCAAATAATATACAATTTCCTCAAACCACCATAACCTAATTACACACCGAATGAGAAGTAATGCAGCACCAATAATTAGCGGTCACATATTGATCTATTATTTACCCGTGGTTTCCAAGACAGAGAGCTTTACCATAGTAAATATATAAATTCCCAGAAGCCACAACTTTAAAGGTTCAATCAATTATTATTGTTAGTAGTAAGTGATGTTCAAATATATAACCAAAAACAGTATGTGAGTACATATCCCAGCATAATTTAATGAATATATTTTTCAATGTTCTAGGTAGTACTTATATATATGCCGAACTAGTTTTTGCGTAATATTCAGGTAAATAATATAAATGTAATTATTTCTAGTTGGTAGTTTTTGCCAGTTTTGGTGAATTCCGAGCAAATCATTTTTTAAATTACACCGATTTAAATAGCTTAGAAAGTGCTATCCAACGAACTCATCCTTCCTTTTATAATTCATGGTTTTTTAGCAAAAGTACAGATTTTTTAAATCTCAATCCTATGGAAAGTTATCTTCTGGATTTATAAGATGAGGCGTCAAATTCAAGAAATTGTTTCAGCTCGCCTTCAAATTTACTTCGATTGACTAAATTTCGGTATAATTGTATTTTTAAATTTTAGAAGTAATTGCAGTAGCATTGCTTTCAATGAAAATTTGCAACAACGAATAATCAAGCGTGTGCATTTTTCAATTGAGTCAGTTAGTGATAAATTTAATGTTGTGGGACGATTACTGGATTCTAACTTAACTCATTTATCAGGTTATTTAAGGCTCAGTATTACTACATTCTATGTATCTATTACCTACTAATTTATTAATTGGAATAATAAAGTTAAAATTATTTTTCATAAAATCATGTTACCGTTTTCAACAGGAATGCAATGTCCAGCGGTCATGGCAGCAGCCATGATCAATGTGGCGAAGAATTTCATAGTTGGATGTGGTACGTCGGCAGAATCAGCTGTGATTGAACGGTACTGAAATCATTCGCCAATATATAGTAGTTTCGGTTAAGTATCTTGGATTGGATGGGGATACCAAAATCGTTGTTGAGTTTCGAGGGTTCATACGATAAGTGGTCGAGAAGGGTCTGACTAATCGCTTGTGTCCAATACACTGCGTGAGACAAAACGACTCTAGTCGATAAACAAATTGATCAGCAAAATATGATTCATCCGTTCACTGATTTGTTTATTATCTACGTAGTTTAGTAACATAGATCATCATATTCAACTTTGGTATACCTAACATTGGTGAATTTAGAAAAAATTACAAATAAGCTTTAATTTGTCTGTAGATGATATTGTACACTTTGGTTTGTTCTATGGGTGTAGTTAGGTTTTCACCTGTTCTTGTTCCCATCTGCATTTTTACATTCATTCTTTCAAGAGAGGCTGTGGTGTTCCATCTTCGAGGCCCAAACATCTTACTTACCTCTCTTCTGAAACCCCAAAGACGTAGTGATACTGCCCGTATCACTGCGAGTTCGAGTTTAGCTCTTACCATCCTGCTATCACCAGTAATGGCTAGTAAGTTTGCAATCGCCTTGAATTCGTCGTGGAGAACTCCTCCGCAGGATCAGTTGGGAGGAGTACAGGAACGTTGTAGATCTTCGGCGTCTTCCAGAAAAGTTGAAGTAGATATATTCTTCACCCGTAGTACCTATGTGGAGTACGACTATGATATTGCAAGACACTGTTCGTCAAAACTATACCGCACATATCTCGCTGTCAAAATGAGAATGAAAATCCCTCTCACTCAAATATTGTCTCGTGAAAGAGAAAAAGCAAAAAAGGGCGACACAGGGTAACTTTAGAGGAGCTCAATATAATATTGCGCGTGATTCTTGCATTTATACTCGTAGTTATTCCATTTTGCATCACGATGATGCAATGAGTGCCTACGCATGGTTGAAGAGAGATGAAGCCTCCAATTCACTATGGATACGCTACTATGACTGAATGAGGGATGCTGACCCTCACCTCACCGAACTTTGGCCAGGTGACTTTGTGCTTATTTTAATGAGTGACGTCCGATTCCAAATGCTGGAATACTCGTCACAAATGGTTAGGCTTCGGGTTATTACCGTACTGTTTCTTAATATTCGTAGAGAGGGGTTCCCAGTGGCTAAGTTGCTCAGCATTCGGTCTGATACTGGAACAATGTCTATATTCGTGACCTCTGAGGAGAAATCATCTGTCAGATTTTGATGTTGGAAGTTGGACATCACCGAAATTTACTTCCAAGCTTGGAGAAAAACTGTTCACGCCAAGTTATCATACATTCCGCGCTTGCCATATATTGACCGATTTTGACCCAGCTCGGCGATCAAACTTGAATAATACAAAAGGTAGCCAGCCTGCCAAAACAGAAACTCGTAAATGAGTTCCACTATCTGCTTTGCAAGCAAATACCATGTTTACATGGATATGTCTTTGATTGGGGATTTCATAACGGTTGTCCTTGAAAGTTGTAAGCAAATCCTTTAACTTTTGACTGTAGGCGACGAAATGTGGGATAAAGAATTTATTTTATTATTCTTGGAGGCATAAAAAGCATACTATACATACTATACATACTATTAAAGTTATTTCTCCAATACAGACGCTATCATTTTTATGTTCATGATAGCCACTATAATGAGTTGTTGTTAACAATCGACTGTTATCAAGGGGATGAAAATGTTTTCTATGGAGTGGAGTAAATGAAATGAAGTGGAGAAAATTTATTGTTTATAGTCCAATCAACTTAATTAAGGAATGTAGCCAGGTAATTAAGGAGGGGGAAATTCGTAGCTTGAGATGTGAACATTTGTCTCATAAATCAAGTGCTTTCCAACGAGTGGCGAACGATTTCTGTGAGATGAAAACTGCGGAAGTTCCATTCTACTAGCAACGGCTGGGTTGTACGCGAACATCATTAGAAATTGTGACATCAAATTTTGCGTGACGGAAAGTTTTGGTCGACCCCCCAGAGCAAAGACATATCCATGTCAAAATGCATGTACCAGAAGCCGAAAGTCGTACAAACGGAATGTGACATTCTATCATTTACAGCAGGTAATGTTAGAAGTACGTATCAAAAATTTATTGAAAGGCAATCATACCAAAAATTCGAGGAATACCAGCTCGATGATTAGAAATAGAAATAACACAGCCCATTGGGCTTATTGTTACAGACTTCATACTGCAATAAATACCAATATGCATCAACTTGTAGAATGAATGCATTGTATTTTCAAGTATCTATGTACATTTGTTTGAAGTGGAAAAAAATATTGTGCATGGACAAAACTCTTTATGCGCTGGTGATTTTTACATTATTTACGTTGTTTTAAGTAAATACTTCTTCCCACACAGAAAAACTTACAATGAAACTACAAAGGATACTCTGTATCGAAAGGAAACCCAAGCAATGCAGATTTGTCAGATTCAGGCAGATGAATGGCTGGCCAGTTCAATCACACTTCATGTACACCGTAGTGAAGGTGCGAGAATCATGCCAGAAATGCTACCTGAAATGTGCATATAGTGTACCATGTATGAATGCCAAGATCCATGGACATAAGGAGTGGTAGAACTATAGATCGAATGTCAGATGTTCGACTCCCTGGTTACTGTCAAACTGTATACCTGGTTGTATAAGGCATGAGCCTTGGGCCGTTGTAGGCAAAGACGTTTCAAGCAAAGTCATTGGTCCTCCCAATCCGATCGGGCTCCCGCATTGAATAAATCATGTTACCTATCATGTTCCATCCATTTCATGTTCCATCATGTGAATCCATTTAATGTGACCCTAACGTATGTGACACGTCACATGGTGTCAAGTTGTGAGAAATGGTGGGCCATTCTTGGGACTCGTAAGAGACAGCGTTAGCATGTTTCACATGGTTATTAAAAACGCTGGCCTCTCACTGTCCCAAAGGACTTTCAACTCAGCCACTGAACCCGGGCTGTCACCAGTGCCTTGATGACATTCCATATGCCTTCTCTCATGTTGACATGTTCATGTTGCGTGGTTAAGATCCATATCCTCTCCAAATCAATCCAGTCCTTTTGGTTCCCACTCATCACGCATTTACAAAACATCACGGACCCGTGAACAAGACAAGTCAAAGTTGCCGTCCTTCAGAGGAATAGCAGTTTGTGATGCTCCACCTGCGTGATCAATGATCGTTTGCTGCTGAAGAGACAATGTGTTGAAGGTTTGAGTCATTTTTAACTCATCTGTTGTTCGTTGCTGCTTTCCCTCTTCATAAAACAGTGATACGGCTTGCTCCATAGTCAGGAATATTTAAAATGTTGGCATTCATTATGGCATCTAAAAGTTGTGCAGTAACTCTTCTTCAGTTTGGGTTAACCAGCATTGCGGTCCCCAACAAGTTTGCACAATGGCAGACCACCCAGCTTTGCTGGAAGTTCAATGAGGCCCTGAAACAGGCCTACCCCTTCGCCCAGCAGAGTCAAGCATCAGCTTCTCTTGGATGGTGTCTCAGACAGAGATGTTTCTTCAGCTGTAACAGACACCACACATTGTGTAAAAGCCCATTCACTCTGAATAGCTTTGTTGAAAGCTGTGTACAAACTGCTGAAGGGGGGATTTTCTGCTGCCAATGCCATTCTCTTCCAATAACCGATACAGGTCATGACTTTGGAGTGTCCATATTATTCTCGGATTAGCGATACGAGTACACATCCTCGAAGGAAGCGTCACGAATATTACAACTGTTATATTAGTTTCCTGGAAAGTTGAGGGTTCTATTCCAGGCTTTATAATGAGGAACTTTTTTTGGTTCTACGAAATACCCACATTTAGGACCTTATGTATGGAAAACATTTAGCAACTGCCGGATACTTAGCATGTCAGATCGTCTACATACCAGTTCTGAACACAACTTCTGTATTTAATTTTGTGTTTCATTATTCATCCTTATATGAAAGTTCCCATAAGTCATAGCATGGAATATCGGTTTAAACCAAATCTATTGTTCACAGGGTAATTGTTTATGTCACTAGTTTTCTATGAAATTGTTTACCAACTATCGATGAGTAAAACACAAAGTCAACTTATAATAAATATCTTTCAAATAATAACTTATATTTACACACGTAGGAGATGATTCACACAAGAGATGAATCGTTTAATATATTAATCATTCGATCTTCAAGGACTGAAGTGGTACGAACCAAATTGTTCTAATACGGCTCTTGGAATTGCTCAGAGCTCGAGACCACTTAACTCGAGTGATTAACCAAACACCATGTTATCTGCACTGGAGTACTTGAAAAAACCGACTATAAATTCATCGGCCATTCAAGAAATATTCAGTCTCATTTGACACCGCCAATTCACCCATTATGAAGTTTGACGCCACCATCGCCGTCTTGGCTATTGCCATTGGCGCAGCTCATTGTCTACCTGTTAATAATGGTAATATATTTTAATTAAAGTTACTTGTTTAATGACTATGAATTATAGTTTCCATTTAATTGGAGTCGTTTGAAGGAAGTATTTTGAATCGGTCGCTTCTCAATTGGTAGCTACGTCAAAAAAGATGTTAAAACAGATCTTTACTATAACATGATTGAAAATATTCTTTTACTTACTAATGATGATGCCTGTCAACCTAAACACTACACAATACTTTACTTATGAAGTTCTTCATAAAAAGAATCAACGTTCATGAACAGTTTATTGATTTGTTTCACAAATATATTAGTGCCTATTACATTAATTATGACAATGTTGGTTTACGTTAATGCTGTTTTTATGAAACAATTTAAAATATAATATCAAACCTTACATTTCAACAATCATTTTCTACATCATTTCGTGATCACGCTGTATCAATTCATTTAGCATATCGCATTGATGACACAATTGATGAGAAACAAGTAAATCAAATCGGCACTATTGCAGTAGTTGGTATTGCCATTATCATTATGTTTCACCTGTTATATATTCTGTAGTAATTATTTGATAATCCGAAACTTTTAATATCATTGTGTATTCTCACGTGTTACATGCTCTTTGCAGGGTTGCCTACACCACAGCAGACGAAGGAGCTTATTGAGGCAGCTTTACGTTACGTTGAGTCTAATATACCAAAATCTCACCAGATGCCGCTCCCTGATGTCATCAATCAACATTTGACTGTCTCTGATATAGACACTGAGTAAGTCTACATTACAATATTCTCCTAGACCGTACCCGAGCATATATACTATGATGTTCAAACTTCAGTCAAGTCAAAATTGCCACTATCAGTATTATTTTTATTGATTCGTTTGCCCCACTCACAAATAATTTTGTATCAACTGGTGCAAGTTTGTTTTCTTCTGCGTTTAAGGCCTCCAAATCACAATAGTGAACCAGGAAACCTCCCAATCACCTAATTTTTCTCATATAGCATCATTTATTTGCTACGCTCTAAATGATATCATATGAAGAATTCAATTACTAATTAAATTTTGAAACATATCGGGAATCAAACTTTACATTAAACTAGTAGGTGGACTTGCCGTCATTATTGCTGAGTCTTATACCTATCTGATAAGGAACGTACACAATGTTTTCCCAGAAGATGCGAACCACAGTTGACGTTAATAGATAAGACTGTTTTATTTGAAAATCGTATTTTTGCATTGTATTAACAAAAAATATAAATTAATTAATTAGTGAACCATTGAGGATTAGCAGCCTTGACCGAGAAGGTCTGAAACGAGTCTCAGCAGAAATTAACAAAACAAGTAAGAGTAGGTAATTGTCTCCAGGGTCGATGTAATTTAATCACGTTCCATGAAGAAAAAAGTTCCAGTCATGCGATCGTTTGAGCGAATTTTCGTATAATATCGTATCATATGTATTAGGTATGTTACATTGATTTCAAATTTAAGCTCTTAGGGTGCAAAGAAATAGTTAATTACTTATTAATTTTATCGCAAAACAACTCGTTCTAAATGATATTCTGCAATTCAAATTAAACTTTGGATTCTAACACTTTTTGCGTTTTTTATTGGGTTTTGAGCAAAATTAATGAAAATTACCTAAGTACATTTTATAGCATAATTTTGTGTATAAATTTTTTAATGGTCTAGTTCATTGTTGATGAACATTTTTTTAACTTAAAATCTGCTCAAAAATACATATTTAACGGTTTTTAGCCATTTTTGGTCATTTTTAGTGATTTTTAGTACAAATTTGACCAATTTAATGTACTCAGAAAAGTGTTCGCCAACAAACTCGTCCTTTCATTTGGAAAGCTTGATATTTTGGCGCTAGAACGGATGATTTTTATTTCAATACTAAAGAGAGCTATCGGAATGACATATATATATGAAAATGTGTTGAAATCTAGGAATTGTTCCGGATTTTTTCATTGAAGATAATTTTCGAAATTTTTTGGAGCCATTGCATAGCTACATTATCTACAAAAGTTCGCTACAACTACAATTCAATGTGTAATCAGTATTTCTTGTTGAATAACTGGTTTAACATTTATTTTCATGGCAGTGTTTTCGTCTCGAAGAGGAACGAAATGGCGTATGGTGTGAACGAGATATTGTTTGACGAGTACGAATTCAACCCATCAACATCATCGACTAAATTCCGCCTGACTGCACCCAACGTCACAGAAATATTCGACTACGAGGTGGAGGGGAAAATATTCGGTCTCAACGTATCTGGCGAAGGAGTAATGAAGTACGTTGAGTATTGAATTCGATTGCATTGACGATATTTTCAAGCTCGATTCAATCAATTCAAAAACATATATGAGCTGCATAGATACGTAGTTTTGGAGAAAGTTAGTCGTGATTTCTGGCTTCAAAAGTGAATAATGAGCAAAATGGATAGATGAACCTAATTTTTCAAATTTTTTTATGAAGATAATATTTAGTAACATATTACAACTTTTTGCCTCAGGACAGAAACAATTGGAATTGGATACGTTGTTACCGATTTGCGTTTCGAAGAAATCAACCGCTCTCTACAAATATCTGCTCTTGAATTGAGCTTCGTTCTCGACAACGTTGCAGTAAGTAGTAGATATTATATTGCTAAGAGGAAGTATTATTGGGAATGTTATTGGGAATGGATTATGTAGCGTAATCCTTAACTAGTTGAACTCAGAACAAGGATTGATTTATTTCTATCATTGTAGTCTCAAATGAAGTGAACAAAATAATCCAATTTTCAGATAAAAATTGAGGGCCTGCACATCGATGAGATTTCCGTCCGACAACTGGAGAAGCTTCTAGAGATTTACGTATTGACAAAAGCCAGAGAGACCAGAGATGAGCTCAGCAAAGGGTTTGCAGATGAAATGAAGAAGAATATCAACAAAATGATATCCGGTCACTCAACCGATCAGGTCATTGATTGGCTGAAACAGCACACCAACCGAGAAATCAACAACGACTTCATTGAGAATGTTGTAACAAGATTTGTGCAAGTCTTGTAGGAATTCAATTATTTAAAACTTTAAATAGTTCATTCTGATGGAATTAAAACGAGTTTTATACCTACCAACACAGTAATATGTGTAAAATGAAAAATATAAAATGATACCTACGATAAAAACATGTTATTCTCGTTCTTTGAGTTTTCAAATAAGGTATAGCATCAAACTAATAGATGGATTGGAACAATTGGTTTGCGATTTAAAAATTTGAACACAGAATGTGTTTTTATCCGGGACTGAATGGGTTTTTAGGATGAAGACCCTACGACTACACTCCCGTAAACCCCCCGTCCACCGCCAACATCCCCCACATTTACCCATTTCTGAGCTATGCACGGCTAAACGGCTGAATGGTGGGAATATACGAGTGGTGGGATCCTCTTGGATTTCTCAAAAAGGGAGCATAAGCAATTTTAAATTAGTCTACTCCCGCCCGAACCATGGGTGGTGGGCGAGAGGGGGTTGGGACCCTCTTTTAACGCGTTGTTTGGCTGCGCACTCGATCTTCTATTGGCTGCCACATTCAAATTTGATTGAGAGCACTTCGTATTGCAACAACAAAGGGACGTTCCTGAGCATGTAGAACACGATGGTACCATCGCCAAAAGCCAAACATCTGCCAAAAGGTCCTATATTCCCGGAAAAATCACCATAAATATGGAGAAGAAAGATAAAAAGAATTCATTCCGGCTGTGTTTCTTCGTGCCTAGACCGAAACAGGGTTTTTGGTTGAGGTGGTCATGAAATTTTCGTTGGATTTCCGATTCGGTCCCATTCAAATTTCGAGCATGCAATTGTGCTTTCCGATTGTAGTGGACGAAAATGTAGAAAAAAACGTTCGTTTTCAAGCTACCTCTCTTCCTATTGTTCCGGAACGTATCTATGTATTCTGAACTTTATATTAGAACCTCTGGAAAAACATGGCGGAAGGTCTCGATGAAATGGTGATAACCAAATCTGCCGAATAATCTTCATTTACCACGAAACTAGAGAACGATGGGGATAATTTTTTGGGACATAACGATTATATATATATATATATATATATATATATATATATATATATATATATATATATATATATATATATACAGTATGAGTCCGTCATAACCTGTAGGCAGACAGGTACTCGTGAATGAATTTTCACCCTCAAAAAGGCATACAAAATATGCAGAAAATAACGAAAGAATATCCCACACCAAGCTTTTGAATAATATTCTGCGAGAAGAATATTTTTGGACTTTCAGCTATGTTCTATAGTTTTTATAGATTTTCCAGCAAATTTTAATGAACCCTAAGTACAATTTTCAGCGTAACTTTGTGAAAAAAATTTGAATGTTCCAGTTCATTGTTGATAAACTTTCTAGACTCAAATTCTTTTGAAAATATAAATGTATCAATTTTTAGTAAATCTATATAACACGCAAGTGGCTATACCTATCGGATAACGAGCCCCAATCTAGGGTACACCTCAAAGGCTATAAGTTCTCGATTCTAATGCGATTGTGCGTCTTGGTAAGAGAAAGTGAGGTAATACCGCCACCTTAGGCATATTTGTCTATTACAGCCCAGTTTTGCACTCAGGAGCTTCAGATTTTGAAGCAAGTTATAAAAAAAAAAAAACATCTCTAATAGTGAATTACAACGTTTTTGCTGGTTGTGTAGCAACTTTATATTAGTGAACAGCAATTTACGAGACGGAGAAATACCGCCATGGGGTTAGGGTAATACCGCCATATTAAAACAAGGAGGAAATGAACAGTCTCAATAGAACATCAGAATATCGACTTATCGAATTTCAAAAACTCTTCCTGGGTAGCTTCTCACCATATTCAGAACTTAGTTGACAATATAAGGACTCTCTAAAGGTTGACAAACAATTTCCACATCAGAATAGTAAAACTTTAACAAAATAAATACTGGTATAATAATTATGGTTCTTCACAGGAACTGAATTATTGACAACGTTCAACGCGGAACTCGTTAAAAAAAGAAAGATAGCATTCCATCTTCTCAGCTTTTAAAGTTTCAAAGCTTGGGCCCATTTTCAAAATCAAAACGAGAGCAAGAAGAGTGAAATCTTACAACGATTATGCTAATTTAGGAAAGCAGTTAGGTCGATACCTACTGCACAATTATTCAGTAGATAGGTAGGTAAACATCTAATAAATCACGATTAGGTAAATATAGAGGTGCTTATGGAAATAAGCTATCACAATATGATTAGTATTTTGAATATTAATTTATCTTTTAATTACTCAGAATCAATAAAAATAGGTGATTATTACCACAAAAAACGTCCAACAAGACTGATGATGGAGCATTGGCGCAACACCGTCATGGAGGAATTACCCTAAATTCGGTGTGGCGATATTGCCCCAGTAAACTTTTCGAGATGAAAAATCATTAAAAACTACAGTTTCCGTAAAAAATCATGAGTTAATGGGTGGAAATTAGAGCTAAATGATTTTTCTACGTCGTCATGTTCAACAATATTACATAAACGTATGAAAAACTATTACTTACCACGAAAACTCGACAACTGTAAAACTAGAACGCCAAGCTTCAAAAACTGTGAACTCGCTTATCTTTGATAAAAACAAATTAATGGCCTTATTAACATTACTGCTAATCTAAATATGACGATATTTGGTTGCAATATTTGTCACTCAGGTGGTTAAATAATTATATGGGGTGGCGGTATTCCCCGACTTAGCGGTATTACCCCACTCTCCCCAAACTATGATCGATTATTTATTATTAATTTAAACCAAATCTTTTAGTTGATTAAAATAAATAAAAAACTACAGTATCAACGATAACTTTTTTAGCAGAACATTGCGTGCTTCCGGAATCAAATTTAGCAGTCGTTATTCCGAGGAACTGATATTTCAAGGCGAATCGGCCGGTCGATTTCTTATAAATCCAGACTGCCGGATGATTGGAGCTCCCGCTGAGCACGTTGGATCGTGCGTATCTGCAGATGGGTTCCCTGCCGAAAACGAGAGAAAATATTGGCAGCAATCAAAGAGGAATCTTGAACCCATGTCGGAAACGGTCATGGCCGTACGAAACTGCTGGGCCTTGACACTCGGGATGTCGGGTGAAACAGATGAAGCAGTTGAAAATTGATGAAACTTGGAAGAAGAGGTATTGAAAGCGAACGAACGCTCTACTAAGGCTGCTCTTGCAATCAATCCCACTTCTTTAACGGTTAGACTATTTTGTTGTCCCCATAGTTTAATAGGACGTCCCTCTGAAGCAATGCTTCGTGAATATAGGGATGGCCTATTGGAATTGATCCGGGGGGAGGGGGGGGGGCAAGCCTGAGAAAATAACTGCATACAAAACCGTTTCAGACCATTCTAACCAACCGAATCTGTGGGAATTATTACACAAAGGTTTATTATCTATGTATTAGACAGCCCTTCTACGCAGATCATTGGTCCATAATTGAGGAGCTGACATGGAAAAGCAGTTAAGTCCAAAAATCGAAAGAAAATTTTTTTTCGTCGAAGTGCAAGTAAACAGTCACGCCAACGGCGTGGGAAAAGCCTTTGGTCCTCCCGTCCTTTCTAGATCGCACCGTGAATAAATGTGTGACCTTTGAATGGAGAAGAGATTATGTCCAACAAATCTGATAAGAGTTCAGAGGGAGTTCCTATGAAATTTGATTTTTGGACTTAACTGCTTTTCCATGTCAGCTCCTCAATTATTAAACGCCGCTTTATAGTAGGTATACTTAGTATCGGAACTCGGAGCTTCGGACCTCACAAAAGGGTTCAATCCATTACAGCAGCGGAATCTCTCAATTTTACGCTTTTTAATATAGTTGATAAACAAAACAATTTATTACCAAGTCATCTTTCCAACACATAAAAGTATTACCTATACTGTTTATTGATGTCATATATTTGGTCAAATTTCAAAAAATGTGCTGACAAAATCACTGAAAATGGCTTAGAATTGTTAAATTGATATTTTTTAGCATAAGATTGGTCAAATAAAGTTTATCAACTATGAAATAGAACATTCAAAAAATCATGTACGAAATTATGCTAAAAACTTGAACTTCATTAAACTTTGTTTTAAAAAATCTATAAAATTGCCTAAAATCCAAAATCTCTTTTTGAATAGAAGAGTATCATTTAAAATACTTTTTTTTCATAAAATTAATAGCTAACATTTTCTTTTCACTCATAAATCTCCAATTTCTATACAACTTGAAATAAAAAAAAAAAAAAAAGACACTTTTTCACCTATTTTTGGCTCATAGCACCCATGGGTGTAGAGCGATCGAGCTGGCGAGAAGTTAGGACCAACTAGACCCCAAGTGGAGTCTATGTGCGAAAGAACAGATTTTTTAAGTCAATTCTAAGGCCTTTTATGGCCCGGACGGCGGACGGACATTTCAAATTTGGATTCTACGCACCTTGAAACGTAAAGTGACAAAGTTTGAGGGGGGGTTATAAAAATTTTTTGCTATACGATCACATAGGCTTATTATTGGAAATAATAAACCAAAAGTGCTTGTGTGTAAATGTGCGTAAAAGTGAGTAAAGTATGTGTGTTAGTGTGTAAATGTGTGTAAGTGTGTAAATGTGTGTAAAGTATGTGTGTTAGTGTGTGTGTGAAATATATGTGTAAAAAATGTTATCGACGCTACCCAGGACACAACTCTCAGCGGATTTTTGAGACTATTTCTTTGTTCGATCCCATTTTTTGTCTAGTTGTGCAAAAAAAATCGGAAATTTTGAATTCCATGGTGAAAGAGGGAGAATAGAGGGGGTAAAACCGAAAAAAACGTAGTTTTGCTTAGGAAGTGAAGAATGGCGAGAGATGCATATAAATAAGGTAAAGAAGAAGGAAGGTGCTGCAAAGCTGGAAGAACGAAAGAAACTTGAACGTTAGAAGAAGAAAGAAGAAAATGGTGCTACGGAGAAACGGAGAAAGAAAGAGAGAAGCAAAGAAGAAAACCGAGAGAAAATTTATTAGAAGAACGAAAAGGGCTCAGCTCTCGACACCCAGAAGTCAGAAGACTCTTAGAACCCCTCTGAGAATAGATCTGACGATGAAAATATCTCTTGGTTTGTTCGGACAGAGAGTCCACGACCAGTCCAGGATAGGACTACATTCTGAAAAGGGAGGGAACAGAACCGCCCAGGATCGAGTCCTGGACTGAGTCTGTCCAAACGCTCGGATGATTCTGATGGGATAACCTGAACCAAACCTGAATTAAAACCTTCCTCATTTCCATTTCCACAGAATAATAGTTAGTCATATTACTCCTGTCGCCAGCCTTATGGAGTGGGATCACCATAGCTTTCTTGAAGAGACCAGGAAAGCTACCAGAAGTGAAAACTAAATTAAAGACAAAAGCAAGTGGCCAACTAATAAAACAAGAGATTTTCTTCAACATAACATTGGTAACACCCCCATATGTGAAGGAACAATGGATTCTAAGTCAGTGGATTCTATTTCAGCAGGGAAAACTGGAGTTAAATACAAAGATTCACTAGTAGAAACTTCAACAAGTTTATTTTTTAATAGATCTCCAGTAAAATCCTTTGGAATATTTATTTCATTCCTAACACTGGCACACTCTCGAAAAAAATACGTTGAACTCATTAGCAGCAGCTTTTTGATCATACAAAACAGCGCCTTTACTGTCTTTAATGTTTCCTAAAATATTGCCTTTTTTACTAGATATCCTGTTAGATGCCAATTTTATAGTATCTCAAAGAACCCTAGCCTCACCCTGCGCCTCCTCAATTAATGAAGACAAAAATTAGTTTTATGCTCTTTGTATGACCGAGTTTAGAATATTTCCGTATCTTAAAAATATGTTTTTAAAGCTTCACTTTAAAAATATGTTTTCAAAGCTTCACTTTAAAAATATGTTTTTAAAGATTAAGAAAGTGGTTTCAGATCTTTTTTACAAATTTTATCACGTTTACGGATTGACACAATAATACCTTTTGTAATCCATTGTTTTAGCTTTACCCGCCTACTTTTACATTTTTGGACATAAGAACAACTATCAATATGCTTCCCTAATATAATAAAAAATACCTCAAATGAGCGAGATCCGACGACCAGGGCGTGTGAAAATTATGCTTGGTAGAATTTACGTTTGCGCATGCGCATGCGCATACGATTTTACCGTTTGCGTTGTGTATGTCGTTGAGTCAAGAACGATGAAACTGATAAGGGACCCCCTCGCCCGCACACCACCTGAAAAGTTCATCAAATTGAATGAAACCTGTGGAAAATAAGCTTGTTACAAGGATTTGCGGAGACACGACAGACACACACAGACACGGAGTCAAAGTGGTTCAGAATGGTCTAAAGCGTAAATTGCGAGTAGAATTGTTGATTTTGGAGACCAAAATTTTTTTTCTCCCGAATGCGCAGTAGTTATTAATGATACGTAATCATTTTGGAATTGATGTAAGATGATCAAATTGTCATCCTCTAAATATCATATAAATTTGGGTGAGATCAAACGACTAGCGCGTGAGAAAATTATCCTTTATAGAATTTACGTTTGCGCATGCGCAGAGTGAGGTATTTAGTCAAGAACAACGAAACTGCTAAGCGACCGTCTAATCCCTAGCCTGCACATTCCCAGCAAATGTTATCCAAATCGGATGAAAACTGTGGATAATAAGCTTGTTACAAAGATTTGCGAACACACGACAGACAAACAGACAGACAGACACACACACACACACACACACACACACACACACACACACACACACACACAGATAGACACGGAACCAAAGTCGTTCAGAATGGTCTAAAACGTAAAATGCAAGTGGAAATTTTGATTTTGGAGACCAAAATTGTTTTTCTTCCGAAAGTGAAAAAGCTTTCGCTACCACTACGTAGACTCGGAAGCAATTTTCCTTAATGTGTCCACTATTGGTACATTACCCTTATTTATTTATTTTTGAAGATTGATAGTTTGAAATTTGTTGAGATTCAAAACGATACATCATTAAGTTTCATAGGTACACGGACGAGGCATATAATGCATGTGTTCCTCAGGCTACCAGGCAGATAAATTTATTGCTTTAATAATCAATCTGTTGGAAAGTTCTACGGTGTTATTTTACTTGTTAGAGCAATTTTCATTCCACAGCAGGTCAAGAGCTTGAAATATGGAAACCCGCAATTATTGTAGGAAGTTAGCTCGAAGGACTTTTAACCGCAGGCGATCGATTCATGAATTCAAATCGATCAAAAACCGCCGGAGGAAAGTTGCGGTAGTTGGTGCACTATGCACGAAGCGACGATGTTGCGAGGCGACCCCGTTCGCTACGGATCGCTTCGGAGCTATCGATCACGATCGGTTAACGCGCGGATCGATCGGTGCATAAAACCGCGGCGCTCGGGGAAGGCCGAAACGGGCGCCGGGATTTCGAGGACAAGACTCCCTCCTCCGAGGGTCCGGGATGCGAGGCGCCAGGGGAGTGTACGCTGTGCGGGGGGGTGTCCGGGGGGGCATCGCCGGCGTAGGCGAGCTCGCCGCGGCGCCCCGGCCACCTGACGGAGATCAAGGGCACGGGCAGGAAGTTATGCCTTGACATTCGCAAATCACCGCCCCGTCCGCTCCTCCTGTTCGTCTTCGCATCTCGAGCTCGAATTATCGGAATGTGCAAACCTACACGAAAGACATGATTTCGGTGCAGGTTTTCTAAGGGCGGGTTTCATCATCTAAGAGCTAAAATTGGACATAAACTTTTGGATTTAAGGGCTATCAATGCATTTATCCAATGGATAAGGGGGATTTATCTGATGGACAGCGTTATCCTCCAGGTAACACAGTTGGGGGATGTTTATCCATCCCCAGTTAAACTATATCTGACGTAATAATTTATCTGGTCCCTGGACGACTAGATAACAATAATAACGGGAGGTTATTGAGATATCTAGAGCTTTCTAACATCAACAAGGGTGGAGTAGATAGTAGCCACCCCTGCCAGTAGTAGCCACCCATGAACTTTAGATTTGAAAAATAAGGATTTGGCACCATCAAGACATTCGACATTAGCACCATTTTAAATCACGAGATGTCAGCTGCGCATTCCAACCGTTCTCGCCATAATCAAGAAACCAGTGTGATTAACAGGCCTTATAACCCAGATGGGCTGCCAGTTGATCAGATGAGCTCCTCACCGACGGTTTTGATCAAGGACGTGTATTTCACTTCATTCTAGGACTTTTTGAGATAGTTTCGTTTTATTCACGTTCCTTGGTGATTTCTTGATGTATTTCAAGTTGTTTCACGTAGGATTTTAGACAATTAGGGTCATATTTGTGGGGTGGCTACTACCAGTTCTTGAAAACCTAGCGAATTTCTGTAGTAGCCATGATGTGGCCACTACTGAATTTTCGTGTTTTATCACATTAAACATGAAAATATGCTAGATTTTCATCAGGATCATAGTGATACAATTAGTTTTCCTGAAAAATTAGAGGTTCCAGTAGTAGCCAGGAAGTGGCTACTGCTGGTCCCTAACAGTGGCTACTAATACAGATTTTGGTGGCTACTACCAGTTCTCGAAAACCTAGCGAATTTTTGTAGTAGCCATGACGTGGCCACTACTGAGTTATCGTGTTTTTTCATATTTAACATAAAAATAAGCTAGATTATCATAAGGATCACAGTGATATAATTAGTTTTCCTGAAAAATAAGTATTTCCTGTCGTTGCCAGGGGGTGGCAACTACTGGTCCCTGACAGTGGCTACTACTAAAGATTTTGGTGGCTACTACAAGCGACAGATCTTGGTTTCCTTTTTTTCGATTTTCGTAAAACTAATCAACGCATTCGATTTTTAAAAATAGCCATTCGATAGAGCAGACATTGGGGGAAAGGAAAAACACGGGATTGGAAGAAAGAACGGAGAAATGAAGAAATTACGTTGTAACTACTGAAACTGGGCTGCTTAAGGGTGGCTACTACTGGTGCCTCTACCCAACATGTTTATTTATTTACAAAACTCTTATTTGAATCTCAAGTTTGATTGTTTTCATTCATGGTGGGGATTTGTAATCAAATAGCAGCAACGGCGAAGATTCTATCGTGAATGGGAAAATGACCGTATGCAGTAAGACCCCGTGTAGATCACCTACTAAAATGGGACGAGTGCGTATTTTTATTGTGGTTTCGGTTGGACAAAGATACCGTTTTTTACATTCTAACACAGATCGAAGATGAAATTAAGTCCACAACTTACTGATCACAATAATTCGGATTGCAATATGGCATTCGTATATGTATTTCTCTCTCTAGAAATGAAGCAAATAGGCAAATAGCAAACGGCAAAAATGTGGTGGTTTCGTATTCGCCGAGCTTGATAATATGATGGACACTTATGTGGGAATAACCCGATTTTTCTTGTAGTCGATCCATGAAGAAAATGTAGCTGCTACTCTACTCTGTGGTAGCTCCATGTGTAAATCGTTGTTATTTTGTCGCCTACAGATACCAATGAGGATGCTAACGGTGCTATCTGCCAGACAGAATTTATCTGAGAGATAATTTTACCCGCTAGGTAATTCGGCATTGATAAACGACTCACATTCTTTATCTGGGGTATAGCGCTATACTCAGTATAGTCATCCTGCAGTTAATGTAGATAATTGATAAACCGGCCCTAAGGGCGGGTTTCACCATCTAAGAACAGAAATGGGGGATCACAAACTTTTGGAGTTAAGAGAATTAACCTAGTTCCGGGAGTTAAGATCATTTGTGTTTCACCATGCACTTCAAAGTGGGAGTTACTAGTTAGTCTTTGATTAGCCTCAAGGTTAGTGTCCCCAGACATGTTTTCCTGATGATAAAGCTGATAAGTTTTGATATTTAGGTGATTTTTTTCGGTTTGGAACAGTACTGTGATATTAGGTTTCAAGTTTGGTGTTCTGTGAAGAAAGATGGAAAGAGAAAAATACAGCTGAATTTTACGAAGGCGGGGAAGGAGTTGTTGATTGAAGTTATGGTGAAGGGGGAGAAGTGACAGAAAATACGTGGCAGACACACTGATACGGAAATACAAGGAATGTAGTTGGGTGGAAGTCCCAGTTGACTTGATCAGTTTTTGTCCGATCGTTTGTGACTCGATGAAGGCCGCAATTTAGAACCTATCGACCTGAGATTTTTAAAGTGCGATTGCACTTCAAAAACAAGCTGCAATCGTGCTGCTTCTTCTTGCTGCTTTTTCTTCTGCTTTTGTTGTTGTTTTGTGCTGTTTGTGAAGTGCGTTTTTTTTGGTGCGTGTTTTGGTGCGTTTTGTGAGTGTTGTGTTGTGTGTGTGTGTTTGTGTTATGGGTTTCTCCTCATAAACTCAAAATTCGCTGTAGTGTTTTTGGTGCCGATCATATATGGCACTGTGGCGCCAGAACCATTAATGTGTCATGAACACCACACTTTTTTTAGTATTTTACCAATAACTTCAGAACTTAGGTTTTTTTAAGGATTTTTTTCGGAACTTGACATTTAGAGAATCGAATTTTTTAGAAATTCTGCTCCCATAATTTTTCTTGACAAAACATTCCGACTTATTGCTGTTCAAAATTAGAGGAGAAACCCATAATGGAAAATACACTACTTGGGAAAAATATAGGTGAAACCGA
The DNA here is from genome assembly GCA_030762985.1 of Adelphocoris suturalis. Classification (NCBI taxonomy): domain Eukaryota; kingdom Metazoa; phylum Arthropoda; class Insecta; order Hemiptera; family Miridae; genus Adelphocoris; species Adelphocoris suturalis. The sequence goes on along the minus strand of CM061042.1, from coordinate 62,745,677 downwards.
TAAGAACTAATCATTGGAAACCCAGGTTAATTATAGTTAAATACACGAGCGACGATCTTAAGGCAGGATGACTGAATCATAAACATCATTATGATCTACTTGTCCAGCTTTCCAACTTTGTCCGGTTTTTCCACTCATCTCACCTGGCAACCCTGGTTCGGTGGAGTATAATTATTGTGACCGTGCAAAGGAAAAAGGAGCTTAACTTCCCAGAGGTCAAATCTGAGTTTATATTTTGCTTCCTCACTACCGAAGGTAGGGAAGCTTTGTGTTCGTGATTGAAGTTGAAAACATTTTTGCCCTCCCAGAACAAAATTTCCACTTGCTTTTTGCGTTTCAGAGCTTGCTATTCAATTTCGGCTCCGTGTCTGTCTGATGTCAGAACCGTTCGGAACTGGGTTCGCAAAACACATCGAACGCCAAACTCAGCGTTCTTGGCGTTCCGGAACTGGGCGTTCTGGCACAGCGAACGACAAAACTTGAATGCACTTGTCCAGAACCGTTCCGAACTCGCAGAACGCACACTGAGAAGGAAGCTTGTATGTCTGTCTGTATGTGGTAAATCCTTGTTACAAAAACTATACCTACCAAGTTTCAGTAAGATTCTGATGAAATTTTCAAAGATTGTGCAGATTAGCTCCTAGACGGTGCCCTATCATTTTCAAGAGTCATAATCATTGCGCATGTGCGAAACTAATATCGATTGGCACTGGCAAAACTCCGAATCTAGTGGAACGATTTTGAGGAAATTTTCAGGGATAGTCTCTAAACGGTCCCCTACAACTTTCATTGCCGTCACATAAATGGTAGGCGGTGAGCATGCCCAAACGTTAATTTATTATAACCTCGATTTCTTATCATCCATTGGTCCGATTTCGTTCAAACTCGGGGATTAGTTGGATATATGTTCCAGGAAAATTCTCTATGAATTATATCGCTATTGGTAATAATGATAATAATAGCTACTGCGCATGCGCAAATAGTAATTTCTTATAACGTTGTCGACTTGTACTTTGTTCTTCATCTAATTCTACACGTCCATATTTCGATATGTAAAGAAGCAATACTACCCACCCAACTTGGGAGATTTTGTTTTTATCCAACAAATCCTTTTTTTTTTTTTTAATTTTTTCTATCACTTTCCAATCAAAATGTATGATTTTAAAATTGCCAATTTTCAGCAGATTTTCAGCAGACTTGCAAAATTGCAGTTTTTCGCTATTATAAATAGGTACAATGGAAAATGTAGAAAATTCAAGTTTTGATTATTATTGGGGAAAGAGAGAGTTTGGGGCCCGAGCAAATATGAATTTAAAAAAAATAAGTCATTTTTTGACCCATTCAAGCTTAGCTAAAATCTCTCCTGTTCAACCTTGGAAGTTGAGATTTGATAGGAAGATTTTCTGGGACATTAGTAGACGACTGAAATGATTGGCTAGTTCCTAATCATCTGAGTAAGCTAAATTCTCCCTTCATCCTAGTAATGAGATGTGGAAATGTATAAGTAGAAATGAGATGTGAAGATCTCTGGGACACTAAGAGGCGATTGAATTGATTGGGTGTTTTCTGATCAACTGACTGAGCTAATTTAACCCTCGGATAGGCACTGTCTAAAAAAACGGCGATAGGCGCGGTGTATCATGTTGATACAATGGGTGTTAGGACGGGAAATGGGCTAAGGGAAATAGTATAAAGTTAACCATTGTTCAAATCAATAGTTTTATTGGGCTAGCAAACAACCTGATAGATAGAGAAACTACTATAACATTATAGAAAAATTCAAGAATTTAAATTATGAGGTTGAAAAATTAGGTAACTAATAATTTGAGCTAGGCATAATTGTTACGTATTCCCTTGTTTAGTAAACAATTTTTTGGCAACATTCTTCACCGATGAGTTCAAATCTTTACCTACCTACGTTTACAGCAAACGTTTTATGGAAAAAAGACCAGTCTATAGATAGGAACTATATTCGTAAACTCAAAGGAACGAAATAATAAACCAGAAAAAAAGAACGAAAATTTTAAGTAAGGCACATAATTTGTGGTAACAAACGTATGTTATGGCGAAATTTTTAGGTACCAATTTTCTTATTGAGCTAAATTTACTTTTTGATAACAGTCTTTACAAATAGGTTTCAAATGTTCTGAACACAGAAATTTTTCACAAAGTACGCAATTGTCAGTCGTCAATCTACTTTTTTTGAAGTTTTACAGGGGTCGCATCTCTTTCGTTTTTTCCCTGATGTGGGTTGTGGAAAAGCTCCCTCACACAGTTGCATCGGCTGTTCCTGAAGGTGATCTTCATCACTGCCGTTGACATTTTCAATCTCGTAATCTGTAAATTACCTGGATTGGCGCGGTGTATCAATTTGATTAAAAGCAGCCATAACCTATGTAGCTCACTCCTTCGACGCGTGAAGGTCAACTGATTCTGAAGACGGATTGAAGTTAGGGAGGTAGAGGGAAAGGGGCCCCCCTCCGCATGCGATAGCGGTCGTAGCAACCCTTCAAAGCCATGTTCTGTATCAATTTGATACCGCGCCTCTCCGAGAGTTAACTGAGACATTTATAAATTGAGACACAAAACACATATTTCACAGGGGGAAAAATAAGACATATCCATGTACCGATGTATCTGCATGTAGTGTAGATACTCAACATCAGTTTACTGATTTCCTTAGGGTTCGTTTTCGGGTACTCACTAGTCAACGATTCCAAATGTGCAGTAAGGTTTTATTGATAGCTTATACAGGGTGTAGGTATACACAAAATGTGGTTTTTGTTTTAAGTTATCAATAGGCAGTCAGACAGTAAAGTTCATTAAGGTATATATTTCTCTTAAATATGGTTAAATAAATCTAGAGATGTTATTCAAAACTTTAGATGCGTTTTGACATGGATATGTCTTTTGGCTGGGGGTCAAGGAATTTTTCGCGACACTTTTTTTTCCCGACCGACACTTTTTTTCCCGACCGACACTTTTTTTCCCGACCGGCACATTTTCTATTGATTTTCACGTACAACCAAGGCGTTACTAGGGAAGAGTAACTCCCATAGTTTTCATAGTAGGAAACTCGTTCCCCACTTTTTGGAATGCTCTCATTTTACCGCGACATTTCATGACCTCTAAGCCATTGTAGTGTCTAGGAATGATGATTTATTACTCTAAGTTGAAAACTAATATTGTTTTGTAACCATAATGGAATAATTTTGTGAAAAGAAGGCACTACATGGTTGATACAACTGGTAAGCAATAGGTACTAGACATATCCATGATCTTTTGTTTTTCCCATTAAGGGAGAAATTAAAATGCTTGATTTCGGAAATTTCTAAAATATACCTGTTTCCCGTAACTAATTGAAGTGTAAACTCCTATAGGCGCACCGAGTCGAAATAGAATAAAAAGCGAAAACACAAAGAAAAGAGTAATCTTTGAGAACTCTTATTGATCAGTGCGGAATGTGAGAGGGAATTTTCCCGTCCTCGAACCAGGAATACTTCCCCTACAACATACTGTCAGGGCTGCCAACTTAAGTTAAAATTTGAAACGTATGTACTCTGAACATGGTATTAGAACCTCTTGAAACTCTTACGGTGGATACAGCTTTCGTACAAGTACGCAACCACGAGAGACATTTTATGTCTTTGCGCCCCCTTTCCCCTTCCTATAAAACCCCGTATTGTATTCTAGATCCACTCAGCTGATCTGGGATCGGTCAGTTGTGTTCAGAAGTCCCTCAAGGGCCCACATACCAAATCTCAGAATCGTGGGATCATTAGGGAAAAAACTGGATTCTAGAGCCACTCAGCTGATCTGGGATCGGTCAGTTGTGTTCAGAAGTCCCTCAAGGGCCCACATACCAAATCTCAGAATCGTGGGATCATTAGGGAAAAAACTGGATTCTAGAGCCACTCAGCTGATCTGGGATCGGTCAGTTGTGTTCAGAAGTCCCTCAAGGGGCTACATACCAAATCTCGGAATCGTGGGATCATTAGGGAAACAAATGGATTCTAGAGCCACTCAGCTGATCTGGGATCGGTCAGTTGTGTTCAGAAGTCCCTCAAGGGCCCACATAACAAATCTCAGAATCGTGGGATCATTAGGGAAAAAACTTGATTCTAGAGCCACTCAGCTGATCTGGGATCGGTCAGTTGTGTTCAGAAGTCCCTCAAGGGGCTACATACCAAATCTCGGAATCGAGGGATCATTAGGGAACAAACTGGATTGTAGAGCCACTCAGCTGATCTGGGATCGGTCAGTTGTGTTCACAAGTCCCTCAAGGGGCTACATACCAAATCTCAGAATCGTAGGATCATTAGGGAATCTCCGCGTAACACTCTCCGCGTGACGCTCCCCGCGTGACGCTCCCCGCGTGACGCTCCCCGCGTGACGCTCCCCGCGTGACGCTCTCCGCGTGACGCTCCCCCGCGTGACGCTCCCCCGCGTGACGCTTTTTCATTTATGTGCCATAGTAAAGACATAAAATGTCAAAATTTAGCGGGGTGTGAATACGATTTTACCGTCACGTTTTTTTTCCGTCACGCTGTTTTGACAACCAAGCCGTTGCTGGGGAAATGAAACTTCTTTATTTTTCACCGGACAAAAATCGTTCTCCACTCGTTGGAAAGCTCTCGATTTATCACGCATTTCTTTCTTACTTGTTCTTCTATTCATGTCGTAGTTTTATATTTATTCATGTTATAAATGGATATAGTAAACAATGCCGCTTGTTTTGTTGTCACTTGGTTGAGAAGTTAATCTTGCTTATAGTAATTGTAGACGCGCACCATAACAGAAAATTACCTACTTAGGTACTCTGTTCTAATTTCGATTTTTAAAACATTCATGTCGTAGTTTTAAATTTATTTACATTTACGAATTAGCGGGAAGAAAGCATGTTCCATGTTTTAGCATTTTAGCCGAAGGCTCAAGGCGGAAAGTTACAGAGGGTCAAGGGGCGGAGCCTGTTCACTTTTACTTTCCCAACATCACAACAGAGTGGAATGTAATGTCCAAATCGTCATAGAAGTTTACACTTCTCCCGTGTGGTCTTTAGCACACCTCGTTTTTATTAGTCCATAACTTTGCCAATAATTAAGATAGAATTATAATTTTTGTATTAAATTGTTCAAATATTAACCCTCTAGATAAAAGTGACTATATTTCAAAAATTTTCGACTAGAGTTCTCTTTTCATTTTCCGCATATAATAACCCGGATCCACGGACATGAAGGTAATTTCCGCAAGAAAATTAGTTACTGAAATTGCCTTACCTGATAATAATTTATGAACTCTTTCGACATTTTGTGCCTGTCGATCTTCCAAGATCAACTTGACTCACTCCACAGCTTTGAAATTGACATTTCAACTCAGGCCGTGTCATTCCACAATGGAGAATTGCCATTGAATAGTAAATGAATAAGCCCAAGGGGAATCTCAACTGATCAGGGAGGCTTCCTATCTTGTCATCCTTACCCCGCAGTCTCACAGTGACTGCAATCCGAATTTCATTATCGTACACTAAGTAGGAAACAAATAAGCCACGGTGCACTCTCAGCTGATCGGGGAGGCTCCTTACCTCATCATATTTACCCAGCAGTCCCATAGAGTCTCCAGTTCAAATTTCAGCATGGCCGATTCAACGGCTAATTCCATTGAGGTCGGAAATTGGATGAAGTATCAGTTTCCACTAATATTGTATCATCGTACATCCCGTAAGTAGCAATGCTTAGAAGGGTAAGGTGGTAGAAATAGGCCGCGTGAGATGTGGAAATGTGTCACATTAGCCAACAGCTTTCTAATAAATGGTGAACGATTTTTGTACAATGGAAGACGCAAAGATAATGTTCTGTAACAACAAGTACGTTGTAACCGAGAAATATGAGAGTTTTCACTCTTACGTTCTTACAATCTTACGCTCTTACACCTATTCTGAATCAATCCCAGCTATACATTCATGTTAAAAAGAAAAGGTAGATTGCTTTTACATTTGAAGTAAGTAAGAATAATCTTAATTAAAACGCAATTAATAAGGTGATGTTTACTTAACGTTTGCATAAAACGTGCCAGCCGCCATTCTAACCCGGATCCCCGGACAAGAGGGTTTACCGCAAGAAAATTAGTTACTGAAATTGCCTTACTCGGTAATAATTGATGAACTCTCTCGACATTTTCTGCCTGTCGATCTTCCAAGATCACCTTGACTCACTCCATAGTGACATTCCAACTCGGGCCGTGTCATTCCACTATGAAGAATCGCCTACACGTCTCCGAGGTCCAGTGCAGCGCCGTCTCTCGAAACTCGCACCGTCACAGCGCCTCTTGGAGAGACCGTTTTGATATGAAAGGTGAGAGTGGTTGTCTCGGGAACCTCCAGACAGCGGGACGTGCGCCTCCCTTAATGTTCACACATTTGACTTTGTGACTGACGAGACAGAACAATCGGCGAATGTAAACACGCCGGGATGACTCCGCGGGTTCGACGCTCGTTAGCGATCCGCGTCACCTTATAACCCGATCCAATCAGGCCCATTATCTTAGCCAGCTATCTCGGCTCATCTCTTTGAGAGCTGCCACGAGCGAAATACCAATCAATCGCCTGACAAATGGATGCTAAGACCTTTTGTTACGTGTATATATTTGTCAACTTGCAAATGCACGCATGCGCGAGCTAAAGACTTCATTGAAAATATGTGTCTGAAATCAGTCATAGCGTTCCACCATTAGCAGAAATGAAACATAACTAATATCGTATTACAAAACTATAATGAATGAATGAATAGTGCATTTATTCCGAAGCAAAACAAAAAGTATTTAGTACAATACAGTTCAAATACAAATTATTAGAGGTTAATGACTTCAATGGAATATACCCCTAAGCTCTAGGGCAGGCCCTGTGCGGCTAGGGGGAGGTGCTTATGAATAGTATTGTAGTTATATTCTTCTTTTACATTTTTAACACACGGAGAACACATCAGCAGGGACTATTAAATTTACCTATTTAGAAAAGCAGAAAAAAAGAAAAAATGAATCAAACTTTCAACGCATAAAATATAGACAGTACAGAATCAGTGTACATAAATCCTGGAGAGAACATCTAAGCAATTTTCAACATCACGGGAAATCAACTATGAAAAAATATTCCTAATAATATTATGATTCTTAATATTATTAATAATAATATAATTCCTAATAATATTATGCACTTGGCTCATCCTCCTATATTTATAGCATTTGCACTTTGAATTAAAAATTTTCGCAAATTGAAGAAAACCTTCCACATATTGAATTGAACCTTGTTCAAATAACTCAAAAGGCCATTTCGAAGGTTATTTACTGTAAATCTGAGCAGTTTCCCACGCAGGTTCTTTATAACGAGTTGCGGGTGTATGCGCCATCTGTACATTAAAGCCGTTCTTTTATTTTTCAATAAACACCCCGACTTTATCAACTTACCGACCTCCGAAAGTTTTAAAACATTCGTTTCACCACTAGAAGCTGTAATCCCAGCCCCTAAAACCCGTTTGCATTTCACTTCGATGCATTGATATTTCAATCTCCCAATTGTTTTGAGGAGCGCTCCATCCGATTCGCGCAGTCTTAAAATGCAGTATTTAAAAAAATGAGTTTTCACATGGCTGTGTTCACAAGATCTGGATAGCTGTGAGAATTCACTGACGAGTTAGTACCGAATATGACCATGATTTTATTTTTGAATAGCAGAATTTTTTTTTTTCTTTTTTTCTTATATCGTGTTTCCACATCTTATACCTACCCTTTGAAGGTATGAAATTGTATTTCTTACGTATCGTCTTGAGGTTTGAATGTTAATGCTAGTTCTATTACTTTTTTTATACAATACTCAAAATATAATTTGAAATTAATTTAATAATTGAGGTAAATTTCAAGACTCCCACGTGCACCACAGAGCTTTGCTACGTGGCATGTAGATTCCATTAGTTTACCTTTTATATTATCTTTCTTAGCATTGATTTCTATTTCAATTATTATTATATACCTATACCTATAATTTATTTTAATTTTAATTTATTTTAATCATTTAAAGTAATTTATGTATATCATGGAATAAATCCTTTTTGATTTTGAATTAGTCGCTTTAGTCAACACAAAATGTACAATTTCAACAAAATTTACCCATATATTATTGTAATCAGAAATCATGCTAGTGATGGAACGAGCACAAGAAGTGTAGATTTATAGCATTCGCTCTTTGAATTAAACCTTCCGCAAATTGAATTAAACTTATTATTATTATTAAACTGACATCACTCAGCTGATTAGAGTGATTCCTCAAGTTTTAATTATACTCTACCTCACCCATGAGGGTCCTGCTCCGAAGTTTAACTTCCTAATTTTAATAGAAACACAATCATTTTTATACAAAGGTAACAACACAAGATAGCTGTACCAGTTCGCTCTTATTGCTCGTCCCAAATTTGATCATCACTTTCCATTCTATTCATACTTATGTTTGAAATAAATATGTTCAGTACTGGCAGGAAAATATACCTGTACCACCTGGAGAATATATAAATATAATCATGACCAATGTAAAAACTTTTCTTTCGTAAGTTCAGAAATAGCAGTCTGGCAATATTACAATGTTGCGTATTTTGTGAGACGAAAAATCTTGAAATGATCAAGTTTTTGATCCAAATCAGGCATACTCCGCGTAATAACCAAACATTTTAAAACTTAAGTGTCATCTATTTATCTATTAATCAAAGGCGTCGTTTGGGAAGGTTGTGAGTATTTTATTCGCAATCTACATTTAAAAAAAAATAATAATAATAATATTAATGAAACAAAATAAATAAAAGAAATAAACAAAAAAAAATAAAATAAATAAATAAAATATAAAGATAAATAAATAAATAAAACGTTTGCCAAGTTGGGTGTGACATATAGCTTCCTCGTTTACCTATCATCTTCTTCCAACTACCATCCAAATTTAAGCGAACTCGAACGACTAGAGAGTAAATAGATGGAGCATGATGGAATTCATGTTTTCGCATGAGCAGAATGAACTATTGAAATGGCAACAATCAAACTGATAGGGGACTATCTGCCATCTAACCCGCGCATTCTCTGACAATTTCATCGAAATCAGATGAAAACAGTGTAAATTAGGGTCGTTACAAAGATTTACCATTGGCGCATGCACAGTAGCTATCAATGGCACAATCACAATGAAAATGATATGGGATGGTCAAACCATTATCCTCCAACTATCATCCAAATTTGAGCCAGATCGGTCGACAAGGGCGTGAAAAAATGGAGCATAAAGGAATTAATGAAACCTTTTCCAAACCAAATGAAACCTTTTCCATATCAAATGAAACCTTTTCCAAACCAAATGAAACCTTTTCCAAACCAAATGAAACTTTTTCCAAATCAAATGAAACTTTTTCCAAACCAAATGAAACTTTTCCCAAACGTAGTGTATTTCTGTAAAGTAAACAATCGTAGATAAATAATATATATTACAAAATTTCAGAAATTCAGTCTTAGAGGTTCAATCAGTCAATGTAAGTCACTACCGGTGGCGGCTCGAGGCAACTGCATCATTATGTCCATCACATAATTGTATGAGTCAGTTGCTGTTGCAGTTCTGACGCATCTATCAATGACTCGCGTCAAAATGTGGTTTTCATCAGGTTCGCTCAGTATGTTCCTCGCGTGACATTTTATTTTCGAGAAGGCCTTTTCCACTGGATTCAACATAGGGGAATAAGGAGGAAGGTAGTGTACTTGGAGCCTCACTCATTTTCTCAATAGGTTACATTTGGTTTGGAGAAAGTGTCATTTGATTTGGAAAAAAATTCATTTGTGTTGGGAAAGGTTTCATTTGGTTTGGATAAGGTTTCATTTGGTTTGGAAAAGGTTTCATTTGACTTGGAAAAGGTTTCATTTGACTTGGAAAATGATTCATTTGACTTGGAAAAGGTTTCATTTGGCTTGGAAATGCTATATTTTGGCACATGCGCAGTAGCTATTAATGATACAATCATGTTGAAATTGATATAAAATGATCCAATTGACATCCCCCAACTGTCATTCAAATTTGAGCGGGATCCAACACGACTAGGGCGTAAAATAAAAAAGCTTGGTGAAATTTACGTTGGCGCATGCGCAGAATGAGGTATTGAGTCAAGAACAATGAAACTGATAAGGGACCGTCTTATCTCTAATCCGCACATTCCCTGAAAATGTCGTCCAAATCGGTTGAAAACAAGCTTGTTACAAGGATTTGCGGACACACGACAGACACAGACACAGAATGGTCTAAAACGTAAAATGCGAGTGGACATTTGGGAAACCAACAATTTTTTTCTACCGAAAGTGAAATAAAGTGAAATGTGAAATAGCTCAAATTTGGACACATATTATGCAATTTTGGGGGTCCACATGCCCCATTCTGAAAAAGGAACATGCACGGAATTTCTTGGGATAGTAGAACACACAGAACAGGTTTGGTTTAAATCTACAACCCCATGACTGTGTCCTCCCCTTATAAGCGTGGTGGGTGAAAACGTATCAAAGAAAGACCCGAAGCTATAACTTATGTTTAAACATCATTCCTTAGCGACCAGGCACGCTATGTTCTACAAGGTTTGTAACGTATCGTAACGGGTTTTCGAGATGCTTCTCTTTATGTGCCAAGCAAAAATAAAATGTCAAAAGGAAACCAACTAGGTCCATCGGTGGCATTATCCTCGATGACTTTGAAGATGTTTTTCTGAAACAGGTGTATGGAAAAAAAATACAGAAACGAGGTGATGAAATTTATGCGACAAGTGCCATTTCAATCTCGGCAGCATAAAAACGATTAGACCTTGACGTGCTCGGGTTATGAGGTGACCGGTTGTTAGGGATTTTATTAAATAACGATCTTGGTCCCTCGGATGTCTATGTGAAGATTCATGTGACGGCGTTAGGTGTGGCATCTAATGTGCTATACGAAGACATACCACGAAGGACCTGTTTTAACCCTGTAGATCATTCAAGGTCCCCGAATCTGACGATTTGTTTGGTGTCCTCAACCACGTTCATATTGTCAGTTTGGATGAAAATGCGACTCTACCTATAATTACCGTGTCTAGTACCTATAAAATTATGTTAATGCATGTCTTAGTTTATGTTAATTATTTTTAGAATAATATTTCTCGACAAGATTCTGAAAGCAACTATAACTGTGATTACTGGGAACTGGTAAAAATCACCATGAAATAATAATTATAAATAATTGTTGTCACCACAACCTTTTTTGCGTTCGATGCTTGGTGGCCTGCGGTCGAGCTAACTTTCCGTTTTTGGTCAAATTCGGGGTCAAGCTTTCTCGGGGGTTACCAGGTTCAGAAGACTTAGGAATGGCTTATATGTAAATGTTATCTATCGGTTATATCGAATTATAGAGAAAATTAAGATACATTTTCAAAAATGTTTATCATTCAAATCCGTTTCGATACATTCCGATACGAATAGTAGAGTTTACAGCTGTGTGATATATATATATATATATATATATATATATATATATATATATATATATATATATATATATATATATATATATATATATATATATATATATATATTCCCATTCATGATGATAATATATAACATATGTAATATATAAATTCATATAATACGGTTGATTTATATTTCTTGTACCTTGTAATTTTAGATGGTTTAGTTTAGTTTAGGAAATTTCATTAACTCTATCATCTATGTCATGAACTTTTCTGTTTTGTTATATCTATATAGGCATGCATATCGTGATTTGGCTCCGCCCGTATCTATTCAAGTAAACAAATAAACGTGTGAGTCAGGGCAGGTAATATCGCTTGTCAACGATCTCGTAGAGAGAAAACGAATGAAAGGAAACCCACATGTGCACTGATATCAATCTGAAATTGAATTAAGTTGTTGCCCTGAAGGATTTTTCGAGGGTCCCCACTAATTATTGGTAGTGCTACGCGTAAATAACGCGGAAGGTGACGAAACATTGTCGGTCCGGTGTTAAAATACACGGACGAGCAAGAAGGCGGAACTTTTAAAATGAGTCCGTTATCTCCAAGAAGTGGCCGGTCAGGATTTTTATTACTGAAGGCCTTTTTTCGCTGGGAGATTCGGATCGCGATAAGCTCGGGATGGATGATGTTGAGGTACCGGTTACTGAGCGTAAGAATATATAACTATACTTTCGAACATATACAACCTATTTCGAATAAATTTAATACGATTCGATGTGTTGGAAAATACAAACTCCGCTACAGGTGTATAAGAACTAAAACTGCGAGTTACAGAGTATACAGGGTGCCCCCACCCCCCCTGCTAAAATCGTTAATACCGAATGGGTAAAAAAATTTTTTTTTTTTTTCACTCTTAATGTTTTCTCGTATGGATCTCAAAACAAAATTACGCATTTCGCGTAGCTCAATTCTGCTCTAAAAGTGTAATAAACGTGAAATACTGAATTTTGGAATCTTTTGTCAAGCTGAACCTCGTAATGATGTTCATTTATTGATATTTTTGCAACACCAACTAGAGAAAACACCGAAAAATTGACCTTTTTTTCACACATTCAAAGTACCTTCCTATACATTATCATAAAAAAAACCCGCGCTCTTTGTGTTTTTACAAAGAAATATGCGGTCTACGGAGGTTTAAGTCAATGATAATATTATTGCTATGAAATACCCCAATGAACGTGGATAGGCAGATGATTGAGACGGCCAATTCAGTACGATACCTGGGGAGATGCTTGATTCCAAGCTTAGTTTATGGGCTTAGATTTTGCAAAGCGGCAGACAAGGCGGCAACAGTTTTTGGTAATCTGAGTAGGCACACGTAGGAGGCCCTTCACCGGCCAAACGCAAGCTGCTGTTGCGGACAGCTGATGCCATTATGATGAATGGAGCCGAAGTTTGGGAAGAAGCACTTAGGTTCCAAAAATATCGGAACAGGATGAAGGCAATCCAAAGAAGAGAAGCTCTCAGGATATGCAGTTCATACAGGACAGTTTCTGGCCCCGCTGCTCAGGTTATTGCGGGAGTGGTCCCAATTGATGTCCTTGCTGAAGAGCGAAGAAGGATTTATCTGCAGAAGGGAAAGAACCCAGTGCGGAACATCAAGAAAATGGAAAGAGGAGAAACACTGAGGAAATGGCAGGCTAGATGGGAGGATGAGACCGGAGGCCACTGGACATACTGGTTTATTCCCAGCCTGGACGTCTGGGTGAATAGGAAGCACAGTGAGGTGAACTATTACCTGACCTGCCATGGTTACTTCCGTTCATTCCTTACAAAGATAGGAAAGACGGAGGATCAAGAAAGCAGCTCCTACCGACAGGGGAATGAAGATGCCCATCACACATTTTTTGTGTGCCCAAAGTAGGAAGGTGCTCTATTAGCCCTGCAGGAGTGAGTTGGAGAGATTGGACTAGAGACCATCGTCAACAAAATGGTATCCGGGAAAATAACTGGGACGCGGTAGCAAAATACATTTTTGCCGTCTTAAAAGCCATGGAGCAGGATAGATCCTGGGAATAAAGGAGACATAGGGAGGTGAGGAGCCAAAATGGCCTAAAAAAAGAATTACCCCGAAGTAATACAAAATAAGTGGTTCCGTGGTACTTCTCTATTAGAAGAGAGAGTGGTTACGCCCTTAAAGCCCTAAAAGGGAGACTCCAACACTGTTGAGGAGTACAGTTACTCCACTTCGTTCATTTTTTCAGAATTTTCCCCACTCCGCCAAAAAAAAAAAAAAAAAAAAAAACCATTCAGTCCTTTAATATTTGGAATGCCATGTGAATCCCTGTAAAATCTAAGGGATATTAATTTATCTATGAGTAAGGTTATGTACGCAAAATGTGTGTAGAAAGGGAAACATTATGTTGTCCTCGAATATGACCGCATCTCTGTCGCAACCTCGGTTGCTTTGTAAGCGAAATGAGGTGAAATACGCTATTCCCGCTCATAGGCGAGACTGTCTGGCACATCTGCTGGCGTCATTGTCATAAATCAGCGTGTTCAACTCCTGAAATGCACCTCAGCCTGGTGGCTCTCGACACACTCGCGTATGCTTCCGATACGCCGAGAAGATTATGCTCGATCCTTCAGAGATAACCGGGTGATTGATTTGGTGCCACGCGATAGAATACGCATTAGCGGCCCAGGGAAAACTGCTGGAACTGAAGGATAGAGCCGGTATTGTTTCCTTCGTCCCACGCCGATTGTCACCCTAGTCTCGTAAGTCCTTTAGCGTGATATGCATAATCTGTTAGACGCACCTTCTATGGCGCATAATTTAGAGGTCAGAATAATACATTTTAATACGGGGCGTCAGTCGGGACCTGTCAGTTTGGATTATGTCCTCAGCCGTTTGTGCCCGGGTAGTCTTTCGCTGGTGGGCGGTAGTTGCCTGCCAATGCGGATCCATGATCGACCATCTTTGTGACCAAGAGACCGTAGTGGCGCCTTTAATTCCCCAGATATTATTACATCTCCACGATTTTCTTAGTAAACATCCCAACAGCTAACTGCCACGTCACAGCTTAATGTGGAGCGATTTAACTTATGTTCATTTCTGAAAACGCTGTAGAATTGTACCCAGAGAAACCTTATGTTCATATTGTCACATGAATACAGATTTCAATTAAATCTGAGGTTTCATTTTAGTTCATTGTTAGTTCCAGTTAGGTAGCCGAGCCGAGCGCACATGTTTTTAAGAGCACCCTATTAAGTATTGATTTAGCAGGGTTGTACATATTGTGAATTTCGTTTCAGTTTTGGTTTTTTGTGGTCGCTCTTTCATTAAATCTCAGCAATAACAATTTTCATAAATTTTTAACTGGTAGATTTCCGTGAAAAGGTCATTTTTCTGAGTTTCCCATTTTTTAGTAGTCCTCATTGTACCCTGGATGTGATGTTTGAGTTTTTCTAACAGCAAGGAAATTTGTCACCTACATTTAACGTTAAAAGCTTCGGCAGAAGATGATATTATGCCATTGTAGTGCTTTTACGCTTCATTTATCGAAAAATGTGTCTAATTTCAGAATCTACCTTCATTTGAGTCAAAAATTATGTCACCCAGAAGTTATTGTTATTTATCGGAAATGGCTGATTGTGGGGTAGTTACAACCAGTGTTATTGGGGCAGATATCAGCTTCATGAGGGATTAACTGTAGTCCTGAATCAACCCCAGCCTTCTTGTTTCTAACAAATGAAGAAAACACCTGATGTGGCCCGACCCTTCCTCAAACGAGACCACAAAGGACAATCTACCAGGAAGGAAATCCAGAGGAAATAGCATATACGCACTCACCTGGAATGAAATACGGCGTAAGGCGGACAGGTGAAGTGTTTTTGATTCGATATTTTGGATTTTACGCATCTTGAAACGTTAACCAACAATTTTTTATCTTGGTCGATTGCAAAGGTTCATTATTGAACATAATAAACCAAAACTTAAGGAAGATGTAACTTTAATATATATATGTCGGTCCTAATAAGTGAAAAGAAAAATAAGTTATGTTAAGCTAGATCACGAATCGTCTGAAGATTTTCAAGATTCGGTACTTAGTGACGAAGATTCAGAAGAAGAGAAAGAGGATCTCAATCTTGATGTTTACTAGGTAACTGCAATTTTCAACTCCTTAATTTGGAGCTACTTAAGTGGCTTAATAAAATAATTGTTTTACTTCAGATTTTGGCTAAAAAAGTTAATACAGTCACTAGAAATAAATTTAATGAAGCAGGTTTCCAACAGCTGCGGCAGCAGTTTCATTATGTTCATGACGAAGTTGGTCTGTCGCGGTGATCAAGGACCCGTTTCATTTGATTGAAATGATGTTGGTTATGGATTTCTTGGCTTGACCGTATGAGATATTGGTGTTTGAGGGTTGAGATTTTTCAAGGCGTCTCAAATAATGTAGTTTATTGAGTACGCTAAGCGCTTTCGCCTTTTAATGGCCTCGTCAGAGCTTCTGGTTTATTGTTAAATGTTTAATGGTAGCTTTTTGGGACCTCTTCAACATCTAAGTAGATGCCTTCAAAATTTGGATATTGCGTAAATTTGTTAAAAGGGATTATATTTGACAATCTGTGTGGCTGGATCACGCATTGTCTGGTTGATGGATCTTTTAAATGTGCCCTTATACGTACCTATTGGGTGGTTTTTTGGGTTCAATTTGCATTTTAAATTGAGAAATAATAAGAAATGTTTAGAGGGATGTACATCTGAATTGATAAAAAATATAATATATCAATTTAGATGTAAATCACTAGAAAAGAGGTAAGACACGTGAGGGTGGTACATTTGATTAGAACAAAGATTCATTTGGTCGGTACAAAGTTTCATTTGATACAAAAAAGGTATGTTTTGACTGAAAAATGCTATATAAAGACAATTTTTTAAATGAACCGTTCAATACCTAAGGTTATGAATCGTTTTTATTATCAACAGAAGCTTTGCTGATATCGAGTGGGGTTTTGTTGGAGTTGACTGAGTTTGACAGAGTTTGACAACCACCAGCTGAGGAAGTGCGTTTATATTTTTAATGAATAGAATGATGGAATCACATGCGGGACAAAGACGCACCCACACGCCGCATCAGTGCAGGCGCACCGGCACAGGCGCATCGGCACATGTTCCTCTCATGGGAGACTGGCGACTCATAATGAGCGGAGGGCGCAAACAATCCGACCATCTAAATCCGCCCCGTCGGATTCCGATGAAAACGTGAGGGGGTCGCGTGTCCGCGATTACTTTCCCATGAGGCACTTGCAATATGTCTGGTGCCTCTTTAGCTTCTCGGCGGCGGCGGATGCTGTAGGGCGGAGGGTGGGCGGAGGAGGCGGATGAGGGGCGATTGTGTGCGAACGGCGCGTGCCCTCCCACCCCCGTCGCCCTGGGAAACGGAACGACGAAAAAGGGGGCGTCGTCGGGGGACAATGGGCGCTGGGCGACCCCCGTGGGAAATGCGCCTGCGGCCGCCTTCGCCCCCATCGCCCTCCACCGGCCGTGGAATTTGGAAGCTGGTTCTCAGGGCACTTAGCGAGACCATCAATTTATATCATCTGCCCCAACCTCCCCCTGATCTGTCCCTCTGCCCTGATCTTCTCTTATCCAATGTATTGGCTTTACCCGAATCGTCACGGCGATTCCCTGAAAGTACGTCCAGTTGTGAATTCTCCCACGATCCATCTTCTACAAATAATGAATAAAAAGTATTTATTGAATTAAACCATTTGGTTTGTTACAAGAGTTGGTATAAATCAGAGTTGATGTAACACATGCATTTTTTTGTTTAACCTAACATAAATAAATTTTTTCTTAATTACAACAAAACATATATAAGTTTATAAGTTATTTTCAAAAGATTTTTTTTTTCTTTTTTTTTAATGGAAATACGAACGCCAATACGAACGTCATTATTTGTTCAGATTCCCTCAGTATGTTTCAGACGATGTCCAACCCTTACTTATACAAATTTAAAAATCATCTAGTGGTTGAAGCGGTGAAACTGTTTGGGAAATGTAGGGCCAAAGGGATTTGAGTGCATTTCTTGTGGGTGGAGTCCCATGTAGGGTTGCTATATAACGAGCGTGTAGATCAAGCAGCGAAGACTGCAGTGCGAGAGGGCACGTCCTTTAATGTTGGATTGCGAAGAGTATTATGCCATCTCCAAACGATCAATTATGGAGTGATGGCAGGAACAGTATAAGACTGGACCAAAGGGTCATTTTTACAAACAAATGAACCCCAGAATGGATACCATGGTATTATGGGATTGCCAACAGACCTAAATGTTTTATTTTGTCGACTAAGGGCCAATCATGCCATTTCTTCGGAATATGTACACCGTATCGGAACAAGAGAAGAACCAGAGTGTGACTGAGGACATCCTATCGGAAGCATAGAACACATTATTATGACATGCCCCATATATCAAATGGAAAGGGAACTAATGTTAAGCACTATACACACACGGTTGTTAACCCTTCAACTACCAATCATTGTTAGTAATAAAAAATTATAAAGTTTGGGAAGAAATGTATGATTTCCTTATGAAATCAAAAATTGGAATCTAAATAGAATATAATCTAGATCTATAATGTAGATCTATATCTGAATATAATCTGAATAGATCTATATCTAATTAAATAAATTTCTGAGTGTCTATAAAATAATATCTAGTTGTCTATAACTATTGAACAATTACTTCAACTACTCTATTATCCGTTACATGTTACATAAGATGTTAATATTTATGGCTGAATGTAATAAAAACTGTGCCAATAAAAGAGAATGGAAATCTGCCTATATTTTAAATGGAAATATTTCAAGCAAAGACTTTTTTTAATCAGATCCGTAGGGGAGTCCCGAAATGTAAAAGGTGAGGGTATGCTTGCGTACATTCAAGCCAACCCGTTCAACGCACGGGTGAACCATCTAGTCAGAAATATGGGGGTGTTTGTGGAGAGGGTGTTGGGGTTGGTCTTAGTAGTTTGGTCCTACTAGGTAATTTATAAGTAACTACTTCAAGTGAGTACTTTTAGGTAAGCAATTTTTTGAATCAGATCCGTAGGGCTGTCCCAAATGCGATGGGACCTGTGAAGAATGAATGGATGAATAAATTACTAAAAGATACATCCTATAAGAAAAGTAAAGGTATTTCTGCGATCCCTGACATATGTGGAGTAGGTATACCCTACAACTAGTGGGCACCCAAAGCCCTATTCGGTTGTCAGGAGTCGATATTTCCAAGTATTGATAATAATAAGTATGTATAAACGTAAAGAAATCTTTCATTCCAAATTAAACAAAAGAAATAAATGTAATAATTACCTACTCTTTCAATGATGGAGATCTAAAACGAAAATGTGGTTGAATATATAACAACTTCGAAGCCTTAATATTTATTGCCTTATAAAAATGTGAAAATTTGACATCCACTACTATAGCTAAGCGACTCCACTTTCCACTACTTTGCAGTACATGTTACTTGTATGTATCGTTTTAGTCACACGTTATTTGCATGTAGATGTTCCAGGAACAGTTGTGAAATGGGGATTGGGGGGTGGGGGCACTCACCCCTGTTAAAACAACTCTCATGGGAAACCTTTAAAAACAGATGCACCGAATCCGTGAGGGGATGGACCCTCACTACCCTGTTATGAGGTTGGGCTCACGTGGCCACCCCTCACATTGAAGGGTTTTGTTTGGTTTTTAGTGCAACCAATAAAGAAGAAGGTTGTTTGCCTACTTGTTCACACCAGAGCGGTTGCGGCCAATATGTTTTAGGACGGCGGTTAAATATTGTAGCTCATCCTCTGACTCATTCATTGTCAGTAGAACGTTTCAGTAACAGCATAAAGTGAGGTTTGGGATAGTGAAAATATAATAAATTGATTATTTATATAACAAACTGGATGAGTAAAAGGAATTAAAGTTGACTACGAAGGATATTATTTCACATAGATTATAATTATTTATGCATTTTTTGAAATGCATGTATGCACAAAAGAATATATCAATGATCAAAAATATTTATTATATGCGACAGTTCTCATTAATTCATAGAATTGCTTGAAATCTGGTTGGAAATTAATATTTGTAATGTATGTAGGAAACACATAAAAATGTGTGTTGGCCACATAGAAGTAGATGTAATGTTTTCCCGTTCCTCAATGGTTTTGGGATATGCAATGGTAATCACATACATTAGCAGCAATTTGTTTTTATCATAACAACTCTATTTAACATGCCTGCTGTCCTTGGCTCCCACGATATCCTAACAGCAGAGGACCCACGAAATTTGAAATCGATCCTTCCGTCACTAATAGAAAAACTCTACAACCATTTTTGGTGCCAGGACATCAATCTGGTTTACAGTGCCAGATTTAATATGTTCTATAGGAGGATAGCGGACTATTCAGTTAGGCAGAAGTACTTGGGACTCATTCAAAATGTCCAGATTGAGAGGGTGTTGTGCCAGTTTCTTAGCTATTATATATTTTTCTAATGATAATGTGCACTTAAGTGGACCTGAACTCTTTGTAATAATCATTGATTTAATACAATAAGCAACTTACTGCTGCTACTACTACTACATTAGCAGCAATTGGGAACCACATAAACATGTGTAAAACACGTAAAATTCAATGTAATACTGCCCCTTTCATCACTAGTTTTGGGATATGTAATGGTTATAACATATATTAGTGGTACAAGATGTGGATAAAATTCTTCATTAAAAGATGTAATTTTTTTTCCACCATCTGGGGGTATATACGTTTTGAGGGCTTATGGCCTTCAGAGGCCGCATCAAATCGGGACATTGACTTACAATATTGAATTTAGTTGTGTACTGAACTAGTATCAATATTAAAAATTGCAACTATTCGGTTTTATATATATATATATATATATATATATATATATATATTTATTTATTTATTTATTTTCTAAATTTTTATAATGAATTTTATACATACCTATTTTGTGCCACTAATATATGTGATAATACAGATAACCATTACTGAGGAGTAGGCCAATATAACATTGAATTTTATGTTTCTGACACACATGTTTATGTGTTTCCAAAGTGCTGCTAATGTATGTGATTACCATTGCATATACCCAAAACCATTGAGGAAAGAGAGAATATCACAATGACTTTTATGGGCCCGAAACACATTTTTATGTGTTTCCCAAGATCCATGGATTGCATCTGTGTAGATCATACTGACCCCATCACTTATATCTTTATCGGAGGTTCTTTTCGCCACTCGAAATGCATAGCTTTGCAAATAAAGGAGGATAAAAATCTAATGTCTCCATATCTTGTAACCCTCAAGACCTACCTGGCTTAGGGACCAACGTATTTAGCTGGTAACTTCCTACATACATAACAAAAAATAAAATATTGTAATAGGAACTATAGAGTATCTCAAAACGTAGACCAATTATATCTCTCGCGTGAATTAGCGTAACTAAGACAAAAATCAATTTAGAAATTTTTGATAAAGCATCTATGAAATTGAAACAGAACAACAATAAGCGTAGCAGGAATGATGATTGACCAATAACAAGATATGTATATAATGTAAGTAATAACTAAATCAAGTTGGTATCTACCGATTTATCAAGGAATATCGAGCAAAGCTGGTTTTATTGAATAATTTTGCAGGTTATACAGTAATACAGTAATACAGTAGGTAATTAATTTTGCAGGTTATACAGTAATACTAGTTGAACAGACATTGTTCACATGCGAGCAGGTTTGAGAGTGACTTTATATGCATTCAGTGTGCATAGGTTCACTAGTTGATTAATTATATTTCCTATACATTTTTTATGTGGGTAAATCAAGATGCTATTTTCAAACTGATTAATGAAGTTTAATTCACTACTAACGCACGAGAATGGGTGCGATTTGGTGGGTGATTTAAAGGATGCATGAGGGTAGTTCCATCGTGGTGGGTGTTTACGTCTGATGAATACGTTTAATAATATAATAATAATAAGTTACAGTGAATAATAACTACGTGTAATAATTGTAGACCAGTGATCTGCGTTGAAGGGCTATCAATAATAACCCTTCGTGCAATAGTTCGCAGTGTTTTCTAAAATCAAATTAGCGTTCATTTTGCAGAGAATACCATTTAACCGAAAAGTTAAATTCTAACGATTGATAACGCAATAATCAAGAGAGTAACGCTCGTTCGTGTCAAGAGAGTAACTTTAGTTTTATTATGATCCAGCATCATAGTCAGGTATCGATGACAACGCAGACCTCTGACTAACTTATCGCGCAAAACTACACCATTCCATTTTGATGTTTATTCTTATATTGAGATCTATGCACCTATGCACTTACTTAATAAAATAATTAACTTTTATATTATAAAGTGTTGGTCACTAATATCACATAATGCCGAAACCTAAAACCAGAAGAAATTCTGTTCCAGACAGTGATTATGAAGACGAGGTAGGCATCAAAGAAGTACCGAGTCATTCACTCATGAAAGGGGTAAGTTCAAAACCACCAAAAACCCAAAGAATTTGAAATTGGAGGCCGCATTCTCCTAAGAATTGCACAACGGAATTGGCAACCTGCTATAGTGATCAGCAAGTGTCCAGAACCAAGATCCTACCTTGTTGAAGACGCAGAAGGTGATGTGTATAGAAGAAATTTATGGTATCTGAAGTCTTCCAAACACTATAAGGTGGAGTGGAGCAAGTGCACTTTCGTGGCAAGTGCACAACTAGCCTCTGACTACCTAGCCCTATTAGTTACCGAGCTGCCATCTATGGTGACTTCAAGTGACATCTTCTCCACTTCTGAATCCTTCCCAAAACACTATACATAATATGATCAATTTTGTGAAGGAGGAAGATGTCAAGACAGTGACTTTAGTTTTGTTAAGAACCAGCATCATTGTCAGGTATCGATGACAACGCAGACTTCGGACACTTATCGTGCAAACTGCACCATTCCAGTTTGACGTTTATTCTTATATTGAGATATATGTAAGTATGCATTTACTTAATAAAATAATTAACTTTTATATTATAAAGTGTTGATGACTAACATCACAGTTCCATAACCAATAATTGATATATTCCTATAAGTAATATGTGTAGCAACGTAGGGGACTTTCGTGATTGATAATATACCACATCACGATTATAGTAAACCGTGGGTTGAACAACATTAATTGAATTTTCAGGAAGACAATGGCTATTAATTGGTCATGCAAATTATCATGTTCGCCTGTGTTAATTTGAATGACTCTGACACCTTCGAGTCGTGTGACAACAGGGAGTGTTGTGACAACACGTCTTGTCAGCAATTTTAATTCATTAATCTTAATCTATTAGTCTCCCATGTTTCGTTAGTTTACTTACGAAATTAATGTGTATTCACATACATATACACCTAGTGAATTACATCGCTCATAATTAACAGTTGCTATAGCTGTTGTTAATTATGATCGAAGGTTTGCTATAATGTTTTTGGGTATTGCTTGCCGTTTTTTTGTTACATAATTACGTGTCGGTTTTTTACCGGTTGGTGATCTCAGAAACACATTCTGTGTTAAAATTAATCTATATATCTACCACTTTACCTTTCAAATAAAGCTACTTCCATGACATTTATACTGTTGACTTGACTACGATTGATATTCTACAAACGTCATAAACAAATTGTGAAACGGAAAATGCCTCAAATCAAGAGATTACGATTCGCAATTCCTAACTTTCAATTTTATTAAAAATCAGCTGACCCGGCGGACTTTGTCCCGCATAACATAATATTCGTACGGTCATGGTTACTAATAACAATCATCTATTCATTCGAATTTATTATTTAATCGAAGCGAAGAAAACATTGAATACAAATAATTAAGTAGTACGTATAAAGGGTGAATACGGGTATTTCAATTAGTTTCTGTTGATGAATTTCCTAACCTTTCGGAGAAGTTGAAAGATACGATGATCATTTTATTAGTTTCTCGATGTTCAAGAGAGACTCCCTATCAAATTTTAAATTCCTAGGGTGAATAGGAGAGAATTTAGCTAAGTCAGCTGACCTCGCTGGAACCCGTCATTGCATCCGTCTCTTAATGTCCTAAAGAAGGTCCCTACCAATTTTCAAATTCTCAGAATTGATAAGAGAGAATTTAGCTGAGTCAGCTGATCTAGTCCGAACTCGTCATTGCATTCGAATCTTAATGTCCTAGAAAGGGTCCCTGTCAAATTTGACATTCCTAGGATGAAAAGGAGAGAATTTAGCCTAGTCAGCTGATCTCGTTGGAATACGTCATTGCATCCGTCTCTTAATGTCCTTGAGATTCTCCCTGTCAAATTTCATATCCCTAGAGTGAAAAGTGGAAAATTTAGCTCAATCAGCTGATAAGGAAAGAGCCAATAATGTCATTCGTTTCTCGATGCCCAAGAGAGATTCCCTATCAAATTTCAAATTCTTAGGATTAAGAGAGAATTTAGCTGAGTCAGCTGATCTGCTTGGAACTCGTCATTGCATTCAACTTTTAATGTCCTAGAGAGGCTCCTTGTCAAATTTCACAGTCCTAGGGTGAAATGGAGGGAATTTAGCTCACTCAGCTGATAAGGAAAGAGCCCATAATTTTGTTCGTTTCTCGATGTCCCAGAAAGGCATCGACCTATCAAAAATTCAAATCCACAGGATGGATAGGAGAGAATTCAGCTAAATCAGCTGATCTGGTTCGGACCCGTCATTGCATTCTTCTCATAACGTCCTGGAGAGACTCCCTGTCAAATGTCACATTCCTAGGGTGAAAAGGAGAGAATTTAGCTCACTCAGCTGATCTGGGCCGTAAGCATCATCAAGTTGAAGTCCCGCAGTGGCTACATGCTAAATTCCAGCTTCATATGGTAGATATCAAAGGACATAGCTTTAGAAGCTAGTCAGCTGGTTGGGCCCTAGGCATCGTCGTAGCTAATTAAGTCCAAATTCTCCTACCAACCTTTCAAACTGCCTTCATTTTCTACCTGCGAAATAGATCACTGATCACTTTAATTTAATAGAATGGAATATATTAATGGCTTTGGAAACCATAAAAAATTTTCCTAAGGAAGACCGGGTTCTCGATGAAGGAGGAAGATAAATGATTTTACTATAGCCTATGTTCTATTGCGGAACTTGCACGTCAATTTGCGTCCATTCCCATAAAAATCGATTAGGCTGTTTCCGAGTTATAAACAGCATAACCAACACGACTTTCTTTTATATGTACAGATTTCTGTATCAAATCTAGCAGCATCTCAATGCAATAGTTTATATTACAAAATAAAAGGGCCGATACCATGATGTGAGTTCATGCAACATACAGCGTTGATTGTTGTGTTTCTTGACTTTGAGGATAAGCTGCTTACATAATCCGCGCGTTACTCATGCTCAAAACGAGATTTGATTCCATTGTATCGTTCCAACTTGCTTCTGTCAACCACGCGCCTTACGATTTTCTTATGAGCGGCAGACAGTAGCTACGTCTGCTCCAGCTGTAAAAACGGCGATTCATAAATATTAATGCTCTCTCTCTCTCTCGGGCTCCTCCTTTAAGCAAGTTTAATGATGATGAAGACTAACGATCCTTGAAAAGCCGTTTCACACAATCCTTCATCAGAACGCTCATGCGCATTGTCCACTCGAGTTTTTCGTCCCACCCAGCTGAGAGCTCTCGCATGACTCACTCTTCGTTTGTTTTGCTCTCGTGACAAATTTCCATTCTCGAAAGGCAGGTCCTTAAGGCGATCCCGCCTATTGTTCTCGTGGGCTGAGGATATACGGGGTTTATCGTTTCAAGAACCCCCAACTGGAGGTAACCGGTAAGGCAACATTCATCAGGTGCCTGGGCTTAAAATTCGATTTGATATCAAGAAATAAAGTAGGTAGGTAGGTACCAAGACAATTTGTGACTAACAGGGCTAGAACTTGGTAGAGGCTAATATATACGATATAAGTTTTGTCAGATTGAGAAATTAAAAGTTCCTACCTGATATTCAAAATTTAGTACGTAAGTTCAAACTATGAAAACCTGGAATTTGTCTACTCTCTCAGCATTTTCATCGAATTTCGGAACAAATGTTTAAATATTTGTAACACACTCACTGTCAGATATTTGAATTACAACCTGATATGTTTATCTATCTTTTCACGCCGAAAATATAAATTAAAAAGAACTCAGCCATGCAGCATGAATAGAGCGAATTTTCAAACAAAATTTTTGGATAACATTCAATTAGGCACATAAATTCCGATCATTGAGGTGAACCATGTCCTCAATAAAACTGACGGGACAGCCGTGGGACGAGATCGCAAAGAAAATTTTAGAGCAGGCAGCTGAACTCGAGGCTGAGAGTGGTCGCAGTCGTCTCAGTGGTGAAAAATACTTCGTCTATGACACCCCATATGCCCTAGTGTCAAAACTTGGTCAATTATGGGCATGTTTTACCTGAAAATCGATTTTTCTCACTTATCATGAGTCACAGACAACTGGGAGTGGTCACAGTCACGAGGGCTAGGGAGTAGAGAGTTCCCAATCAATTTCATCGTTCTTCAATCAATACCTCACTCAGCGAATGCGCGAACGAAACTTCAACCAAGCATAATTTTCTCACGCTCTAGTCGTTCAATCTTGCTCAAATTTGGATGATAGTTGGGGAATGACAATTTGATCATCCCATATCAATTTCACATAATTGTATCATGAATAGCTATTGCGCATGCGCCAATATGAAATCCTTGTAACATGCTGATTTTCCACAGTTTTCACCCGAAATGGATAACAATTTCAGGGAATGTGCGGGCTAGCGTATAGACGGTCCCCTATTGGTTTCACTGTTGTAAAAATAATAATGCACTCTTCTGAAAAAATAATAATTCCATCATGCTCCATTTTTTCACGCCCTAGTCGTCCGATCTTGCTCAAATTTGGATCATAGTTGGGGGATGATTATTTGACCATTCCATACCAATTTCAACGTGATTGTATCATTGATAGCTACTGCGCATGAGCCTATGTGAAATCCTTGTTACGTCCTTAAGTGCCACTCTCTTCATCCAATTTCGATGAAATTGTCAGGGAATGCGCGGGTTAGATTATAGATGGTCCCCTATCAGTTTCATTGTTGCCAAATCAGTACTTCATTCTGCGCAATCGCAAACGTAAATTTCATCGTTTGATCTTTTCACTGTCTAGTCGTTCGAGTTCGCTTGAACTTACATGATAGTTGGAAGAAGATGATAGGTGAACGAGGAAGCAATGTGCACACCCAACTTGGCAGCCTTTTTTTCCAGCCTTGTCTTTTTTAGGCCGATACATAATTTTTCCTTAGCCCTTCGAGGTGTTATGATAGTAAGAAAAAACAATAATACATCATAAAATCTCAGAGTCCTGGTTATTTGGTATAATGGGCATTGGGATTCAAGACAATCGTACCGTAGATTCTAAGCGAATTTCGGAAGAAATACTACACATTATACTTATCATATGATTGGGAATGGGAATAACCAAACAGATAATACTCGTATAAATTGTCACGGATTAGTATAGTAAAAATATCATAATTTATCGCTATTACTCTATCTATTAACCCCCCCCCCCCCCTTCCCTACATGAAATTCGAAACTCCTGACATATTTTCCAAAACTAGACCAAATTCATAATTTAAATAATCTGACTAGGATAGTTAAAATATCACGATTTTTTACAATTACCCCTTCCAAATTGCAGAATATTATTCGAAACTAGTTGTTTAGCAGTAAGCAATTGCTTCACATTCAATTTGCTCACTTTTCAGAACAATGCGTTATGTTATACGATAATTTACGGAAATTCGCTCATACCACCATCCTGCATGACTGGGGAAAAAAAAAACCGTTTTCAGATTTGGTTATGTGGACCTGCCTTTTCACTTAATACCTGTAGCAATAGGGTGAGTTTGAATTGTATTTAATGATTATGAATACTCATAATTTTAAATTATAAATCAAAGTTGTTCAGTTGTTCGTCAATGTCGATGTCAATTTTACCGCAGAAAATAGTTTCAAATAAAATTAGGTAAATTATTGTATTATAACTTATCTATTGATCCGTGTTGTTTTCAGAATCTCATGATTCACGCATGCGTTTGTTATAGTGCAACAGTCATTACCATAAGATGTGCGTTGAAGGAGTCGATTCGCGTAGGTGTCAAGGGGGCCATACCATTTGAACTTATCTCGGTATAACTCGACATCAGATTAAATGCTGATATACTGCCTTTATAAAACGATTGACTCATTATTTCCACCCACGAGATGGTGCCTTCCATAGGTTCGCATCTGGTAACTTGAGAAACGGACACTCATAAATAGTGAAAACGGAATAATAGTAATTTTGTTCGTATGATCCCGTGAGAACCTGGCACTCTGCCGACATATGTTAGCATATCAAGATATTATATCAATGGAATCAAGAGTGAAAAAATGAAAATAAATTAATCTGATTTAAATTCCACTATGTTGGAAAGATAAACGGCTTTATTACGTGTTTCGAAGACTTACCTTTGTAAATAACAATGATTACTACTGCTGGTTTAAACAAATGTATATGTATATAAATCCAAGTGGGCTGGGCCGTGTACTCACGTTTTGAGAAAAATACAAATTTATGTGGAAACACACATATAGTCAGAAATGAGAAAACTGTGTTTTGTGTGAGAGAAATGTGTGTTTCCACACAAATTTGTAGTGTATTTTTCTCAATTTAAACTGCTGTTTAAACTATATATATTTCAAATCAAATATATATATATAATATATATGTATATAAAATATGTATCTAAATCAAATTTGTATTTTTCTCTGTTATTACTGCTGGTTTAAAAAAATGTATATATATATATATATATATATATATATATATATATATATATATATATATATATAAATCCAAGTGGGTTGGGCCGTCTACTCAGGAAACTGTGCTTTGTGTGAGAGTAATGTGTGTTTCCACATAAATTTGTATTTTTCCCAATTTAAACGCAAAATTGGCCACAAGTAATGTGACCAAAAACAACTCAAAATGAACATGGATGACTCCCTATTTACAAATACTTAACAACTCATCTCACATACTGTGCTCTGAAGAGGCCGTACATGGCGAAAGCGCTTAGCACACTACAATAAATGACATAATCAGAGAAGCCTGAAAAATCTCTCACCCACAACCACCCAACCTACTAAGGACGAGGCAACGCACCATAACAATTATAAGATATGGAGGGACTCTGATCAGCTTCGGGTGCTCTATGGTTATTTTCTTTCCTAATCGACTCACGGTGTAGAAATTTAGACGGTGCTCCTTTGGGATACCTCAAAAACAATTGCGAGGTACAGAGGCGCACTGATCAGCTGATGGGTCTCTGAGGATCATTTCTTTCCTTTTCAACCTGCCTTTTTTTCCTCTTTTTTTGTTTTTTGTTGTTTTGACTCCTTTTTTTTCAATTGTTCGACATTTACGGTAAGTAACGTAAGTAACGTAAAAATTCCACGGGGTCCTGGAGCTGAAAGCAAGAGAACCCTTTTGGAAGCCACTATGCGCCAATTTTGATCATTTACTATAAACGGTGGTTTAATAATAATTATCGATCAATGATCTTCATAGCCAACCCAGAACAGAAAAACCTACTACAGAAATAGTAAACTTTAGTATAATTATTTGTAGCGTTTCGATTACTTAAAAGGTATTTGTGACTACTCTTGAGTACGGCAGTGGTGGAAAATACAATAGGTAATTTTCAAATACATTAGAAGAAGAAATTATAGACCATTTTTGTGAATTTAAGGAACATTTTGACTTTGGTTTTTTTTCGTCATTCTAATCATTTTTAGATATTTTTTCCCAATAGGGAAGTAGAAATAATCGACAGGAACCTACTTTCGGAGAACTTCCACGCGATTAACCCGCCAACAATGCAGGCGTTTTGTGTTAACTATGAGAAACCTCAGGAGGGACTCTCCCATGGGGTTGGGTCGATTTGAGCGGAGGGTGAACGGGAACATCTCATCCCCCCAGTATGTGGGCACTTTGTCACCAATATTAGAATTCAGCGCCGGGTGTTTTTGTAACGCCTACGTTCCCATATCCAAAATCATGGGATCGAAGCTTTTGTCCTTATCAATTACCAAGGTTCAATACTGAAAATGTTAAGCCGATACGGTCAGACTGGGCACATTCGTCAGTTGGAATTTCTCATTTTTAAGAATTGGAACCCGCGCCGAAAAAAACTACCGATGCTAATTTTCAGCTCATGATTCCAAAATTCGATCCTAACCTCGACATGAATTTGAGTTCACATGTGTTGCTAATTCTTTTCCTCTCTATCCAAAACATTTAATTTAACAATTGGAGTTGTAAATTCAATGTTAACATTTTATTTTATTTTTGTTTGTTTCATTTTTTTACTTCTTTATTTATTTATTTATTTTTTTGTTGAAATTTAATGTTTGGATACAACGAAATACAATTGGCGTCATAGGTTTACGATGGGGCGCTGTGTACCAAGTGGACTCTGAAGGTGAGGTTTCTGAAAAAGAACACCTTACTCCTACTACGGAAAATATCTTTCCACAAATACTACTATTTTCCTATTATTTGGTAATTTAGTTTTTCTAATCTACAAATTACTAGTCAGTTTGAAGTTTCTAGCAAGACTGGTTTATTCATGGCTAGAGCTATAACAATCAATTGATGGCAAAAAAAACCTGTTATAATAACTTGAACTTAGTGCTTCGATTGGTAAATCCTGAACTTGAATAATAAATTAATATCCGTTAGGTAAACAAACAATTTGAAACTCATAATTCTGCGGCACCTACGCCGCTGAAAGGACGCACTACTCGTCTAAAATAGTTCTTCATTAATGTGAATATTGTGGCAAGGAGATGTGATGGAAGAGAGTAATTACTCTTTCAGAGGGGAGAGGCGATTAGCCTGCTAAACACCGAGGAGATATCCTGAATTTTGAATGAACCTTCAAGGATATCTCCAGCAGCATCATTTTCAAGAATCGAGGAGGAGGAACTACTCCAATTTATCACACTCCCGGGGCTTTCAAAAATCAGAGGAGGAACTACTCCAATTTATCACACTCCCGGGGCTTTCAAAAATCAGTAAGGGGGGGGGGGGGGGCAAAATGGAAGGTGAGATCCAATAGGCAGGGCTGGGGTAAAAGTTTAATAGTTTTTTTTTTAAAAGGGATATTGCCCATTTTGCCTATTGGCGGTGGGAGGGGGGGGGGGATTCAATAATGGATTGGGGGCGTGGGTGTGGCTCGAAACCGAGGTCTGCTAATGTGACAACGAGAGGTGTAGAAGAGACAGTTCCGCCTTCAAAGGTGGGAGGCGATTAACCTGCTACACCCGGAGGATATCCTGAAAGCTGAATAAACCTTCAGGGATATCTTTATCTGCAGCATTTTCAAGAATCGAGAAAGAGGAACTACTCCAGTCCATCACAATATCTTACCTATTAATGCTGTAACACGACTGGAATTATGTATCTCTTATGTGTTTTCATAAAAATATTTATAAGTTGTGCTTTTTTTCTTTATTTTTTGGCAAATGTTGAATTTTGTCTGATTTCTCTTCAGTAAACACTTTTTTTTTTGTTCTTCTAAATTGAAAATTTTAAATCACACCCATAATGATATGCAGTGATATTGAAATGAACCCAACATGTGCACGAATATTTGCATTAAAAAAATCAAGTTGATATCGCCAGTGGAACGGCCACAATTTACTTCAAAAATGTTGCTCAAACGTTGAACGCGTTTTCCTCAAAATAAGGTTTCCAGGAGGCTAGATTTTAAAAAATCATATCTTAATAAAGATAAGATAGAATTAAATAATCAATAAAGATAGTTTTTTTTTTTTTTTTTTTTTTATATATATAGGTACCAAAGTTTTTAGCAGAATCTTGAGAATCCAGAAATGGGTATAACTTAGGTTCGAGATCCAGTAAGATAAGGTCCCTTCTCCTAGAACGGTGATCAATACGCAGTTTTAAAGAAGCCTAATGCAAGGAGCGATGCAGTACGCGTTCTAATTAGTCTGTGCGAACAGCGAAATTGATGAATTGATCGTGATATGAACGTATAGACTGAGTTGATACATTGATTTGATACAGATCGATACCTAAAGGAACGCCAATCTCGAGTAGTGCGTC
Organism: Adelphocoris suturalis; assembly: GCA_030762985.1. NCBI lineage: Eukaryota > Metazoa > Arthropoda > Insecta > Hemiptera > Miridae > Adelphocoris > Adelphocoris suturalis. Next base: position 62,713,890 of record CM061042.1, on the reverse strand, counting down.
ATTACGTCAATAATTATCAGCTCTACATGCCAACACTGAGGGAGATCCCGGCTTCGACTCCAATTATGAATTTCCGCTTTCGCATCGAGAACTTGACTGCAATGAGTTTAACCTTTGAGTAAAACCAAGTTCATGCTCTACCGCCGGTGCAGGCTTCCAAAGTGTGGGCTGTCAGCCTCTCCATAAATTTGCGAAATCCTACTTTTCCGGGTGTACATATTTTCATTTCAGACCGTGAACTTTTCCTAGCGTACCTGTACCCTCTAACACTAGTTGTCCGTGACTCTGGGGTTTATTACACGCTTGCCTTATATGGAGCTTTTATCTCAATGTGCATAATATTCAACAATAAAGCACGTGCCTCGAGCGGGCTAGATTTATCGTTCGGCGGAGATTAAAATAGATACTGCGGATTGAAAAAACAGTCGTAACGGATAGTGCGCCTTACAAAATAATAGGCTCACTTCTCTGTTGTTTTCTGTCTAGTGAGGTCTTAAAAGTGGAGAAGTCAAATCGAACGCAACAAATATCCAATCAAATCATAAATCCGCACTGCTCCCATCAATTAGAAAACTACTGGAGGAACAAGAAAGGATTTTAAAGAACTGCCCAGCAACATTATGTATCCTACGAATTCAAATGAGATGATTTGTTACGAAACTGGATACAAACAAAGAGTTCGATCTGCTACGAAACTAACGTTCGCTGGCCCACCGCACGTTGGTGAACATAATTATGACTTTTTTGTTCTCATTGGTCGTAACGATCACCAGGTGTTAGATTTTGCTCACTCCATTACTTTGAAAACAGATTGGGAATCGGCGTCATTGGCGGATTGACCTGGGCGTCATTTTGACAAGACAATGAGGGCAGGCCGGATTCGAACCGCGATCGCAGCGAACCTGGTGGTATGGAGGTAGGTTCGGTCCTATACAGATTAGTTGATATGTATAGTTTGATGGTCTGGATGCTCGCAAGCTCGCATCTCAAAATTACATAACATCAAGTAGTCAATCCCTCAGTAGAATTTCAGATTAGTTAGCCATACCGCCAGGTTCGCTGCGATCGCGATTCAAATCCGGCCGGCCCCCATTGTCTAGTTCATATAGTTATACACAATTAAATTGAAAAATAATCAGCTCTGTATAAATCCATGGTTTTTAGGGCCAGATGCGTTGTTTGGATTACTCAAAATTTTGTAAACTTGAGTTATTATTGAGATTATTGTTCTTAGCTTTAAAATTGAGACCCGTATTTCTGCAACTATTTTCATAAAATAAAGCTTGGTTTTCCTGATTTTAGAGGAGGTAAACGTATTAGTATTCTTCTCTTCTTGATGTAAATATTTAGATTCCAACAGCGTTCGTGGTAATCGGGCATCGAAGTCGGAAAAAAAGTGAACTAATTGGTAAGATTATCGGTAAGGTAAGGATTAACATGTAAGGTACTTAAACCTTAGTAACAAAGACTATTTTTTTGGACGCTCGAATAGTTGTCAGATAGATGATACCTTTTGTCTAAAATCGAGGAGGTTCCTAAGAAACATCAAGTTTTACTTGAAATGACCGTTGACTGACCGAATTCCGTAGGTGTCAGTGAGAAATCTAACGGGCTTGAAAGGTTGATTGTCTAGGAAATAAACTTCAGAATAGAAAGTTCAGAACATTTTCATAGATTGGAAAATCCATGAACTCTATATACATAGAATCTGAACTACTACAAAGATAAATAGAAGCAGAGAATAAATGTAACTACATGATAAGTTAGAAGACGGATCTAAGCGAGCAATTCTTAATAAAAAGAGCTGGTTTCAATATGTATAGGAAATTGGATAGGTACTTCCATATTGAGATGTAACAGGACAGTTACGAGTACATAGGTATATCAGTTACAGATGGGGAGTTCACCAACTTACTGTCTGACCATTTTACCAACTGTACCTAAATGAATAGGTGTTAAGCTCGATCTCTACGTAAGTGGTACTGCATAGAACACATCTACCACTTATTTGGTTAAATGATATAGATACTGGTAAACTAGTTATGTATGTGAATTCTTTATACCCAGTAAAACTACTGCATCGGCCGTATCCTTCAGTACCCCGAATATCTTTGTTTGGCTCCGACGTCTTTGTAAAACTACTGTATGATCTTGCACATACGAGGTCAAATAATTGGATTGACAAGTTAAGTTAGCGAATTTCCTATTAGTATAACTACTGCACCGAACATATCTTGTAGATACATGGTTACATGATCTGAATATTAATCAATTGGATAGGTATGTATGATAATTCTTTGTAGAAAAACTGTGCATCGGCTATAATCTTCAGTACCCTGTCCATCTTTGTTCATGTAAATCTGCAGCATGATCTCGCACCTTCCATGTCAATTGATTGGACTAGCAAGCTAAGTGAGTGAATTATCTATTGTTATATAAATACTGCATTAAACACATCATTGGTCATTCATGTGTGTCAATCTATGAATCAAACTCACATCAAACAAAACAAAAGATGTTTTTAACACAAAGCCACGTTGTGACATTGGTGCCACGGTGAAAGGAAGTGACCAGATGGGCAGGTTGACCGCCGGGAACAATGGGCAGTGGAAGGCAGAGGAAGGCGAGCTTGGCCGAAATTGGGAGAGTCACGACAAGTGCCCTGCACATCGGTTCCCGCAACAGAACTCGAACTAGGGAGGTACATGACCAGATCTGAATGTATAATGACTGGGAGACTTCTCATTGTGTCGTCCTCAGGAGTCTTGTGTTTGCTGTAACTCCCCGACATTGGAGCCCTTTTTGTCTCGACCGCGGACCTCAAGTTGTCTTCCGTATGCGCCTTTTTCGCGTGCACAGACAACACAGAAATCTATCAGGTAGTAGAGTAAATGAAAATAAAAGGTTATATTTACTAAATCAATCTGCAAAGGGTTGTAAGAAAGAATTTGTCTCTATCGTTTGAAACATTATCGATTTACATATGCAAAGACGGGAGAAAAAATCGATTTTGCTTCTTGACTTTTGAAGCATCATCAAGTCCTATGGCAGGATACAGCGACTTTCCTGGGATGTTGTCATGTAGCAAGTTCACCCTGCAAAACTTGTTAGAGCTATCAATTAAAGCGTGAGGAAGATTCCGTCGTCACTATCTAGTCCGGTACAAGAGGTGATATGATACCTTTGAAGTCATCACAGAAATCTTGAGCACTCTGTACTCGATCGACGACGGATTCTTGTGGGAGCTATTCCATTCCCTACACCCAACCATTTCTTACTTGTGGGTGTAGAGGGGAACTTGTATTGCCACATTTGGTTGATTGCCAATGGTGTAGTCAAATTAGCTAAAATACCTAAAGAAGGATCTCAAGAACTCTGTATTCTCAGTACATATCAAGTATACATAAATTAAGCGATGAGCTGATAGAAGTTCTTATGTTGGATATAGGCTGCCGAAAGCTGTGAGCGTTTCGGCGGTCTCTCAGAAAATTCAAACTTTATTCATTTACTTCAAATTATGGATACTATTAAACAACAAAACTTAGTTCGCCAACCTCAAAATTCCATCCCCTTTTAATTTCTGTAATAAAAAAAATGTGTGCAAGTCCTTCGTTGGCAAATAGTGTACTAGATGAAAGTCTTCCTATGACAGATAAAATAGGTAATATATAAGCGGTTTGTGGTTACGCAGTAACTTAACATTTAATATTACATTTGAAGGAACCATTCAAACACCTGTATCGAGGGTTAAAAGGAATAACTCGAAGTGCTCACGTTTCCCGTTTCAGGATCATTGACCTCCTCTTCAACTATTTATATAATTTTTGGGTCTAGGTGAAGAAAATTATGGGTTTGAAGTAATGGTTGGAAAAGGAGATTTATATTCTTAGCGAGCTAAGGTATCACCGTTGTAGTAAGGGGCGTGTGCGTGAAAGGTTAAGTGCTACTTAGCGGGCTGCAGCACATCTGCCTCGTTACATCCAACTCAAACGCATCCTGAGGTGTGAACATTTCTTGACACATTTAAAAATCTATTTTTCAACAGGAAGTCGTGTTATTTTTATAAGTATATAGCCATATAAATATCACTGTTCACTAAGACGCGATCTGAAGCCACTCGGAAGCAGGGGATTCCGGGTTCAATTCCCGGGATGGTAATGAAATTGACCACATCGGGGGTCAATAATGGACGATAATTTTGCGAGAATCATTAAGGTTGAATACTTAGAAATTGAGATACCTTAAATGGATTAACTCAAAGAAACAAAATTTAATTTAGTTATAATTACTTTCTCGTTTTATATAGGTTGGAAACGGTTGCCAACCGTTGGCGACTAGGCTTAGTGCGCATGCGTGTCCACCACCTACGTAATTTCAACCCGTTGGTAACCAAATCCGCACTGTGAACGGGTTTGACTGAAGTAAACCGTCTCGTAGCCTCCAACTGCTGTAACCTGCTTGGTGGGCACGCGCCATTCTTTGAATAGGTAAACATTTTATGTATTAATAAAGAACCTGAACCGTAAAGGGATGGCCTGCAAGACACCAAACGTTAAAAAATGAAAACTATTGGGAACAAACCTTTCAACAGGAATAAGAAATCCATGCAATACGACCATGCTCAATCTTTTCTTGGCCCCAGCTGATGATTTTGCGGGAGAATGTGCTGTTTATCTTGCGGGAAGAAGTCAACTTGATCTCGAGGTCAACCGTCATTCTTAATTTATAATTTTAAAAGCTCTACAAACAATTTATGAGTTGTGAATAAGTAATAACATTTTACTGTATGATTTTGTATTTTGTTTCTATTCAGACGAAGATTCCCATTCATCGTCACCAATAAGATTTTTCATATCACACAAATAAGACTAGGAAACTCTTAATAAATAACCGTAGAAGTAAAACGAGGGAAAATGCAAAGACAGAACTTAGTAAACAGTGCACAACACGCAGATATCCGATAGCTATCTTATCTCCTTCGGCTGGCTTATCTTATCATCTCTACGGTAAACTCAGCTCGCTGGGCTCCCACTACCCGCACATCTCACGGTGGAATGATTTGATTGGCTACTTCGAGTCGTGGTGTGGTGGGAGGCAACCCGTCAGATCAGATACCAGAAATTTCTCTGATTAATCAAACCAACAAACAACTTTGTTCAATACAGTCAGAGATTTCCCCAAATGGACACTGCGAACGCCCCAAACCCGTTTCCAACCGTTTCTTGTACCGGTTTGAGGGTCACTGCTAACAAACCTATTGTGTCACAATCAATAAAATATAGATCTGGTCAGAGAAGATAACAGACCTGTATTGTTTGAAAATTATACATAGGTACTTAACTCGTTAGTATGAACATGGAAAAAAAAAATCTAGGATTGTGTTCTTAGATGTACGAAACAGATTTGTAGAGCGTCCCCTCCCCCTACCTATCACTTTTTGTATTGTGAAGTCATTTAAATAGCTCATTTTTTCTTTAAGAATTCGCTAAATTTAAATGAGAATGGGAAGATTGAATTCGATGAAGAAATCAAAATGTTTTGGGAAATTCTGTTTATTACCACGAAACATGGAGTTACTAAGTTAGATCTATTTAGACGTTTAGGTCATCTGTTACAATATCATAGTAACTGAAAATACATCAGCCGATCCCTTCAAAAACACTGTGTATTTCTTTTCTTTTTTTTTATTAATTAATAAACACCCGAACGACCATCTTAACACGAATCAGGTGAGGCAAAACTCGAAGGTGGATATTTCCACATGTGTTGGTAGGTACCTAAATTTTTGATCTTTGAGTCTCCTGAATGAAAAATGTAACATTCATATCGAATGATTAAGTATAAAGCCGAATTGCGTATACTCCACTTTTGAAAACTTAATTTTCATCCCATGTGGCCTCGTTTTTGCTTCAGAAGCGTATATTTATTTAGGATAGCTAGTCTCAGAGCTGATTGTGTTGCTCATAGCAGCCCAAAACGTTGTAAATGTATCCAATCCACTCTGTTAATCCTGACTGCACGTCATCTAGTAGTTGCTGCATAGCTATCCGACAAAACTCCATTTAAAATAGTTCTAATCATGTTCATTTGATCGAATGAGCGAGTTTTTTAAAAGTATCGTACTGTACTACCTATGTACATAGTATGAATTAAATCGCTCGCGACGAAGTTATGAAAACCCATTTCAATACGAAATTTAGTGAGAAAAATGTGGTCTATTTCCACGAAAAATGAAGGGTTGAAATGTTAAATCGATTTCGACGGTTAGGTCATCATCGCAGTAACAAACCATAACTGAACACACATTAAAAAGGACACAGCTTATATAGTCACAGGTGAAGGGAGTTGGGAAAATTCCCTCAAATCGGGGGCACTGCTATTAACCGGTTTCACAAATCAATTACGATCGTATCATCGTTAGCTGCTTTGCATGCGCGCTGTGAAATAATTGTAACAAACATTACCTATTTCTTCATATTTCAATTGATTTTGATGTTATTTTCTGGGACTGTGCGGGTTAGTTTGGGGATGATCCCCGTTCAATATCATCATGAAAAAATTATCATTTCAAATCGCGCATGCGCAAACATAAATTCGCGAAGCATCATTTTTTCATGGCCTAACCGTCTGTTCTCGCTGAAATTTGGAAGGTAGTTGGGAAACGACGATTTCAATCCCTGATATGAGTTTCTTCACGATCATAGCAATTGTAATGCTGCGCATTTTCAAACTTCAAAACATTGTAACAAGACTGTCTTCTTTAATTTTATTCCAATTCCGAAGAAATTTTGAGGAATTGAATGGATTAATATTTTATGATTCAGTAATTTAAACGTATCAATGATCTTTGTGCCACATCCAATAAAGCACACGCAATTTATTTCGTGCATTATATATTATCTACCTATTTGAAATTTCCTCTGATTAGCATAGAGACATTGTACCAATACCCTACCACACTACATATCAAGAAATCTGGGACCTGAACCGAATCTCAGCCTATCAACCCTCGTTTCACGAGTCTTGAGATCGTATACCGTGATAACCTTAATCTTTGAAATTATTTAATGCGGCAATCCGTCAGTTCCTTGTTATAAGATTGCAATCGGAAAGCTGTTGATATAAGTGGGCCATGTTTGGCGCGTGGTGAGCATGTGTGAAATGACCATCTAACAGAAGGTTCGGAGCCACCACCTCACCTTTCGGCTCATTTGCAAGAAACGACAGGGCACTTAGTTATGACACCTGGGTCCAACATTCTGACAACCATCTTAAATCGTGTCTTATCGATAGTATCTTGTCAATATGCAAATTAATTGCTGTTCGTATTAGTGAATAACTCGACCGCTCTAGATTGTTGTAAAAACATTGACAAAGGTGAATATAGTTAATATTTTTGTGAATTCTCAATATATTGGTCTCCAAATTGATGTTATTGGCAACCGGCATTCTTCTGGGGTTGGACGCTCTCAATGCTAACGTGGCCACTAAAAATGTGGTTGTGGTTCCTTATAGGTTCACGCGTTACCGAATTCTTGGGAGTATCAAGAACGAAAAAAGGGTAAGAGAAAGAGGGAGAGAGAGGGGGGGGAGAGAGCGAGAGAGAGAGAGAGAGTTGGAGAGGGAGATGGAAATCTATTTTGTAAACGAAATTATGTGCACGACTCCTAACGAATTTCGTTTAGTATACAATCAAATCATACCATTCTAGGTATGTAAATTTTGGTCCTTTTCTGATGTTTTGCTCTCATATGCGGGCAATTCATCCCTTACGCATCAGTGCTGTTGGGGTAGTCTGGGGGCTTTTATGCCGAACCGAATTGATTTCGGGTAAGACGAGACCAGATGCGGGAGAGAGGTCACGTGACCATTAGCTCACCGTCCCTTTTTCCAAACTTAATTAAAAGCAATTAGTTTTACCGAACGATGGGCCGTGCCATATGTCAGTTGAGAAACCGCTTATGGATGTACATTTCCTCTCCACCCTCGACATTTGGTCCGCAAGGTCGGTCCCTCCGAAAAATCGATTAGTGATGTACCTACACTTCGGAGCCGGTGCGTTAGTTACCTCGGCGAACGTGCCCGGCTTCATGGGTTTCCGAAGAGACTCCGAGTTGATGAGCGACTTGCAGATTTTCAGGATTGTCAAGGCTGTTGGTGATGAGAAAAACGACCGGTAAAATGGGTGTGCAGTATGCCTCACTTCACAATTAAGTTCTGAAAATTAAAAAATAAAACAAAACAAAATACAACAAGTCCGACTTTTTTTAAATATAATCTTGATTTCCAACTTGGGAAGAAAATAGGATCATTGATTATATTCTTCAGATTTCATTAGCAAATTTTCAAAGAAAGAAAAAAAAAGGCTATTAGGTATGATGGCTTCGAAATTTTAAAAGTGGGTTTGAAGGGTCGGGGCCCCCCTGCGAATCCGTTTCATACATCAAAGAACCATTCCTAGACTTTAACGTTGTATATATATTGACTAATGTTCTTGACCACTCAGTATTAAATTTTCGGATTTAGGTTCTTGAGGGTTGGTTTATCAATTGAATAACTCAACTAGGCTGCCGACGTTTCGATTCATTTGTAAATATTCTTCAGGGCCGTAATATAGGAAACACTACCTTAGTTGACTATATTTGACAACTCATGTACCTATCAACTGCAGTGGAGACTCCTGGTGAGAATGACTTATGATTTGTACAATATTAAACACCTATAAGTAGGTAGGTAATTTACACCTTTATTTGTTATATTATGAGAAATTTAAGATAATTTGAACAGGTTACCTTAGATGATGATTGCATTATTACTGCATGTTGGCTACATAGCATCTGTTCTTCAGTAGTTTCAGGATAACTTCAGCTATTAAACTCACTACTTACTAACTTTTTACTAACTATTGAACTTATGATATAATAGTGATACATCTTCAGTTCTGCTTATAAAGTTAAAGGAAATTTAATCATTTGTGGTGGATAGCTATGACATAATGATTGACTTAGATGTGATAGTGGTAAGGATGTTGTTGTAACTTCAGTATGCTGTGCATGGAAGCTAAACAGGATGAATGAATCTTTATCGTCTTATAGTACCTAGTACGAGCATTTTTCTAAAATCATCAAGTCAATATATTTATATATTACCTCTATTGATCTATGGATAGTGCTTGCTGATTTTTAGAAGTTATTTTAATAAGGTTGGCATAGTAACGACGCCAGTTAGCAGTATCAGCTATTTCGTTACAGGTATTGGGTGTTCTGAGAATATAAATCATCTCTTTCACATTTCTTCTGTTACAATTCTGTTCCATATCTAGAATCCTACTCTGATCAAAATCAAATGCATGATTGTATGTGATGGCATGGTTTGTTAGCTTACATCTGTCCTCAAAGAGTCGTATGTCTGATTTATGTTTTGATATGCGATTAATCCAATACTGAACTGTTTGTCCAACATAATTAATGTTGAAATCTTTGCAAGGAACACAATAAACTGTATTGCTCTTATGATCCTTGGGATCCCAAGGTTACCTGTTCAAATATCTTGTTTATCAAAATATAACAAATAAGGGTGTAAATTACCTACCCACTTATATGTGTATAATACTGTACAAATCTTGAGTCATTCTGTCCATGAGTCTCAACTTGCAGTTGATAGGTACATGAGTTGTCAAATGTAGCCAACTAAGGTAGTTTTTCTTATATCACAGCCCTGAAGAAGATTTACAAAGAAATCGAAACGTCGGCCTAGTTGAGTTTTTCAATCTATAGACCAACCCTCAAGACCTCAAGAACCTAAACCAGAATAATCGTTCCAACGCAGAAAAATCCGTCTTGGCCAAAGACAGGTCATGTTCGTCGGCCAGTCCGATCTCACCAGCATGTCAGGTCAGAAAATGATTAAAAATAGATATTTTGACAAAAGCTCATGCGGGGAGTCACAGTTGAAGTACTTTTCAGTGCTGAGTCGATTGCGATCACTCCCAGATCTCTAATTAGATACATCAATTTTCGGGTAAAAAATACCCATAAATGACCAAATTTTGACAATATGGCATGTGAAATGTCACAATCGAAGTATTTTTCAGCGCTGAGACTATTGAAATCACATCCACATCTGTAAGATTCACAAGTGAGCGAGAAAATTAGATTTTTAGGTGAAACATATCCATAATTAACCAAATTTTTGAGTTCGGCTGCGTGTTCTAAAATGTTCTTTGCGATCTCGGCACACGACTGTTCCCTCAGTTTTATTCAGGACATGGAATTCAAGTGCCTTATTTAATGTTATCCACTACTTTTCTTTGGAAATTCGCTCTTTTAGTCATGCTGCATGACTGACTACTTTTAGTTATAGCCAAAGAAAATTGGTTCCCTGCCAGTTTCAATCTATCTACGGGCAGAATATTTTGTACATACCTGTTATTTTATAGGTTTTTTGGATTCCTGAGGTGTAAAATCTTAACTTCCCGTAGCGTTTCACAGTGTGGACAAAAAAATGTTCCAACGTGTTTGGAAACATGTCAGTCTGTCAGTGTCATCTCGTGAAATAAACACTCATCAAGTTTCTGTGCGAGCTACATAATGGTAATAATGTAGTGTCAATATTTCACCAAGATTCTCGTATATATCGCAATCCCATGTACGATGGATACTCATGATGGATATTATCGATAACAGGCATGAAAGAGTTATTCGTTTCTTGAAAGAAATGCATGGGCGAGGCGGCAGCGTCCATTCATCGTCCTTTACGGTTATATTTTTCACTTCCCAACTGGTTCTCTGATAGAAATATCACCTGAAACGAGTTGATTATGGGTGGCTACGCGATTTCGGGGAAGGACCACCCAGAACAACTGATTAATTACCTGAAACTAATTACTTCACAATTTAATTTTGGCTTCTTTGCGGTAGGGGGCCGCTCTCTCCTCAAGGGAGCCGAAAGACGGAGGTACTTGTTCCGCCGTCAACAAGGTGGTCAAACCGCGAACTGCTTGTGAGAAGTGGCAATAAACAACTCGAAGGGTGTTCGAGTTAGAAGCGTGGAACTTGAGCTATAAATTCAGTGATTCGAATGCCTTTGCTTACAAAATTTGTTGAAATATGTTGCAAACTACCTAGTAACAATTCTATAATTAATCAAAAAATGATCAGTAAGGGATGTTAAAACTTACAAGGAGTTTGAACTCTAATTTCTAACTCAAATTTGACTTATTTTGGGAAGAATATAAATTTGAACGCCAATGAAGGCATGAAGACGTTTCATGTGATACACCAAAATGTTTGCTTATTATTGTTATCAATTGAATAAATTGGTAATTATTGACATGTTATGTCTTTACTTTGGCACATAAACGAAAATAGCGTTAACAAAAAGCGTTAAAAAAAAGCATTACGGTTGGTTTTCTGATGATTTCCGCTTACAACCTAGTTGTTGCTTGGGAAATGGTACTTCGTCGTTTTTCATCCCACAAAATTCGTTGACCATTCGTTCGAAAGCTCTCGATTTATCCAACCGTATTATGTTAACTACTGCAAAGTGCGTGGCCAACAAGCTGAGTTATGTGCATGGTTATATGAATAATTGTTTAAACACAGGTGATCATTCTCAATAATTGATATTGTGAGCATGATTGCAACCGCTTGTTAATTTCTGATGATTTTATTAAGCTGGTGTTTCGATTCATAGCAGGTGATCCGAATATTGCGAGAACGGTTTGATTTGTGAAGAGGTGGATAAATAATTTTAATTGGTAATTTCTATACTTTACACTCTAAGAAGCTATAATTTCGTATGTAGCCTCTTTAGGACATTTACTTGAAGATGCCCAAGGTCCGGATCAGATGAGTGGCTCTTAAAGCTAATTTCTATGTTTTACACTCTAGGAAGCTGTAATTTCGTATGTAGTCTCTTTAGGACATTTACTTGACGATGCCCAGGATCCGGACCAGATGAGTGGCTCTTAAATCTAATTTCTATGCTTTACACTCTAGGAAGCTGTAATTTCGTATGTAGTCTCCTTCGGACATTTACTTGACGATGCCCAGGGTCCGGATCAGCTCTTAGAGCTTGCATACGAGTCCGCAACACATACGAGTCTGCAACTAAAGACATAAAATGTCCCAATGTGTTGCAGACTCGTATGCAAGCGTTTCTGATGATTATCGAATAAAACCTTATCGTTGCTACGGATTATCATCTTAGCATTAAGATTACTAATTGATAAACGCAAGTTTTTAATTATTATTTTATTTATTTTATTTTTTTGATTTACTTATTTTTGTTTTGTTTGGGAAATAAAACAAATCACCAATTTATGGCTATGACTGTCATTGGATGTACTAACGCCAGATAGCATTTAGTCTTAAATTTAAACTTCTTAAATTTAAACTTCTATTTAAACTTCAAACACTTGGTCCCTCCCTCGCAGTTGTTTAAACATCATCCTTAATGATTTATAATCATTCATCCTTCAATAAGTTTTTCCTAAGAGTTGCGAATACATGGCTTTCAAGTTATGTCCCCTGATATCCAAAATTTGGATTAGCACCAATCCGTCTCCAATCTCAAGATCACCAAAAGCAAGGGGTCAGTGAAACCTTAAGATGACGACTAACATCCCTCACTTTCAAGCAGGGAGAATCCCGAGAGAAATTTTGGAGTCATCGTTTGAGAAAATGTGTAACCTAAGGGACATTTGATCTGAACAGGGTAGAATGAGGTGTTTTTTTCGAGTAAAACGCAAGTAATACAGTTTAATTTGATTTTCCATTCGCACGACCAAACCCATTATCACAGCAGCGTTCCCGTTGATAATTATTGAACTTTTCACCTAACATGCCAATCGTCACACAGAATACTCCAGACAAACTGTCACTAAGTCCTTCAAGGATTTAGGACTTTTACTTACTCAATATTTTTTGAGTATATAGAATTTCGTACTATAATCTCAAATATTAACAACCAACACCTCTGGTACCTCCCACAACTATTATAGTGACTCAACGAACTGTAAACAATTAATGGTTGAAACTAAATACTAAGTGAGTAAATTCTGAAGAATCTGTTGATAGTATACCTGCAAGCGAAAACGAACTCTAAAATTTCATAAACAAAGCAGCAAAAGTCAGACAAACCCTATCTTCTCGTTTTACTAGTTGATCAAGACCCCATAAGACCAGCCGCTTTTGGTGTTACATTAACATAGTTTTCGATGTACTGCAGATAAAATCTATTACCATCGATTACGCCAGTTTTCATAACCATGATCCGAGTTTGAATTTGATCTTGAGGTCTCACTTTATTACCTCACGGTATTTACTTCCGAGCCTACCTAAACGTAGCAAAATCAACGGTAACTGTCAAGAGAAAACCACTGGTCTCTTTGTGAGTCTGTCCGAGAGTTCTTGCATTGCTTGTGAATGCTTGCAATACGCATACCTTCTGCACTTTTCATTCGACTATGATCAAATTCTCAGGGAATGTTCCAGATAGGCTGTAGATCTGTACTAAATACTATGATAAATAAGTAAGTAAATTCTAAAGAATCTGTTGATAGTATTCTTGCAAGCAAAAACAAACTCTAAAATTTCATAAAGGAAGCAGCAAAAGTCAGACAAACTTCGTCAGACAGTCTTCTTCGTTTTACTAGTTGATCAAGACCCCACCAGACCAGCCGCTGTTGGTGTTACATTAGCATAGTTTTCAATGTATTGCAGATAAAATCTATTACCATCGATTACTCCAATTTTCATAACCATGATCCTAGTTTGAATTTGATCTTGAGGTCTCACTTTTAATTATTTGCTTCCGAGCCTACCTATACGTAGCAGAAGCAACAGTTACTGTCGAGAGAAAACAACTGCTCTCTCCATTAGTCTGTCCGAGAGTTCTTGCAATGCTTGTGAATGCTTGCAATACGCATACCTTCTGCACTTTTCATTCGACTATGATCAAATTCTCAGGGAATGTTCGAGCTAGGCTGTAGATCCATTATTTTTGCACGGCTTATCCGTCCGATCTCGCTCAGAGTGTGAGGTTTTCGGAAAAAGACCTTATTTATGCCATACCAATTTTATCAAGATCGTATCATCAGAAGCAGCTGCGCGCATGGGCGAGTGTGAAATCCATGAAACAAGCAAAACTTTTACAGTTTTCACCTGATTTCGGGCAAATATTCGGGAAGAAAAAAAATTATCTTTTGGGATTACTTAAAACATTTAAATGATATTTCCATTCATGTAACGAATACGAGGAAGCTATGTGCCTCACCCAACTAGGCGATTTTTTTTTCGTCAACATTAACACCGGCTAAGATCATGTTTATAACTACGGATTTATAACTATTCCCAAGGTCATATAACTATGGATTTGCTTTCCACAGACGTATGTTTTTCTAATATCGTAGATTAAGTTATTCAAAAAATATGTTCCATTATATTTCTCGATGACGACCAACTACTACCTCCCTTGCCATCATTTAGCAGGCACGTCAAGGCCCCTAAGTTCGGACAGGTTTTGATGTTTTTTTGCATTTTTTGTATAGAATGATTATATTTAAAATACTGAAAAAACTAATGTAAATTCTCTCACCTCTCATCTTTCAGAATCCGTCGTAACCGGTTTTCTAACCCTTCTAGTTTTCTATATTTATTTATTCAAAGGTTGTCCGAAATTGAGGTACAAGCCCCCGAATTTCGGACACACGTGTTTTTTCCCTTTAAAGCGAACTTTGCAGAAGTAGATGGTAACTTCGGACACGGGGAAGCTTTTTAAAAAAGTTTTCAATAATTAAAAGGGTACCAGGACAGGAAAGAGAGGGGGTAATGGGTATACAAAAAGGGGGGGTATAAAAAATAGTTTATTAACAGTTCGTAGTTGGTTTTTACATTCTTTTAACAGCCTTTTGCCTCCTAAGTCTTAATAATTTATTTAATAAATTAACTTATGAAGAGATAATGTTTCAAAGAAAATATTGTGTAAATGGTAGCATTTTCAAAATTCCAACTATTTAAAAGGAATATAAAACGTATTTTAATCGTAATTCTAAGAGCCTAGATTTTCAAACTTACGTTTTTGGCTTGATAAAAATTAAACAATTACCAATTTAATAATAAAATGAGAGTTTATACGAAACATTTGTGGCTTACTTAATGATGAATCATAATATTTAAATTTCAAATGAACTTTTAAAGTTTAATGAGAAATTTTACTGCACTTTCACATTACACAAAACATTGGCGAGGTCCGCAAATTGATTGAACAATTAGGGCATTCTGGAGGTATATGAGGTCATATTGGTGGTATTTATTGCGGATTCCTGGAACCTTTCCCATGTCCGAAATTACCAGCACAATGTACGAAAATTTATTATAGGGGAGGTACATAGAAAACCATTCAGTCTAGACCTTTCAAACTTGGGCAATACTAAGATAGAGAGATTCCCAAGCAAACTAATTCATCTACATACCCCTGAATTACATACATTCTGACCACCAAAGGGGGTTTTCTGAAGTTTCTAAAATATAACAGAAAATAAATTGCAATACTAAGATCCTACAGCCACTCACTACAAATAACTTTTCGAAATAATAATATAACCTGACTTGCTTAAAGCCTAAAAACACGAAACTACCGCAGTCAGATGAAGGTGCTAACCCCGAATAGCCGTAAGGTTTTGAAAATATCCGAACTTACTTAAGTGTCCTGTCTGAACTTAGAGGGCCTTGATGGCACCATGTGGTACCTAGACGTATTTCCCCTCAATGGTACGCGAGATGATATTCCCATTGAGAAAGATCGGATGGCAAAAGATCGGACTTTGTCTCTTTCGTTTAATCCTTCATTGCTCAGTCCATAAAACCTATCTCGCCTCTTATGAAACCCAGCCCTCCCGACCGATCGAGCCGCGTTTGTTCCTAATCATCGAACCGTGCCATGCGGTAAATTGGCCCGAAAGGATGAAGCGGGGAGGACGGTTTGTCACGATGGCACACCTGGAGATGCCTCTTTGCTAATTGTTACCGAGCTTGTGAAACTGATCCCAAACAATGGGCTAATATAAAGGCTAGATCGACAAATCCGATAGGGTGCCTTCGGGGTCCTGAGCATTAATTCGACCGGGGGCGTCTCGTTGGGTGTTGTGGGATCAGCGGTTATCGCAATATCACGGTGGAAGGTGCTTCCTCGTGACGTCACTTCTGATGCAAGATGCATTTTCTTCGTAAATATATTTTAGATAGATGTGGTACAGAGATTACGAGCGTCTTGCAATTTGTTTATCCGTTGCTCGGAGCTCGGCCATCTCACATCAATGACCATAGCGTGAAACGAGTTTCCGCGATGACTTGCTCGGCAGTGTCCAAACGTTATAAAAATGACACATTGTCAACCGATTCAGATTTCTCGCAAATGACCCTTGTTTTCAATTTGGGACAGTTGTGAACATTGAATTATTTAATTTTTAAGAACGTACCTACTAGGGTGAGGAGAGGGCAGTTTTTGACACCTTAATAGAAATTTCGAATTTGACAAGCAATTTTATTAATTTATGTTTTTTCGTTTATTCAAACTTAAATCTTACATCTATTGCTGCATCAGGATGTCCTAAAACTGCTCAGTATTGAAAATACCACTAATTCAAGCCACAAAACATCAAAAATTTGTTTTTTCGAAATCCATTTTTTGATCCAGTATTTGACAGCCAAAGTTTCGGTTGCACCTGTGATTGACATCCTACGATTGACACAGCTTTTCTTCTGCAATAAATGATTCCGTTTATGAACAAAACATTTATTTCAATATTTAATAAATAAAATGAGCATATGAACTTAGTTTTATTAATCTAAATATAAAATTAATGTGAGTATTCATAAAGACAAAGTTGAAAATACAATGTTTTCTCAATACCATATGTACGATACGTTTCTAACGGTGAGTTAGCAGCTTGTGAGTAGATAGGTATGTATTTATATAAATATAAACTAGAGGCCTGTTAGGGCTTGGAAAGCCCTAATCTAGTAAAACAATAGTACCTAACAGGAACTCAGCACATTATAGTAACGATTTAAGTCCTACCTATTTGCGGCATTATGTGACCTGGTGCAAAGCTAATGCGATGTTACTAGTCACCCATCACTCCAGAGAGTCTCCCTATCAAATTTCAACTTCCTACAGTGAACAGGAAAGAAATTTAGCTCACTCAGCTGATCAGAAAAGACCCCATCACTACGTTTCTTACTTACCGACACTTTTACAACAAACTTAGGGCCGTGCTGATTCGGAATTATATATAAAGACCGTTCGGAATTATATATAAAGTCTGCTAAGTTCTTCATTTTCAATTTCTTCGTTCAGAAATAACTCTCCTAGATGTTAGTAACTACACTACGTTTTTTACTTACGTGAATTGATGGCAACTGTTGTTACCGCCACAGCCTAATAAACAACTCTCGTTGGTAAGGACCGCCTAG
Source organism: Adelphocoris suturalis (assembly GCA_030762985.1). Classification (NCBI taxonomy): domain Eukaryota; kingdom Metazoa; phylum Arthropoda; class Insecta; order Hemiptera; family Miridae; genus Adelphocoris; species Adelphocoris suturalis. The sequence continues at coordinate 62,696,413 of CM061042.1, read as the reverse complement.
AACACGATCACGGCGGGTAGAGAGACGAACGGCGACACTTTTGCAACAAACTTGAGGCCGTGCTGATTCAAATGAGCCGTCTAACACTAAAATCGGACTGCGAAGTTCTTCACAATTTTAAAGAACGTTCGGAATTATATATAAAGAAAATATAGAACGAGTAGGGAGTGTAGCATCTGTCAATCACTGAGGGTAGTATCAGTTTGGGGACTAGTTATTGACATTTTACATGTTCACATGTTATCTTTGAATATTTCCAAAAATGATAACATATATGCAATCTACATGAATAACTGATTGGGAAAACCTGTAGAAACAATCAAATTTGAACATTTGAAGGGCATGGTGAAGCAAAATAAAACACTTACCTCCTTAGCGAAATCACAAGAAATAGTACCAAAGAAATGATAACACGAGGTTCTGTAGGGCAACCTTCTCCAGATTTCACAAAAACCCGCCTGAAACCTTTTCCCGACTTTTTACTTTACTGAGAAGGTATTTTTTCTCAAAATTCTAAAGGATCAAGTCCGTGAAACACTTTTATGCCTTGTTATTTAAACTTTTTGGTGATATGTCAATAACTGGGTCCTTGTCAAACACTCGTCCCTCCACCCTAGAGTAGTATTCAATATTTGGTGGTCTGCACACATGGCACTTCCACAGTTTGCTACTTAAATATTATGTAGTATAGAAAATTAGGCATCACGCGAATTACTGTTGTTATCCAGTATTAGTGAAATATGGACTTTGAACCATATATACATATTGAAGTGATATAAAATATTTGGTGCTTTGCTTCATAATACTTTCCCCACTATTCCAGAATATATATGGTTGGTAAAGCTAAAGGGTTCAGTGAGAAAATGACCACCATTTAGCTTGAAATTTTTATATATTGCGCAAAGATCATAATGAAAAAATGGGATTTGTGCCCACGATTATTGAATTTTTGAGAATTAGGGTTTTTTCTCATGGGAGGTCAACATTTGAAAAAAAAAAAAAAAAAAAAAAGAGTTTTGGCCACCATATCCCACTTGAGGAGGCAATAGCAACGGACCGTGGGGTAACGGTGCCCAAAATACTTTTTTACTTTTTTGAAAATCAAAAACTATGATTAAAAATTATAATATAATAATAATAAATTGATTAAAAAAAACACTAACACATTTCTCAAATATATATATTTGGTTAGAAGTAGAAAATTCACCATTTCTTCAATCATGAATGAGAAAAATGCATTTTGATTTTATTAATTACGAATTTACATATCGACAAACTTAATTATCACAGCCTTTTATAACAGAGTGCTTATATGGGAAGGCGTGTTGCAAAAAGACACAAACGCCATGTAGGTCAAACTTGAATGAGCAGTGGATTTTATTCTTCTCCTCGGGTAAACACATCAGAATAATCTAATCTTTCCATAAGATCCTGCAGAAATAGAATGAGATGAATGAGAATAAGGAATCAAATCCAACTAGCTGAATGTGGCGAAAAACATCGAATCCAACTTAGTATTCTCATTTACCGAGTACTCACCGAATCACACCCAGCCCAGTGAACCACAGATTTTCAGCCCTGGTCGTTATCACAAAATAGTCTTTTACCAGTCTTGTACTTGTTTAATGTAGTTTATTGAAATTATTCCTGTTCTGATAAATTTGTATTATCTAACGGGAAAGTGGAGTGGTGAAGGAAGAAGAAGAAAAAGAAGCATGCTTCTTGGAATTCAATATTAGTAAATTGAAGAAAATACACTTCCATGTTACGACAATGGACATCAATGGATCTCAAAAACGCCTCTGTGGACCGGTTCTATTGTAATTCCGAATCCTCCAAAGAATAAGAAAAATACGAAAAAACCACAATTTTCGAAGACATTACCAAGAACCCAACAGCAGGTCCGCGACAACGAATTTCACTTCCCAAATCGAGCCTACAAGAAATCACTTACGATCACGAGGGAAAAGTATGATGATCTCCAACAGTTGATGCAGTTTTGCTCTTCCAAAACGAGTGCATATTTCATCCAAATCAGACCTAAAAAATACCAGCAAATAACCTTTGCCCTAGAAGCGAATATTGTGACTATCCCTGCTTCAGAATTTCCAAATAAACAAATTACATCATTTAGTTTCTGAACACATTTCCATATTTGTCCATTCAAGATTTTAATGTACCTACTTACTCAATACATACCTATTTGTGCACTTAAATTACCTCAAATTCCTTTGAAAAGCGTTGGAGTAGTCAATTATCTTAAAGTAATAAAATCACGAAACACGGGAATAATGAGAACGACTGAGACGTTTTTCGTCCTACTAAATTACTGCTTAGCGACTTTATTTCAATAAAAACCCTTCTGAGCAATGTGCGGGGAAACCCATCTAGTTAGGAATAAATTAGGTTCTCATGCGTGCGAGTTATTATTGACCCCGTTTTTGGACGAACATGTTGACGAATCTGAGGAAGGGCTCGCTCCGGTAACCTGCGGGGTCAGCTGTTTTCGCCGGCGAAGACGATGATGTAAAGCGCGGAACCTAATTGCCTAGAGCCCAAGGGGCACAGCAGCTAAACTCTACTCGAAGAGCCTTGAGGGCCTCGTCCACCTTCGCACAATAGTTTCCTAACTGGTGCAATAAACACCCCGAAATGATGTAATGCGGACCTTTTTGAATATTCGGCTTTTGAATTTTTTCGGGGGTGGCCGCAAACTACAGGTTTCCAGTAGACGTTGAAGCTGCCAAATCTGCTGACCTTTCTTCTTTTGTGTTGCAGGGTGAATTCATTGTCTCAATTTGCATGCGAAATGGCAGTATACCTTACTTACGATGTTAATTCTTCAGCCTTTAAGCATATTTATAACGATCAGTTCTCACCTTATTAATATACCACTTACTTAGCAGGATGCAATTGCATACTACGATATGATCTTGTTTTCAGTAACAATTTTCATTAATTACTTGTGGAGAAATGCCTTATATGGCATACCTATGTAGCAAATATGAAACGCAGATCTTATTATTTTAGATACGGCAACTTTGCCACGTAATTATTAGTATAAGTTTGGTATAAATCACTATTTATGTCCAAGCCATGTGTCATTATTTATACGCAACGTATTAAATGAAACGATGTAATTTCTGTATAATTATTTCGAGAACTAGGTACAATTCGGGAACTATCTACATATATCTCATTGATTGAAAGTGTTGGTCAAAATTGGTGAGTGTATAAAACGGACCACTAACGTGTTTTGTATTCTTTGTCTTATGTCAGAGTATTAAACGATTCTTCTGCTTTTCGCAACATCCAAAAAGGTAAACATTTACTCCACCATTTGTAGCCAATTTGTCAATACTGTTTGTTCCCAAAATACTTCACATAATTTATTTTTGCTAGGTAAGTTTGAGGACAATTGTACATCCGCATGCTTAGCCTGAAGACCTGCCGTGGCATCAGTATAATTTGTAGCTTAGACAATAAATTGAGGAAGAGAGTTTTTGCTGTTGAAAGTAGCAATCTAAGTTTTAGATCGATTGGTTAGTGTGTCTTGAAAACGTTCGCCCCTACAGATTATTGTCACTGCCACTGCGAACTAGCTATCAACCAAGCAGACCATCATGAATCATTGCGCAAAAGGTGATGGTTACTAAAACATCCCCCCAATGGCGAGGCAATGGGTATGACCAAATATTGAGAGGAGAGGAGCGAGCATTTCCTCCATCATGCCTTTCATAACCAACTCAATGGGAGATTGGAGGAACTACGGTGGTGGATGATAGATCATTTTTTGCTGGAGTCCGTTAAGTGCCACTACTTGGTATTGTTCACTCATCAGCAGCTGAGGTCGGTGTCTAGCCAGTATCCCATTAGAGGCACTTGAGTCCGAATCGTGATTGCCATTTCCCCCACTAATCTTATATTCATCACAGTTATCCCATATACGCTAAATCTCTCTATCCATCCTGTCAATCGACTTTATTTAAAAGGGAAAATATTTTTCATTACCTACCATTGCCCACGAGACGTTTTCAAACAATCAAGTTGAGTCACGAGACTCAACCCTGACTTGCTCTTTGGTTCGACAGCCCACCAGGTGGCATTCCTAGTTCTCCAAAAAACGTTTTTTGCTTAGATCAGTGGTTGGGATGCTTGCTACGCTCGCATCATAACATCAAGAAGGCAATCACTTTGTAAAAATTCAGATTAGTTGGATTTGTTGGTCAGGGTCTACAATCTCGTGATTCGACTTGATTGTTCAAGAACGTCTCGTCCTATGCCCTGTAGTATATTCTGCATTGAAATTCATCAACAATTTTGTCACTATGTATTAATATTTATAGTTACATAGTAATGACCTTCGCACGCTGGTTGAGGTCAAGGGACAATATCCTCACACATCCTCAAATGCCGCTACGATGAAACCATCCAGTTCCAGATATTCTGGACACACTCTCCTGTTCATCGATGGCTCAAAGACACCTGATGGTGTTGGCCTTGCTCTATGGAGACCCAACTTCCAAGTCAATAGACGCTTACGACCAGTTGCGTTTGTGTTCACCGCAGAACTGTGGGCAGTGACACTGGCTGTTAGACACTGCCAGTTGTTGGGAGTTGAGAATTAGTGATCTGTAGCGATTCACTAAGTACCATTTAGGCAATTAGGGACATATATTCGCAGGTGATCCTCTAATACAAAGCCTATGTGTATCGCTACACCAAACAACAACATCGGGCACCACCATTACTTTCATTGGGTGCCAAGCCATGTGGGTATTCATGGCAACGAGTGTGCTGATGCCCATGCGAGAAGAGTCATTGGTGATTACTCGATCGATATGCTGCCAATACGCATTGAGGTGACAACCTCCTACATGCAACATAAAGCCAATTCCATCTGGCATGAGCAATGGCAGGGTGAGGTAACTGGTCTGTGTGGTGTCCTTCAAGACTTGTGCCCAGTGGGCCCATTCGTAACCCAACTTCAAAGGAGAGACCGAATAGTGGTCAACAAGGTTGCCACTGGCAATAGCCGGCTGACTCACAGACACCTGCTTTGCGCAGAAGCTCGAAATGTTGCGTGTGGGAGGTATGGGGGTGACCTGTCCATCCTCCACTTCCTGGAGGACTACCCAGACCTTATGGACCTCCGAGTCCAGCATCAGGCCCCTCACTGGGTTCACATTTTATCTGGAAAAGACAAGTTCCAGTCCCTGTTGTTGTGCCTGAGGGCCGCTGAGCTCCAGTACTATCTGTGATATCTGATTTGTGATATATTATTGTACAATCTAGTCGATAATTTTATTCCACTTTGGTTAATGAATATAGAAACATATATTTAGTTATTCGTATATTCTTGATCTAGTCTTAGTTGTAATATTTTATTTTTGAGGTTTTTTATCCTCTTTAGGGCTAAACAGTGGCCATCACTGTACCCCTCATGTTTTCCCCTTCGACTAGCCTGTGGAGTCCCTGATGGCACTCCGTTTGTTGGAGGAGGGCAGCATGAACCCTCCTAATAGAATCGTGCCACTTGCAGTTTCCCCAAGTTCAATGCCGCTAATGACCCTTTTGGTTAAGGTGTGAGTTAAACCATTAAAAAAAATAAATAAATAAGAAAGGGTTAATCTCAACGTTCAATAGTTCGATTGCACGCTGCCAAATAACTCGTGCTGTTGAAATTAGACTGTTTGTTACTTACTGCAGCTCAGCAGTTCCTTAAAGTTCCTGATTAAATAAGACTGGTAAATTAGACACGATTTGAAAAACATTAAATTTGTGACCGGAGCAAAACCAAACTGTTGCCGAAAATACCATTTTAAACTAAGTAAATGATCTATTCCATGGTTTTGGAATGTTAAGTAGGATGCAACAAGTCAGGTATGGATAGAACATGAAACATTCCCTGCAGAACATTTCTGAAAAATTAATCATGGTTTAATTGTATTTTCTCGGTTCAGAACTTATTTTGGGGTTCTATTGTCTCTCCGTTTCGGGAAAACAGCATTGATGAGTTGCGCACTGAATGAATGCACCTCGCGTCTGGACATTCTAGAATAAGCGTGTCACGGTAATTTGAGTTAGTAATATTCATTTAAGCAAGGCCGAGAACAAGGAGGTCGCTCTCATTGTTTAACCTCAACGCTCGTAAGTTCCTTTTGCACGCTGCCACTCGAAAGTCGAGCAAACACAGAACACGTGCTGTTGAAAGGATACTGTTTTTTACTTACTGCTGTTCCGCAGTTCGTTAAAGTTCCTGATTAGTGGCAAAAACAAACTGTTCCTGAAAAAACACTTTGAGCTGAGTCAGTGTTCTATTTCATGGTTTTTGAATGTTCAGTAATATGTTCATTCAGGTATGGATAGAACAGGAAACATTGGCTGCAGAACATTTCTGAAAAATTGATCATTGTTTAATTGTGTTTTTTCGGTTCATAACTCTTTTTGGGGTTCTGTTGGCTCTCCGTTTCGGGAGAGCAGCATTGATGAGTGGCGCACTGAATGAATGCACCTCGCGTCTGGACATTCTAGAACAAGCGTGTCACGGTAATTTGAGTTAGTAATATTCATTTAAGCAAGACAGAGAACAAGGAGGTCGCTCTCATTGTTTAACCTCAACGCTCGTAAGTTCCTTTTGCACGCTGCCACTCGAAAGTCGAGCAAACACAGAACACGTGCTGTTGAAAGGAGACTGTTCGCCACCCACTGCAGCTCTGCACTTTCTTAACGTTCCTGAGCAACAGCGCGTGAAACGCTCGAGACTACCGCATGGAAGCTTGTTCGGTTCCGCGGTGGCCCCCGCAAAGGTCAACACACGTTTTCTGCGGGTTCGCGCGGGGCCGCTTGGGGTGTCCGCCCTTCTTGCGCATTCTGCCCGTCCCCCGGGCGGCCCTCTATTTTATCGGACCCGCTTTTAAAACGTCGTCGAGAGGGAAAAACGGGTCAGTTATACGGAGGTGATTTTGTATTCTGCTCAAGTTCAAGTCTTTCTGAGATCTTTACCAGTGAACTATCAATGAGAAGGGAAATAAGCCCTCGATGTACACGACCGAATCATTAAAACTATCTACTTAAAGTGTCATACATGCTCCTCACTATATAGCTCTATTCCATAATTATGACTGAAACATAATGTGATAGAAATAAATTAGAAAACAAGAATTATTATTTTTTTGTTGTTTTAAACAACTTTATTGCATAAGATAGATGCATTACAAGTTGTGTTCAGCTGTGGTATACAAAGAATATTTTACTTGATTAGGAGATGAAGCCCCTTGGCTTACTCCAAAGGTTGATGATAAACATGTTTGTAAATACGAGTAGCACGTTAGTGCAAAGGTAATCACGATTTCATAGATAATAAATAATAAGGATTCACAAGATGTTTTTCGTCAGGTCTCGGTGGTGCTTTCGCTTGAAGCGCCTAGGGGCGCTCAGGTGGAAGTCCAGAGGGTATGGTGGATATTCGGGGGCTTTCGTGATGGTGGCGTGAGCTGGTTAGATTTGCATAAGATAATTTGAGTCCTTCTTTGACTGTTGGTACTTTAAGGTCTTTATGGATGTTGGCATTACTCGTGAACCATGAGGCCTCAGTAACGAGTCTCAGAGCCTGGTTTCGGAACACTTGGATTCGAGCGATCTGTGAGTGGGAAAGAATAATTATGTTCAATGTTTCGAACAACCTCCTATTTTAGAATCATGTGATGATCAGAAAAGAAAACAGCTCCAGAAATATATCTGGTAACCTGAGGCCCAAATTTTGGGATTGTTCCTCAGCAGTCTAGGAAGAGCTTCAATCAAACGTCGGCATCTTCGGTTGGATAGAAAAAGAAAATTGTCGCAGATTTCAGGCAGATTTCAGTCAATTGTTTATGGCATCAGAGAGAGAGAGAGAGTGAGAGGGGGGGGAGGGGGTATAAAATTTCACCAATTTGAGTAAAGAAGCTGCTAAAAAATAATTGTGTGGCAAAAAAACTCTTACCTAGGTACTAAATAAAATTCGGCGATTCAAAAAAGATTTAGGGTTTTTAAAATTTGTTTGCAGTTTTTATAGATTTTTCAGCAAATATTAATGAGTTTTTCAGCATAGTTTTGTGGAGAAATTGTTTATATCCAAGTAAATATTGATTTTTAGTGATTTTTTAGCTCATTTTTTGAAATGTGACCAATTTAATGTGATCAAAAAGAGCTGACCAACGAACACATCCTTTCATTTGAGAAGCTTGATTTTTTGGCGCAAGAACGGGATTTTTATCTCATTTCTAAAACAGGGAGAGTAATTGACTGAGATATATACATATGAAAGAGAAGAATCTTCAGGAATCGTTTCAGAATACCTCAAAACCGACTTCAATGAAGAAATTTTTCAAAATTTTCTTTTTAAAACTTTACGAGCCATTGCAATATCTTCATTTTTTACAAAAATTCGCTAAAAAAAAAACATTTTATTTATTTGTTTATATTGCACAGAATGTTACTTGGGTACGTATACGACAGAAAATATTGGAAAGAACTCAAAATTATAGTGAAGACGTAATGCACAAATCGGAACCCACCGAATCAAAAATAACAGAAAATCAAAAACTCATTTCTTGTTCTTCGATTCTAAAATAGATTACTCTGTTATCATGAAACTAGAAAATACACAGACAAACACACACAGACAATACAGACATACACCTACGGTTTTTTTCACGAATTCGTTTTTTGAATGGTCTGAAACGAATTTATATGCGGTTATTTCTTTTCTCATGCTTGGGTTGTCCCTCTTGTCCCCTCATGCCCCTTGATCAATTCCAATAGGCGTCCCTCTTGTTAACGAAGCCTTGCTTATAAGACATAGCTTCAGAGGGGCGTCCTAAAAAGGTACCTGAAATGTCAACTTTTTATGGTGGGAGGAAGGTAGTTCTCGGGTACTACCAAAGCTGACTGCTGTGATCACTTGGCACCCTGAAATCCCAAAGAGACTACATTTTGTACTTCAGCAAAGTAGGTTAAACAGAAAAACGGAGTGGTATCAGATCTCATTCACCTGATTATGCTAGAAATGTTTATAATATACTGGAAGACTGACTAATAAAGCGACACCTACCACAAGAAACAAAAATTTTCGACCCCCCTCCCCCCCCCCCCAACATCTTTGAGAATCACTGGAATGTTATAATATACTACGAATCTACTATTTTGAGAGACCACGAAAATGAAATCGATCGATCAGAGATAGCTCAGAGAAATGACACTGTACAGACAATTTTCAATTATGAAATGAGATGTACTACATGTCCTCATATATACCATTCAATCATGCAAATGACACTTGTAAAACTCCTGCAAGAGTCTGGAATGGTATCAAATGATCTGAAAATCTGAAATGAATCTGAAAATTGATTCGTAGAATAAAAATTCGGGCTTTTGTGCAAAAACACTTGGTTTTCTCTTAAAAAACAAAAAAAGATTGAGATAAAAGGGTACTGTGGTTGGCATTAGTAGAGAAAATATGGGAGTTAGGCAACTTTCGACCATTCGAGCCCTTCAAAAGGGCTGAAGTTCGGGATTTGATTAAAGGATGCCCTTCTTCAGGTATCTGGGTAGACGAAAAATCAGCCCTGTCCGACAGGGCTCGTATCGATACGTCTCCGTTTCTGCACGTTCGGATATTTGTATACCTATCGTATTGTGGCGCCATTTTCCTCTCTAAATTAAAGGGCTAAATTTCGACTTCCCCGCCCTTTCCATCCTTACATATCCCTCCATCCTTCCCGAATTCGGGTCGCGATCTGTTATCTCATCCTCCTATATCATTTCGCTCACTCGCGTTTCCTTATCTAGTCACCCTTCAAATTTTACCCTCTCCCCCTCAACTTCGAAGCCCTCTCACGTCTACCCTAATTGTCGGCCAGGGCCGATTTTTCTTCTATCCTGATGAAGAAAGGCATCCTTTGGTCAAATCCCGAATTTCCGCCCTTTTGAAGGGGTCGAAGGATCGAAAATTGCCATATTCCCATATCTTTGCAACTGGCATCCTTCCCCATTTCGGTATAGTTTGACGCAATTTTTTCATTTCAAGTTACGAGGGAATCACCTTGTATATAATGTATAGATTGTTCTTAGTCACGTTAGATACTTTTGAGGGAGATGAGTTACATAAGTTGTCGTTTATGTGCGTTTCCCAAATTATCTTTAAACCTCGATATCCACGCTTTCAACTTAATAGGAAAGAGGATGAAACTGTTGAAAACCCGGTAGTATCGGTATGGAGTTGAGTGCAGTTTATTGCAGAAGTTACGCCCTTACGTAAAAAGCAATCGAGCGCCTAGGTTTGAGGAGCAGGTAGGTACCTACCGAAGATCGGTTCATTTATCATCTCCCGCGGTGAGAATTCCTCAGTTGTATCTGATGTGACCTATGTTCATCTCGAAGATTAATAAAGTGGGAGAAAGTTGCTCTTTGAGGAGATAACCGATCGGACGCCCGACTTCCGTGGTGGGCGGGTCCGCTCCGTCCTTTATTTCGAATCACGAGCACCGTCACGTTTTGTAATTATTAATGGGCTTCATACGCCAAATAGTGGTCATTAGGCTTCGGCAGCGATTTTTCAATAACCCGGCACTGTATATACCGATGCGTTCATCACAACAGCACACAATCGACTGGTCGACAAAACATGGGCAGTTTATTCACACACCTACAAGGGTAATAAGTATTCATTTTACTTTGAAATGATTGAATTATCAAATCGAACATATATATATATATATATATATATTTATATATATATATATATATATATAAATATATATATATATATATTATAAATCCGTTATCGTTAAAAAAATATCAACGAACTAAATTTAAGTATGGACCGGAGATGTCTTTTCTTCCTCGTCTGCTTCATCAAAGTCTTTCCTTATTCGTGTTCCTCCCCGAAAGCCCCTGCCCCGTCTTCCGACCCAGGAAACCTAATTTTCCGCCGCGTTCCTCGAATACGGTGATCGATGGCCCTGATTACTCCTACGAATTTTTGTGTGGACCCGCCCTAACACAAGGGAGAAATGTCTATTCCATTTTTCGGACAGCGTGTGTGCCATCCACTTGAGGAACAAAGAAAACTCTTGATGGAGTGCCCAATCACATGATACTACCAGGGGAGCGAAACGCACGTCTTCAACCGCCCTGTCGTATTTTGTGTGTTTTGCTTGGGCAGCCAGAATCTAAAAAGTATTCATTGTATTGGTTCATTGGGATTTCTTTTAGATGTAACCCCCCTCTCCTCCCTTGAAATTCCTACTTTTTCGTTCGTTCCAAATTACTTACATAGAATCCAATAAATCAATTTGGAAAAAAAAAAAAAATGTTGGGTGACTTCTTTGTATCGGTTACATGATTGCATGTAATGATTGAAATGTTTCAATTAATCTCAATTGATGAAATATTTATTTGTAGTAAGAATAGTCGAAATCAAATGAAAACTGTAGAAGTACCTATTGCTTGTTTCAAGGGTTCGACATTCACCCATGCGCAGCAGCTACTAATGATGAGCTCCTGTTGAAACTAATAAGGAGTAATCCCATCATGATGTTTCAACTAGTGTCCGAATTTGAGTGAGATGGATTCTCAGAGTAGGTTATTAATTTGTGAACAATGAAACTGATTTGGGACCATTTGCATCCTAACCACCACATTCCCTGGGTATTTCAACGAAATCAAATGGAAATTGTTGAAATTAGGATTGATTCACCAGGATTTGAGGACACACACAAACACACACACATACGTTGATAGGCACGAAACGAATATTATTCAGAATGGCAAAAAAGTGAAACTCGGGAGAAAATTTCGATTTTAGGAAACTTTTTTTGCTTCCAAGTCTACCTAAAGGTAGCGGAAGCATTGTTTTCACTTTCGGGAGAAAAAAAAATTGTTGGTCTCCAAAACCAAAATTTCTACTCGCATTTTACAATTTAGACCATTCTGAACAACTTTGGTTCCGTGTCTGTTTGTCTCTGTGTGTGTGTCAGTCATGTGTCCGCAAATCCTTGTAATAAGCTTATTTTCCCCAGTTTTCATCCAATTGAGATGAAATTTTCAGGGGATGTGCGGGCTAGGTGGTAGACGGTCTCCTATCAGTTTCATCGTTCATGACTCAATACTCACCCTGCGCATGCGAAAACGTAAATTGTACCAAGCATCATTTGTTCCCACCGTAGTCGTAAGATCTATTTCTCAAATTTGGATGATAGTTGGGGAATGACAATTTCATCGTCTTATATCGATTTCAACGTGATTGTATCGTTAATAGCATTGCGCATGTGCCAACATGAAATCCTTCTACCAACTTTTCCACAGTTTTCATCCGATCTGGATGAAATTTTCAGGAAATTTGCGGGCTTGGGGGTAGCCGGTCCCCTGTCATCATTGACAAATCAATACTTCACTCTGTGCAAGCGAAAATGAAAGTTCCATTATGCTTCATTTTTCACCCCCCTAGTCCGATCTCACTCAAATTCGGATGATGGTTGGGGATGACGATTTGATCATTCCATATCAATTTCAATATGATTGTACCATTAATAGTTTTCACCCGATTTTGATGAAATTGTCAGCGAATACGCGTCTTAGCTCCCGCTCCTATTTCACTGTTTTCAACTCATCATTTCATTCTGCGCTTGCGCAAATACATTGAGTATAATTTTTTCGTTTTTTTTAGTTGACCAATTATGACCCCGTTTATCCGTTTATTGGCCAAAATAAACGGTCTTTCGAGCTGAAAATGGCAAATAAGGGGTATTCAAGTGCGCTGAACCCGATTCTGAGGTCAAAAGTGTGAAATTGCAACACATGAAAGTTCAATATTGTATTTCTTGAAGTCATCGAACTTTCGAATGTTTCGTATCTACAAAAAATACTACCATGACTACGTTTTCTCGTCTTGCGATCCTGCAAAACCTGGATAAGTGGTTCAACCTCGATAAGTGGTTCGTCGTGGTAAGTGGTATTGATCTGCAAACATTCAAATCACGGGTCATCCTGAAGGCTTGAAACATGAACAAATCTTGTCGTCTCAAAGGATCCCATCACAACAACGGTACTGTTATGCCGGTCAAGTAGGTAACAACTGGGGCCGAACGTGATGTTGGAACAAAATTAGTGTTCCGAGATATCAATCAGCGTCACTAGTTTCACCGTTATCTTGGATTATATAGCCGTTTATACAACACTAAAACACGTCCTGAACGCTCGTTTAGCAGCACCCAATTTACCTGTGTCACCTTCCTTCCAAAACTTATTCATAGCAAAAATGATCATTAATACACCTTTTAGTTACCTATGTATTTCTACCGTTATCCTGATTCGACTTGAAGCAAACAAAGCCAATTTATCCCCTTCGGGCGCTCCTCCGACGCACCATTTGCAAGTACCTACATATACTTACTAGGGTCACATTATGCCGGATTTCGTGCTATAAAACAGGATTCTAATTGGGCGGGGATGCCCATAAAAGGAGGTCACGTCCGTTGCCTCGTGGAAGGATCATCTCGCGCGCTCGCGGGACTCTGCCATAGCTCGGGATCACCCATTGTTGTCTTTCTCGTGGCGCAACGCTCGGGGAAACAACCGAGTACCGGCGGAGAATAGTAATGTAGCTTCTGTTTGAAGCTCGCTAATCAGCGTTGCCGTGATCTACATGTGGACAGTAGATTCTACGGTGACCAAGTTACCTGTTACACGTCGTAAGCTAAGCTTCGAGCTGAATCAATGGGGACTTTGTGAAGGCCTTTAGCGAGCCGTAACACACGAGAACGCCGGGAAAAGCCGTAAGGAAATTCAGTGCGCACGCGCGGTAACAAATCAAGTTCCTATGTCACGCAAGAGGTAGGGAGATTCCACAAGTTTCGACTAATGTGTTTTACTTAGGACGAACAGTTTCCCCGGTGGTGGTTGAAGAAGTAAAATACATTGCCAAGGACATGACACAGGAGCTTCCTCGTGGCCTTCACAGTATGTCACCGTTAAATTTTCAAAAATGACCGGTTCACCATGATCATGGCGTTAGAGTGCTGGGTAGCCAATAACTAGAAAACCTGAATAAAATCTGTTCAACAATAACGGACATATAACAGTTACTGTAAAAAAAAAAAAAAAAAAAAAAAATTACGTTCACCATGTGCTGAGCGTATCGCTGATTCCATCATGATGAAACTAATAGGGGAACATCTAGGGCTAAATCCACACTATTCCTGAAAATTTCATTGAAATTAGATGAAAACTGTGGAAGTTATGGCTGTGGCAAGGAAATATATAAAGACGAACGCTCGCGCCTGCGCACTGTATACAGCTCATTCAATCAGGATGAATGTCGAAAGGGACATCAAGGTACCTTCCCCACATCATCCCTGAAACAAAAAATCGCAAAATTTGTTCAACATTGGAGGACTTATGACTGTCATAAGAAAATTACGTTCACGCAGCTGAGCGTGCTGATCGCGTCGTAGGGATCTCAAGGGATCTATCCCGCATCATCCCATAAAATCTAACGAAGTTTCCTTCAACTTTGACGGTCTTATGAGTGTAACAAGAAAATCCATGCCCAGACCGTACCGCTGATTCAATCATGATGAGACTTCTAGAGGACCATCTAGGACTGAACCCACACTATTCCTGAAAATTTCATTAAATTCCAATTGAAGTTGTGGAAGTTATGGGTGTTGCAAGTAAATGTGGACAGACAGACGGATGGACGGAAGGACAGACGGACGTACAGACAGACACGAAACCAACTTTGTTCAGGAAGCCTTGAAATGCAAAATGCGAATGGAAATTTTGATTTTGGAGAAAAAAAGTTTTTCATTTCGAATGTGTAAACAAAGCTTCCGTTGCCTTGAGACTTTGAAGCAAAATTATGATTTACATGGGTCCTCTCTGGTTGGCTCTCTAACCAAAAATGAACGTATCAATCAGGCAGTCATGCAACATGATTTTATGAGCGAATTTTCGTAACAAATAGTATAAAATTACGTAACTTAAATTATGCTGAAATGTACCTAGAAACTTTGAGTCATAGAAATTTCCAACAACTAATGTTATGGTAAAAAAAGAAGAAATTCTGAATAATAATAAACCAAACACTTGGATTTTTTTCTGCAACTTTGCTGCTTTTTCGATCATTTAACATATTTTAATGAACTTTGATTACTTTTTTGGAATAATTACCTGCACAAAATGTTTCTTAGAAATATTTCGCTAAAAATATAAGTTCCACGCTTCTTTTTATAAGCCAATTTCGCCTTTTCTAGTGATTTTCAAGGACTTTCTTTTTGAAAGTTGATCAATTTATTGTGCTCAAAGTGCTGTTCCTATATTTATATGTCCATGAATGGATACATCGACAGCCACAGTGCAAAAAACTGTAACATAAAGGGATTTAACTACCCAATTTCATTAGTTACCTACAGGAATTTACACTAAATTTGATTGTAACTTACAGGCATCTACTTCGTGTTCTGGAGATTTCTAACTGCAGGTTTTTCAAAAATAATCATGGAGCAGACACGAAAAATCGAAGGCTGCTTCTTTTTGGTCCAAGAACGTGCTCTAAGTCCATACTGCCGAAAAAGCTGAAAACCTATAATATTTGGACCAACATTGGCTATCTAAATTTAAATTGGAATGGAATACTTAAGGGATTTGTTCACAACAAATGCAAAATGTCCGTTTGACATGCTAAAATAACATGATATTCTTTGTGTTTAACTCCATCAATAAATGATATTGTGCCTCAAAATGATTATTTTTTACTTCATAAACCAATTTATTTTAGTTTCCAGTTTGAATAGGTTAAGCTACTAATTATAGTTACCACTTAGCTACTGTTAGGCTACTAATATAGTTACTAATACTCCGATTTACATTGAAATCAATTTTATTTGGTTTTGGGCTTTTTTTGCCGAACTTTCCAGAACGTAACACCGTGTTTCATAGACAAAACACGAAATAAAATGAGATGTCGAACATGGTTGACTACTCTAAACATTTTTATTAACACGTAAGTTATTGGAAAAACTGGGCGGTCTGTATGAATTAGACCATTCAGGAATTATTCCTGAAATCAACCTAAAGTATTTTGGTAATTATTTACTGAGATCAGCCTGTGACAACGAATGTCATGGTCTCACTGTCTCGCAGTATTGATGTTAGTTCCTTTCTACACACAACAGCATTCATAACAAATTGCAAGACATCTTTCCATTGTGAGCGAATTTGACCCATTGAATCATGATGATTGGTTTTTACATGGTACCTCTTCACGTTTGCACTTTTGCTACCACTCTTATTGGTTCCACCTTAATTAAAAGAGAAGAGAGCCTAACAGTTCATCCTCACAGTATCTGGAAAATATACAAAATTGAACTGAAGTTTAGTAATTTTTCGTTTGAGTTTCGTTTGTTTGTGGATTGACCGCAAACAAATCGGTCTGACTGACCAGGAGCAGGTAGATCAGAAAGAAGTGAAATGCAAAAGCTTGTGAAAATTATCATTCTGATGGTAAACATTTTTTTAAGCTTCCTAACGAATAAATTCTTCTTCTTTACTGAAGAACCGAAATACTGCAAACTATTACACAAAGGTTTACTATTTCTGTATTAGACAGCCTATCCATGCAGATCTCTGGCGATATATAACAACACACTAAACAAAACTTGATCAAAATCTTGCACATTATCTAATAAATATAACCAATTCATACGCTGACCAAAAAAAAATTAAAAAAAAATAAAATAATAATAATAATAATAGTAAAATAAAATAAAAAAATCAAAAAATTTCCTTTGCTAAGAGTATCTACCTCTAATATTGAAAACCAATGTAAATCAACTGATGTACGATTTTTAAACCGAATTTCGGGCTGTGTTCCAGTAGATTCTGGGATAAGCTTCTGACAGCGGACAACGTGATGCAGACGGACGGATTTTTTTTACTCGATTCTCGGTATCGTAAACCAATGAGTTTTGAAATCGATTTGCTTTTTATTTGTTATTTAATAATAATAATTATCATTTTTGGGATGATTAAAAAGTTTATTATTGAAAATAGTTAACCAATACTAAACTTTAGCTTCTTTGCAACTAAGAACGGGGAAAAAAAACAGCAGAGATTGGAGAACTCATCTGGACAAATATGAGGACAGCTCAGGCTATTAGCTACAAGACAGCATAATAATAATGTCAAGCCAGCAGCTCGTCTTGTCAAGGCCTACGTCCCATAAAAACATCACGGTGCGTATGAATAGAAACTGAAGATGTAACGGCCCCCAGCCAGTGTTTTACGTTGGGACGGCGTCGCATCTCAAAGTGATGGATGTCATTATCATGTGTCTATACAGTATTCTGCATAATGACGGCGTAGAAACTCTCTACTCAATCTAATGTATACTCAGGCGGACCATGATTTACGTCTGTTCCCATAAACTTAATGTTTGTGTATGAGCGGAAGGAATGAAGCAATTCATGTCTTCATAAAGTCAGGTTACATTCGAAGAGGAGGTTCGTCCTGCCAGTTGACACTATTAAATTACGTGGCTTCGGTTTATAAAACTCTGTTAGATTGGCATCAACCTGTTTGAACGCTCTTTGAAGTATAAATTAGGTTAAATATTTTACGATGCCCTTGTACACCAGAAATCATACTAAGCAATCAAGTACGTTGTTAACTGAAGTGAACATTCGAATCCAAGTCATTCAAACTTATTGATGATTTACTGCAAACTGGATGTCTATCTACTAGGGAAAAGGGTCATATAATGGCACCCTCGAGTGAATAATGAGCTTCAGACTGCATGCAAGGGCTCCTTCATTCATTGGTATTCCTCAACCAGTAACTTTGGAATCTCTTGGACCCCCCTCCCCCAAAAAACAAACATATTCTGGAAAAAGAAAACCATGTTCCAGTAAAACAACTATCTTCTAGATCTCCAGCCCGAATTAAATGTTTTTATTCTATTTTTTCATTATTTTTTCTTCAAATGTGTATCCTTGCGAGATCTACAAATCTGTAGAATCAGATGCAAAACTATTGAGCAGATGAATCACAGTTTCGAAGCATTATCTTTTCCTTTGTTTATGGTGTTCCCATTGTTGTTTATAAGATAAGGCTGCTGCTGTTATCTGAAGTCTTATAGGAGTGTCATCACCAGCAAAACGAAGGCTCCTAATATAGACAGCGGAGGTCATCATGCTTTATGGTATGGGCGGAAGAGTTGAATTACCAGAAATATTGGCGGATATTGGATGTGCATTGCATATACGAATGTATCAGGAGTACTTGGAGAATCATCGCTGGTAGAATTCCCATTCGAGAAAGAAAGAAGACACGCCTAAAACAGTGAAGAATGAAGAAAGGAAAGAAGCCATGCAAAAATGGAACCAAAGATGGACGACAGACGGTAGAAGAAGGTGGACAGCACTCTTAACCCCCGAACTGAAAACTTGGGTTGAATGGAAACATGGCGAAACAGGATACTATCTGACACAGTTCCTTACTGGAAATGGCTATTTCAGAGCCAATTTGTCAAAGGTAGGAAAGACGAGTGCACCCATCTGTAATGCTTTGCCATATTGAAGATGATGACGCACACCATACATTTTGTTGTTGTCCACGATGGAAAACCATTAGAAACGCGTTAAGAGAAGAGATAGGCAAAATGGACCCCGAAACGATTATAGGAAAGATGGCTGATTCTAGAGAAATCTTGGAATCTGTGGTAGTATATCTAATCCTAATAAATCTTCTGATATCTTGCGTGTCTTCTTCCCGAAAAAATATGAGAACATCAGCTAGAACGTATCCTCCAATTTGTAGAGGATGGGTTTTTTCTGTAACGCCAGCGCATCAGCATTTCTTTTGAATATTGATTAAAATACCAGGAATTTAGGGAATTGAATCCTGAATAACTCCTTATGAATTTATTTTTTTCTAGATCAATGGTATCAGATACAAAAAATGTGACATCCATTCCACATGCATGTATTTATCCCCCCTACAGTAATTTTCAGTGTCATTTAAATTTTCCTACTAGTACAGTTTTAACGACATTCCTTTGAAGGTAGGTCTCAAAAGTAAGGCTTCGTACATAACGGGTATAACCTATTAAAATTGATCCAGGGGGGTAAAGGACAACCCGAAAAAAAGGGAAACAAAATAACCGAACACAAATCTGTTTCAGGATAATCTAACATAAAATCCGAAAAAACATATGTGTGTGTGTGAGTGCCTGTGCGTGAATGCGGAAAAGGTTTGGCGTATAATAACATCAAGGTCATGGCTTCGACCGTGTAATAGTCCGTGTCTTGGGGTGTGGTGCGGGAAAAGTGCCACGGAGTTACTCGAATTGAGCATCTCGGCGGGAACGCTCCGCGGTATCACCACCAGCGTCCTCAAGGGCTCGCGCGTCAACAGGTGATCATTTTATACAGGGGTACTTCCTTTCATCCCACTTTTCCTCCTCCTCCAGCAACTTCCTTCATCCTCAGAGCCGGAGTCGGGTAAGCCTGGGCGTCCTCCCCACTTCTTTTATTTATTCATTTTGAAATTTAATGGTGTGAAGGGTTTCCCTGATCTGTATTGAGGGTATCTATTTAATATTGGAACAATGATTCATTGTGCAATAATTTCAAGCGCTTATTATATTTTATACGTCATTCCTCTTTCTTATGTAGGTACAGCAAAAATGTATGGTATCCATTATTGAAGTCGTATGAAATCAGTTTGTGGTCGATCAAATGAAAGTTCAAAAGATGAGTGGGACAGTGCTTGTGTGAAGACTGTAATAACTCGTGTTCACGTCACTTGCAAGGATTCGAGTAGGACGCTATCTTGAGTTTTATGTGGCAGGTGGTTGAGGTGTGACGGGAAGAAGACGAGCTCTTCTCCATAAACCCTCAACTTCTATTTAAAATACAAAAATTCTGAAAGTAATCAACAACTTGTCACGTCACAAATCATTTCTGAGACGGAGGAACCCGTAAATTACTCATAATTAGCGACCATATCTGGACTCACCCCGTTTAGAGTCTGCACCTCAATATAGGTATGTTCTCGATACAGCGGGATCAACACATAATCATGGGCAGAGCTCACTTGTATGCAAATCCGGCGGGATTGCGTATTAGTTTGGAGAACGGAGAAGCCCGTTCCAACGTTTCCGATCGCGTCAAGTGCAGGAGACAAGCTGCTATGAGTAATCTTGCGGTTGTTTTGAATGGATTAGATGTGTGTTCCTTGAATGGATGGGGCGTAGGCCGGACAATGGCAAACCTCCAACTAGTCAGGCCGTATAAATCGTGTGACGCGAGTGTTCTTCACTATTGTTTTTCCATATCTAGTTATGGAGAGATTTTCAGATAGGAAAGAGCAAGACAAGACAACTCGCGTTAGGATTAAAAGGAAAAGGAGATAAAATCAAATCGTGCTATTCGGGTCATCCATCCGAATGACATACACCTTAGTGAATATTTTTACCAAACAACGATTACAATAACCACTGTTGTTTATAACACCGTTTTATAGGACTGGCTGTACAACGCCGTTTGAATCAGCAACACGAGCAACTGCTAACAGAAGAACTCACCTGCAACCGTTCGGGACGAAATTCGCATTCCTTCATTATACCATCACCTTATGTCACCACACATACACCTATTTTTCCTTCAAAATCTTCCTTTTTTTCATAATATCACACATTCAATAGATTCACCAACTTCTATAAATATCCGTTGATTCTTTGAAAAAAAGACAACTAAAATGATCAGCCATTATTCTTCGATAGCCTACAGGATTGACTTCTTGCAATAGCAGCTACATGATATTCTTTCTCCATACATCTCTTTGTAGAGATAACTTGTGTCAATTACTTTCATATTATCTTGGTTTATTATAAATAAATTGGCATGAGAAATTCATTACCTACGTTCTTTTATGTTATTTGAATGGGTGTCTAGAAAAAGGGCGAACCTATGTTATTTTTCTCAACCTTTCAGGAGGACAAAAAAACATTCAAAACTCACTTTTTCAGATTTTTATTTTTATTTTATTTTATTTTTCAGTAGGTTGATGCATCTTCAATTTGACTGAATTTTACTGCACTCTACCGGTAATTCACGATGCCAAAACGGCTTCCTTCTCGTTCGTCATTTATGTAATATTAGAGAGTTTTGTACTTCTCGTATTCATTTTCTCGTATACGAAAATGGCCTTTCCGAAACGAGAAGAGGTTTTCGATACGTGGAAAAACATTTCGGAACGAGAAGCGTCAGCTTTACAGCTTTACTCGTGCTCAGCTTTTTCGGAATCGTAATTACGAGACGACAACTTGACCTTCACGCAGTTGGCATGGACACACATCGCCTGACTTTTCCCTGCACCGTCTTTTGTTGTTGGTTTAACCATTGTATTTGTCTTTCTTCTGTTTTTTCCCACACCTCAACCAGAAGGGTAAGTAGCGGTATTTTGTTCTTGCTTCCGATGTTTTATCGACAATTTCAGCTTTTTCATTCTCAAGATTTCGTTTCAAGATTCATTTAACACGTTTTAAACATTTGTCGTCTTCACGTCAGAATCTTTTTTGTATGAAATACAGGTAAGTGGTCGTTGTTTCTTACTTCATGTTCTTTTTTGGAAATTAACTACTGTGAGTTTGGAGTAGTGATTCACTACAAGAGTCACGTTAACGTCTCCATAAGAGTTCTTTTTCTCTCGGGCTTACGATAACGCTACAAGAAATCAATGCGAAAAGGTTAGCATTCATCGTGCTCGCTCTAACAGCTTGTTTTCGTGTTTACGAGAAATGCCAATACGAGAAATACAAAAACTCTCCAAAAACTCTTCCTGTTCCAAAAAGCGTTTCCATGTAAGTAACAAAAACATCTTCTTCTTTCGGATAGGTTATTTTCGTATACGCGAAAATGAATACGAGAAGTACAAAAACTCTATATTTATATTGAAAGCCAAAATTCTGAACATGAGTATGAGCAAAGCAGTATGAGCAAAGCATCGTTCTTACTACAGAATACGTTTGAAAGGGAAGATCCTGCTGAAGCGCGACGGATCGTGGCCGAGCCTTTTATTTCGATAGGATCGCTAAACCGGCTTCAAAGTTCGAGCTCTCAGCTTTGATCGGCTTCCTACAGGTGAAACTTCCGTGACATAGCACAGGTGACGCCCTCGACAGCGAGCGCCCCGATAAAAATCTCTTGCAGCCCGATAGTCATCTTCTTTTGCGCGCCCTCGGGCTCGGAGTCCCATCTCGCACGGGATATTCAAACTTAGCGGCATAACCTCCGATCCTTCTTTGCCTCGAATGTGAGGTCATTACGCAAATCACAAGTGTTTGGTATAATGGATTGTAATTTGTACAAACATGATATCAATGACCCTAGCGGAACCTTTTATCGGGTTGAAGCATCAGAAGGCTCAACCATCGGACTATCTTGTAAATATTCGGATCGTGCATTTCAATAATTTCAATTGGAAGATTGTTTTAATACGTTTAGGTAAGTACATTTCTTACTATCAACGTGGAATATGTTTTTGCCATCACAACCCGGCCGAAATCGAGACAAAACTACCGTTACGCGACATTAAGTGCGTTACGCTCCTATTTTCTGATGATTATCGCTTACAACCAAATCGTTGCTACGGAACTGTATCTTAGGCATTTATCATCGTACAAGAATCGTTCGCCAGTCGTTGGAAAGCTCTCGATTCACCTAACCGTATTATGTTAATTACGGCGCAGTGCATGGCCAACAACCTAATGCGTGAGAGTGGTTGTTTGAATGATTGCTTACATACAGGTTATCTTTCTCAATTAATTTTGTAAACATGATTCCAACCACTATCACACTAGAAAGAAACCTGGAAGTTGAAATTTGATACGGAGAATCTCTGCGGCACTAAGAGACGATTGAAATGATGGGCTCTTTCCTATTCAGCTGAGTGACCGGAATTCTCTCCTCTTCTCCCAAGGAACATGTTCTATGTTCTGTCAAGGTTCAGTGCTTTGGACTAAATTTGTTTGTCATTGTAACGATTGATGCAACAATAGTATCAGTGTTCTTAGCAGGTAGGTAGGTAGTTACTTTGCTACCACAATTTGCCATTTGGTCACATAACTTGTGTGAGCGTCTATATCTGTTTTACGCTTCGTATACCATTTTGACCGAACCAATTTATTGAGAAACTAGACTCTTCACCGGATGGATGTGTCATCATGTATGTGCAATCTGCCGTTTAATGGAGTTATCAAAAACACTATCAACTCACTGTTTTTCAAGATTTCTTTAAAATCTGATGACCCGCTGAAAAGCGAATAATCCATACTTCGATGTATATTAAGAAATGTGAGACGTACGGACTAGAAGTTTAAGACTAAAATATCTTACAGCATG
Organism: Adelphocoris suturalis; assembly: GCA_030762985.1. Classification (NCBI taxonomy): domain Eukaryota; kingdom Metazoa; phylum Arthropoda; class Insecta; order Hemiptera; family Miridae; genus Adelphocoris; species Adelphocoris suturalis. The sequence continues at coordinate 62,672,969 of CM061042.1, read as the reverse complement.
ACAATCTAACCTAATTTTAGTTATAAATTATTGCATCTTGTCTACTAATGTTTTTGAAATTCGAGCACGTATTCTGCATTCAGTTGGTATACTCTAAAATTTATGACAGAGCAACATTTCTTCGCTATGAAACCCAAGGTTCGGATTTATAACAAGTTTGCAGTTTTATTTGTTGCAGTTTTAATCAATTTTGAGCTCATTTTGATGGAATTAAAGCACATAAACCAATATTATATCATGACAGTTTTATGAAACTTAACTCTGAATTTATATTTTACAAAACTCTAAATGTTTTGGTACACAGTTCATGTACGTTTCTTGCTATGATCCTAAAGATAAAGCCATTCAATTATTCATTTCAATTCTTCCTTGATACAAAATGCGGAAATTGTTCTAACTCAAGATTTTGTTAATTCAGTAGAATATTACTTGGAAAAATGTTTGTTGCAATAAAACATGATATTTGAACATTAATTGAGCTCACAAAAGTGCCCAAATTTAAATGATTTTACAAAGATATAATAAAAAAAAGCTCAAAAGAATTAGCTCATATAATGATGCTGCATGAGTGAAAATTAATGTTTTTTATTAATCCTCTCCAATGAATTGAATGAGCTCACCCGGATCGCTATGAGGTTATCCATTTGCTCTCCCGAAGGGCTGGAATTTTGACGAGAAAAAAGTCATCAACATGATTTTGAATCGGAATTAGTGTTTGTTTTTATTTACTAGCCTAGTTTTCTCTCTCGCTCCGCTAGCTCGGTATGGCTGTATAATAGATTCGATGCTCTTCACTTTTGAGTGGGGTATGTAGAATGATTGGATACGGTAGTTCACTAAGGGTGACTTGAAATGTGTAGGGGATGTTGCTCGCTTCGCTCGCTAGGGGTGGGTTTTCTCTCTCACTCAGTGAGGGATGCATAGATGCGATGGGATATAGTCCCCATGCCATCGAGACCTACAGCCCATAGTTCTGGTGGGGGTGGACAGTTTGAAAATTGCTTACAATCCCTTTCTACTGACAAATCTTATAAAAGGGGCAACACGAAAATAATAAATTTCATTGTAATAATTTGCTGCGTTTTCAATGTGGGACCACGGAAAGTTCATTAGGTTTAATAAAGATAGCCCTACGTTTAATGGTGATAGTTGAGTATTCTCTACAGAAGGGCTATATAATACAAAAATTATAAACTTTTCTGTAATAACGTGTGGCGTTTTAGTTATATTTCCGGCACATTTGTCGAAATTTTACTGTGCTTGCGTCGACTTTCATCCTTATTACAGCAACAGAACAATCTTTCACATGAATGATACACATGTGCATGGGACTATTTCCAATTTATCACAGTTAATATTCACTAGTTACGCATATGGGAATCCAACTTATTCGTAGTAAGCTGTTGCTATCCTTCAATTTACTAATACAAACACCAACCGAACCAAGCCACCACGTTGTTTACGCAGTTGTCTTGTACACCTATACAAATTAATAATTTATTTTGCTATACTATGCACAAGGTGGCTTCGTATCAAGACATTTTTACCCAGCAGTCCCAAAAGGGCTCCAATTCAAATTTCAGTAATCGAGTTTCAACTTGTTAATTTTTAAACCAAGCATCTCCTTTTCTTACTCAATTCTACTTAATCAATATATAGTTACGTTAAAACCGTTTCCTACCAACACTTTCCCCATATCAGTTTTTACGAATAAAAACTGCACGGCTCAACCCACCAAAATAGTTTTGGTATTGTTGAAATCATTATCAAAAGTTCTTTACACGTGAGCCCAGCCCATCAACATTTGACGTGAAAATTTAGACGCATGTCCACAATTTTTCCTTAATTACAGAGTTGTTCACCCAGGCGGCGTCGTTAGGGAAAGCCGAGTTATCGATGAAAGAGTATGTTCGCTCACGAACGCAGTTTTAATAATAATGTTCACACTATTATTTTGTGAACCTTCAATGAACACCATATGATTTTAACAGTTGTTCCATGTTTTGCTCAGAAATACATTCGCTTGTTAATTCTCGCACTAAAACATTGTTTCTTTGTGCTAACATTGTAACAGTTAGTGTTATCGCTACAAGTTCGTTTAGAGTTTGATAGCAACCCAACAGAGTTAGTCTAGAGGATTGTAATATAGCCTAGAACCATCCCTAGAACTTGTTTTTTAATGTGCGCGTACGGTTTGAGCTTGATCACGTACAAACACCGTCATCATTGAAAAAACCATTAATCATATTTTCAAACTAGATGAACTATCCCTTTCAAATAATCACCTCTTCTTTTATCTCCCTGAACACATCGCTATAATTCTTTTCTCGAGGAATACGCAAAACAGGTCTAAACTTCGTGGCATTGAATATGACATAAAACCTACAAGCTCCATTGGGCGGAATAAATCATTATTAACTACCATTCTGAGATCAAGACCATTCATCACCGCGAAAATTCATGCGTTGGTGTCCATAACAACATGTCTCGGTCACGGGTTGAAGCATTAGAGAAAGAGCCGATTTTACCTTTATTTTGTAAAGGAGGTGGATTTGTGTCAGAACGTTTATTGAATGGGTTCAAACCTATTCTTATAAGTTCACCTACAGAACCCGTTGACCACCATACTAAAGAGCATTGAAATGCAAATCTGAAGCCAAGGTCTGGAGTTTTAACACGCTGTTATTTAAATATTAGTGTGATTGCTTTGTTCTATATAAGGTTAACGGAGACGTTTTGAAGGGAGAACCAGTTCCCTTTAGATTACGGCATTTAAACGATCGGGTAATTCGCAAAACGCGATCGCCTGCTTTTCAAAAGAATCTGCGCAGCAATGATATATGTATCACTGAATCGTAAAATAAGTAGAATATGCTCCTACAAATTACTACTTATATTCAGTATTTTTGGTGTATATGTTATACTTCATGCATGTTTTGTGCACAGATCGTGTGATATACTCGATTTTGTACGGAAGGGTCTACAAAGCACTATATTGATATGTATTAAAATCTTGGGCTTGCTCTAGAATGTATCGAAACGGATCACTATGAAAAAAAAGTTAATAGATTAAAATTGATGTTGAACATTTTTGGAGCCATGGCAATAACTTTACCCTGGGATGAGAGTGACGATCTAGGAAACGATACCGCAAAATAGTAGGGTATGTTAATAATGAGGTTTGTTCTAGAAAGTCATCAAATAGGAATCTATAGTGTAATATACCTACGAATCACCCATGTTTAGGGACTGTGACACTTTCAAAAATAGTTCCGTTCTTTTCTTTCTCCATGAAACAAAGATACGAACAAACGATCAATCCACCCATCCACGGGAACACATATTTATGATCAAAAGCCCCTGAACGCCGGTTTTGTGTTTTTGTTACGTTTCATTGCTTTGAATCGTTGTCAGATGTCAACTTTCGGCGAGAAAGTCTCCGTAAAAACGCGTTCTACTTTAAAGAAATCACTGGAAGAAATTATAGTTGAAAAAAGTGTGATAGCACAATACCTGATATCTTACTCCTGTCCCAACGAGTTACGTACGAGGTAGAAACTATAATCTATATACAATCGTTAGGCGAAAGTTGGCGGGTTGTATTTAGCGCATGCAGTGTTAGGTGATTATTGAATTTTTTCGGTAACTTACCCGTATAGCTTCCTTTCGTGTTTAGTATCTTCCAACTAAAACTAATCGACGTATATTTTGTGATGACACAGGAGATACCGAATAAGATTGTTCATGTTTTTCTACTGTTTGAAGACAAGTTGGATTTATGATGATAGTTAGTGGATCAAGTAGAATTTATTATACCAAAATCAACCAAACGGTTCCTCAAGAAAAGTTCATTCCACTGCTTCACGTCAGAACCACCTGCCGTTCTTACGAAGTGGGACTTTGACGTCAAACCGCTTCCTTTTCAGGACCTGCGAGCATGTTATTCGGCCTTCGGACCAATCGCTGGCTTGATTGGTGCAAATGAGCAGGGAGGAAACCAATCACAGTAATCCCTCCCCTACTGTGGACTCTTAGGGTTAGTTGGTAGCAATTGACCTCACAGCAGGGCTGACTTTATAAGGAACACTTGAGACGCCCGGTTTAGGCTCAGAGCACACTTGTTCTATTCCTAATGAGGAAATTGTGCCTTCGAGGCGATGAAATCTCTATCCTGATTCTGGGATTGATGAATAGCATCCTGTGAGTTTCACATTAGCCTGTAAGATCCTTTACTATTACATCAGAAACCATGTTTACATTATGCATGGTTACTTGGGTTTAATTGAAATGGTAACATCATCAGTATCATTACATGATTCTGAAAGGTGAGAAAGTCGCATTTAGCTAAATGGATGCTATATTGCCTTTTCTGGAAATTAAATTTTCAAATAGCATTTGGGAAAATTTTCTGGAGTTCAACACTTGTATGTATGGTATATTCATGTTCCCTCAAACTTCTCCCGCTTCAAAACCGATCAAGTATGATCCCAGTAGCCATTATTGCTCAGTGGCAGACCGATGTTCTGCTTTGTTAGAAGTCAAATGTGTTCTCAATCAAGGTGGTATTCAGAACTACACAATTTTACACAGTGAAGGATAAACAGCATAGGTAGAAGAAGAGCATGAAGTTCCTACCTCTTGGATTAGAAATCACCTCTTCCTGACTATAGAAATACCTGCAGAGAAGAATAGTAAAAATCCTCTGCTCCCAAGTAATTGGTAGCTCTAGCTTTCAGCTTCAGGAGTAGATACCAATTCGACAAGTGAAGGATCTCGCCCTGGTACTAAATTAAGGTCGGCTAGGCAACTTTCCTACAAGAAAACATACAGAAACCTCATATTTATTGAGAACTAGCCGCTCCGGCTCGCTACGCTCGCCTCCACGTCCAGCCGGGGGGCAAGCCCCCCGGACCCCCCATTCAATTGCTCGCTTCGCTCGCAAAGTGTGGCATGTAGGGAATATTGCTCGCTTCGCTCGCAAAGTGTGGCATGTAGGGAATGTTGCTCGCTTCGCTCGCAAACGATAGATCCCTAAGGGTAGGTTTAACTTCTGTAAGGGATGCTGCTCGCTTCGCTCGCTTGAGGAAGTTATACTGCCCACCCAACTTGGCAGACGTTTTTTTCTGTTGGAAATTCTTACAAACAAATTAAATCTTATGAAACTACGTGGAACCACAAAAAGTTTATTCGGGGATGTTGCTCGCTTCGCTCGCAAGGTATTGCTGTATATTTGTAGGAAAAAATCCGAATTTATTCTGTTGACATGGCTCTCGCTTCGCTCGCAAAGTGTGGCATGTAGGGCATGTTGCTCGCTTTGCTCGCAAACGGTAGATCTCTAAGGGTAGGTTTAACTTCTGTAGGGGATGCTGCTCGCTTCGCTCGCTTGAGGGAGTTATACTGCCCACCCAACTTGGCAGACGTTTTTTTCTGTTGGAAATTCTTACAAACAAATTAAATCTTATAAAATTACGTGGAACCACAAAAATATTATTCGGGGATGTTGCTCGCTTCGCTCGCAAGGTATACCTGTATATAGGTAGGAAAAAACCCGTATTTATTCTTTTGAAATAGGCCTGCAGGTAACATTGTGAAATACCTGACAAACCCCTTGACGTCTTCGTAGAGCCTTCTCGCGAACACGGCAAAATTAATTTCTGATGTTAAACGCTTCTTCTCGCTTCCGCTCGCGATTTGACCGACTTAACATCACTTTTTTCGATATCCGATTTCGGATTCAGATTCGGCGGACCCAAAGCTGTATTTCGCCCGCGAAAACCGTTCCGAAAAACGTACCTTTATGGGGTATATTTTAATCGGAAAAAACCAAGTTTTTCGGCGGACTTTTCGAGAAAACGGGTCCGTACTCTCGCATTTTTTTAACGCATTTCCCGATACTTTTTTCGCGATCCGATCGCGCCGTCGTCTTCCTCGTAGGAAAACCTACGAAACCCGTATTTTTCCGGAATTGTCAACGGCCGTTTAGAGGGGTAGGGGAAGCGGGGAAGTCCAAAAAGCGCACATTAATTATTACTTCGACCCCCCTCCCGCCCTACGGCCCATGGTTCGGGTGGGATTAGAAAATTTTAAATTCGCTTATACACCCTATCGGAAAATCCCAAAAAGATCCCCCCACTCGTAGATCCGGCCCACTCAGCCGTTTGGCCGTGCATAGACACGACAGACAGAGCGACAGACAGACGGAGTTTCATTCTTATAAATAACTAGCCGCTCCGGCTCGCTACGCTCGCCTCCACGTCCAGCCGGGGGGCAAGCCCCCCGGACCCCCCATTAAGTTGCTCGCTTCGCTCGCAACGTGTGGCGTGTAGGGAATATTGCTCGCTTCGCTCGCAAAGTCTGGCATGTAGGATATGTTGCTCGCTTCGCTCGCAAAGTCTGGCATGTAGAAAATGTTGCTCGCTTCGCTCGCAAAGTATGGCATTTAGGGGATGTTGCTCGGTTCGCTCGTAAACGGTAGGTCTCTATGGGTAGGTTTAACTTCTGTAGGGGATGCTGCTCGCTTCGCTCACTTGAGGAAGTTATACTGCCCCCGGACCCCCCATTAAATTGCTCGCTTCGCTCGCAAAATGTGGCATGTAGGGAATTTTACTTGCTTTGCTTTCAAACGGTAGATCCCTGAGGGTAGGTTTAACTTCTGTAGGGGAACCACGAAAAGTTTATTAGGGGATGTTGCTCGCTTCGCTCGCAAGTCCGTATTTATTCTGTAGGGGATGCTGCTCGCTTCGCTCGCTTGAAGAAGTTATACTGCCCACCCAACTTGGCAGACGTTTTTTTCTGTTGGAAATTCTTACAAACAAATTAAATCTTAGAAACTACGTGGAACCACGAAAAGTTTATTCGGGGATGTTGCTCGCTTCGCTCGCAAGGTATACCTGTATATGTGTAGGACAAAGTCCGTATTTATTATTTGAAATGTCTCTCGCTTCGCTCGCAAGGTATTGCGTAGAAGTGCAAATGGGAACCCCCCTGTGAGGGTCCCTTCAGGTAAGCAACGTTGTGTAACGGCGGCCCGTGGTCGATTAATTTCTGATGTTAAACGCTTCCCTCGCAATTCCCCTCCCAATTTGACCTACTTTCCGTCACTTTTTTCGATATCCGACTTCGGATTCAGATTCGGTGGGATCAAAGCTGTATTTCGCCCGCGAAAACCGTTCCGAAAAACGTACCTTTATGGGGTATATTTTAATCGGAAAAAACCAAGTTTTTCGGCGGACTTTTCGAGAAAATGGGTCCGTACTCTCGCATTTTTTTAACGCATTTCCCGATACTTTTTTCGCGATCCGATCGCGCCGTCGTCTTCCTCGTAGGAAAACCTACGAAACCCGTATTTTTCCGGAATTGTCAACGGCCGTTTAGAGGGGTAGGGGAAGCGGGGAAGTCCAAAAAGCGCACATTAATTATTACTTCGACCCCCCTCCCGCCCTACGGCCCATGGTTCGGGTGGGATTAGAAAATTTTAAATTCGCTTATACACCCTATCGGAAAATCCCAAAAAGATCCCCCCACTCGTAGATCCGGCCCACTCAGCCGTTTGGCCGTGCATAGACACGACAGAGCGACAGACAGACAGACAGACGGAGTTTCATTCTTATTAATAATAGAGATAGAGATAGAGATGATTCATCTCCTCCCTGCATCGGCAGCGTCTAATGACCCAATAAGCTTGGTAAGTACAGCCAACCCGTTTTTTTGGGAACGACCATAAGGTATGCGAAGGTGCTGTGGAATCGTTTACTTAACGGGTTCATTCTTTCAACTCCAAAAAATTCATCGCAAAAACTACAAAAAATTCACAGAAAAGAGCCATACCCCTTTTGAGTTCATTAATTTATTATTATAACAGGCATGAGCATTATTGAATCAACATACAATTGGTCGGAATATAACACAATTCATCGTGAACATTAAATAATTCTGAGTACAAAGGCAGTTATTCTACCAAAAATGTAAATCATAGTATCCATCTAGGGAAACGTCGTTTTTTCGTTTGATGAAAAAAGTTATCAAACTCTTGTTCAGGCGTATCATTTGATGTAGGTACCTGATAATAATTGAGAGATCACTAAAAATATATATTTACCCGAAATTATACGATATTTAGTACCTAGTTGCACCAGCTACGTAAGGTGATGGTTTTCTAACCGGAGAGGTTAATTCATTGGCTAAACACAGTTTCAATTTCAATGATTCCGATAGAACCGATGTCTATCAATTTCCTAAACACGTATCGGTTCACGTCCCATGAGCACGTTCGGCGTTACAGATAACATCATACCCGGGAGGATGGGCTTTGATTCTTGACGCACAAAATCTGATCAATATGATAATCACTTCTAGATTCGTGCAGCCATTAAAAACAAGTAGACAATCTCTGTCAGCATCTTTTTATCGGGAGTATTCGTATATTATATAAAATTTTGCCCTTTCTTTCATCTCCGCCAATCAAACCTATTACATCTTGGATGAAGGTGCGAGTCACGATTTTAACTTCCTATATTTTGCATAAGAAGCAACTGAACGGATACCTGACCTGATGCTATAGATGTTGATATGATCGATCGAAGTTCGTGAGAATATGTATCATTTCTCTTGGCGTCTCATTGTCCACACCGGAAATGGACATTTTAGTGTTCTGAATTGTTAGACTTCAATCTCAGAAGTAATGAAGTGCCCTTTGAAATACTACCTACCAATTGTCAGTTTTCAGGTCCAATTAACGAGCCCCATGATTGGGCACCAGGGCAAACAGTGTATTCATTAGAGTGTGGATTCTGCCAATCGCTCTAATCTACGAAGAGCGTTCTCCTTGAACTCACTTACCTTTGAGGACTTCCCTCAGAAGCAAGGTCATACGGGCAAGGCTTCTTATTTAAGAGGGACGACCTATTGGAATTGATCCAGGGGGGTGGGGGACAACCCAAGCATGTGTAAAAAAATAAAAATAACCACATACAAATCCGTTTCAGACCATTCTAAGACCGAATCCGTGAAAAAATCATAGCTGTATGTGTGTGTGTGTGTGTGTGTGTGTGTGTGAGAGAGAGAGAGAGAGAGAGAGAGAGAGAGAGAGAGAGAGAGAGAGAGAGTGTGTGCTGCCCAGGCCACAATTCTCAACCGACTTTATTCCATTAAGAATACGATATAATTTCTCTCTTTCTTTTCTAATCTCTTTTTTTTTTTAACTATGAATTCGGTCTAGTTTTGGATCGCATATCAGGAAGGGGTTGAACGGAGGAAATCCGCTGTCGGAGGAGGGGGTTAATAGAGTAAGTCCGAGAATTCTTGATATGTTTGTTTCTTCTCTTACGTATTTGAACTCTCACCTAAATTATATAAAATCCATTCACAGGGACGTCCCTGTAATGCATCCATTACTTACCAATATGTTTCCTTTTATCACGGAAATGACTCTCATTAATTCTAGGCATCCAATTATTATTATTTTATGTATTTTTTATTCCTTCATTTAGGCTCAGATAATAAAATCCATGTTGCCAGGCGTGATTTACCTTTTTTTTAAATTTTTGGTCAATTATCAAATAAAATACACAAAAACTAATTAAATTTTATGTATACATACTTAATCAAAATTGAATATCTGCCATGTTCATATAGTTCAGAATGGTTAAATATTTTTTCTTGTCACAGTTTTCAGAAGTTCTGCCAATGCTGTATTCGGGTTATTTAGTTCAGTGAACAAAGATCTTGATTCATCGTACTTCGGCATTTAAGGAAGATATGATCGGGGTCTTCCAGTAGGTACATGACAATCTTCACATAGCTATGAGGTGTCAACTTCATTGAGATATAGGGTTCAGTTGATTATCCCATGACCAGTTCTAATTTGATTTAGGGTGACTAGTTTGTCTCTAATCCATTTCTAAGTGTGATGCCAAAGCTTAATCGATATCCTAGGGGGTGTGTGTTTCTGTTGTGCGTCCGTAAATCCTTTTAACAAGCTTATTTTCCACAGTTTTCATCCAATGCTGATGAAATTTTCAGGTAATTTGCGAGCTATGGTGTAAACGGTCCCCTATTAGTTTCATCGTTCCTGAATCTTCACTCTGCGCATACGCAGACGTCAATGCCATTATGATCCATTTACTCACACCCTAGTTGTTTGATTTCGCATAAATTTGGATGATATTTGGGAGACCACGATTGGATAACCCCATATCAATTTCAACATGATTGTATCATTGTTAGCTACTGCGCTTGCGTCAACGTGAAATCCTTATAACGACCTTAATTTCCACAGTTTTCATCCTTTTGATGAAATTTTAAGTGAATGCGCGGATTTGGTTGTATAGGAAACGTACCTATTTAATTTTCTCAACTCATCAGTTCATCCTGCGCATGCGCAAACGTAAATTACATTGAGTATCATTTTTTTTCTTAATTGAACAAAAATGGCGTTTAATGCTACTTCTTGATTTACTCTTTTTCCATATGGAATTTTTCTAAAAATCGCAAGTTGAATGACAAATACCTAATGAAATAAAATTAGTAACTATAGTTTACTACTAACTAATTAGTAGTAATTAGTAGTACTTGCAATTGAAGTTCTAAGTACAAGTACACAAGTATTTGTACTTATCGATCTTAGTACACGTACAAGTACATCAGGATTTGTACTTGTCCAGATGGCAAGTACAAGTACTTGTACTTTAGGTACAACACGCACATTCTCTATTTTAACCTAGAATACTATAGTGAATGATGGGGAGGAACTACAGACCCCCTTTCCCTCTCATTGCGAAAATCGTGGGGTGGAGGGGGTTCGAAATTGCTCTCCATCATTCTCCATAGTATTCTACGTGAAAAAATAGAGAATGTACTTGTTGTACTTGAAGTTCAAGTACATGTACTTGTACTTGGTATCGCAAGTACTTGTACTTGTACTCACTAAAAAGTGGAATAGCAAGTACTTGCAATTGTACTTGTACTTGGCAAGAACTTTCGAAGTACTTGCGTCTTGTGCAGCTATACCTCGTCATTCTCATTACTGATTTTTCTCAACTGCTGTAAAATATCAGTAGATTTTCTCAAGTACTTCGATCGTAACTCTGATCTATACATTCAAGATACGAAAACGAGGAAGCTATGTGCCACACCCAACTTGGCAGACTTATTTTTTCTGCAAATTCTTTGAAAGAAGAAAAAAAAGGACGTTTAAGTTTAAGTTAATTTTAAGTTTCATTTATTTAGCTAACACAGTTAAGTTATCATCAGTGAATAAATATTTATTTACCTATAACCATAAATAACTTGAATTACTTATTATTATATATATATATATATATATATATATATATATTTCAGTGTTTTTCACGTAGCCGTTGTTAGGGAATATATATATATATATATATATATATTTGTTCACTTCTAAATTATAGTGCCAAAGATACATTATTGTATGGCAGTACCCTTGCGAATGTAAGATTTTACTTGCTATCAGACCTACGTTATTTGGGAATCCCAAAAAATGTTTTTGATCATAAATCACTTCTGAGAAATAGAAATAGAAAAATCCTATATCATCCACTTTTACAAGATCGGATATGTTAATCAGATTTTTTAAACTTCCAAAGCAACCCACATCTGTGAAAGGGAGGCATTGAATTATTCAAACACGAATCCGTCTTTTCACACTGATCCCATCTGCGGTCTGGATGCAAGCCACCTTGTTTGTCAGATGTGTAGCCCTGAATGTCTCGATCAGGTAGAAAATCGTACTTGAGATAGCAATCTACACCTAATTGGAGGCATGGATAACTGCGCGGGTGCTTCGCCTCGTTTACAGTGTGTTATCAACTACGGGATCCTCTCGGTAAAAGCTGAGGAGGTATCACTTTGGTTCGATAGCACTCGAAGGTGATTCGAATCTGTTCGGAGGGGCCCCGGGGGTTGTAGGGGGTGTAAATGGGTGGTCCACCTGCCTCCTTATTACCTTCTATCTAACGATCACTTTAGATCACTTTCTCTCTCCTTCGTTTTTTCTATTAGACGAAGGAGGTGGAGTGACGCCACAACACTTTCATTTTTTTCGAGCAGGTATGTGGTTTCCCTTTTTTATTTTCATGAGTTGTTTTCGAAGGGAAATTGGTAAGACAGGAAACCAAACATGCGGATGAGAAAGATAACATGACTGTGATTTGGGGACCGAACTTAGATTCTGGTCCACCATTGGCACCATTTCCTTTTTGTGTGCGCCCCAGCTCAGCCACGATCCTCATGGCTTTGGGTACTCTCCTGTTCAGTTGTACTCCTTCACAAAAGCGCGTACGTGCCTGTGATGTAAATATCCTCCACCCTTATTTTCTTCATTTGATTTTTAAAAACGTGATTGGGATCCGCCTGAACCCCCAACCAAGAGGTTAATGTAATAGAGAAATTCAATGATTGGAAGCTGATTTGATATGACCATTTCGCATCACCTAATTTCGAAGAATTTGTGAATGAACTTCCACGAAATTTACCTGTGTTTTTAACATGTTTCATGTTTTACCGCTTGAAAATTAAGCGAAATTTAGCGCGAGCCGTCATGAGTCTATTGATTTTCACGTACAAAAAATGTGATAGGGAAGTGTAACTCCCTTAGTTTTTATACCAGGAAAGTTGTATGCCACTTTTTGGAATGCTATCATTGTATCACACCTCATGATCCCTCAGCCGCTGTAGTCTGAAGGAAAGCTGATTGTTTATGCTACGTTATAAACTAATGTAGCTAAGTAACCATCATGAACTAAATAATGCGAAAAGAAGGCACTAGGTACATGGTAGGTACCTACTATTGTGTAGTAGGTACTTGTAAATAGTGGTACTAGTCGATGCATGGACCTCTGACCAGCAGATTGGCTCCTAAATCGGATTTCTATGGTATAATCTCTGAGGCTGAAATTTACAACAGAGCCTCTATTCGACAGGTAGAATAGAATTTCATTAACGAAACGACCCTAATCTGCTGAGGTTCCCAATTTCTATGCTATTCGTCCTATGAAGCTAAAACTTTAAACTGAGTATATAGACCACTGAAGTAGGTATAATAAAGACGAAAATACTATGAAGCGTATTTCTACAGCACATGGTGGTGTTGATAATATTTGGCAATTGAAACCACCATTGATAGTAGACTATCCTTGTACTTTTCTATATCACACCAGGTACATCCACTCGTTACATTAGACACTCCTTTGCATTGAACTTGATGGCATACAGTCCGAAAGCAGTAGTTTTTGAAGTTGTAATAGATTTGTAACAGAATAGAGTTGTGCCAAGAGGCTGAAAATTGTTAAGGCCATGTAGGCCTGCTGTGTAATACTGACAGATTGAGGGATCACTAAGATCAGCTGAATGAGCCCAGGAGATCATTTTTTCCCCAATTGACCTTAAAGTCTGAAATTTGGTATGGAGCCATAGGCCAGCCATGTACGAGTGGCAAAGCAAAGATCCACCCAGATCAGCTGAGTGAGCTAGGTAGCTCATTTCTCTCCTAATAAACTTGGAGGCAAAAATTTACTAGCGAAAGGCTAAAGACAAAAATTTAGTACCTCTATTTGCATGCTGTATATGATTGATAAAGTGAGGAACCACTCAGATAAGCTGAGTGAGCTCAAGAGCTTATTACCCTCATAATAGATTGAGGAAGCTGCCATTTGGTATTTAGCAACATTACGACGAGAGAAAACATGATACATGATTTTTATTTATAGGTTCAGACAGAAAATCGTCGTTTTTATTTATATCCATGTCTTTTAGTGATGTTTTCAAAGAGTCCTGACAATGATATTTTTGTGACATCTTTTTTCCATATATTTTCTATATCGTCCTTATTTCCATATCGTTGTGATAATACACATAATATTGCTCTCAAGGATTTTTATTTTGTTCGTTGTAGTTTCCATAATTTTTATTATTGTTTACCGATAAGTTTTGGTACAGCATCATTAATTTTCAAAGTTTAATATTCATTTGATGTGTAGATTTATTTAATAAGAGCAAAATTGCTAGTTTCATACTGAAACATAATAAAACTTCATTTCATTAAATTATCAAATCATTTTTCTTGAACCTAGCAGAAACTCAATGTAGAACTTTTGGGGAACTCATTTCCACCTGGTGGACATTGGGTTAATATTACCTACTATCTTGGTTTATCATTGATATTCTTTCGATTTTTATCTAGGCTGATAACAAATCCAAAAAATAAGACGAATTAACCCCGTTCATATCTGTTTCAGAACTGCCAGAAGCCAAGTTCGTGTGGAAAAAATAAAGAGATTGATTTGAAACCGCCATCAAGCTGTGGTGAACAGCCAGAAAGCACTTATATCCCAAAATTGGGCTTGATGAAAATTCAGACTCACATTAGGTAACAAATATTATGATAGCTGGAAAAAACTACTGAGATATTCGAGAATAGCAAAACTAATCTTATTTCAGTGTCAATTTAAGTTGTAGTCGAGACTTCTCAAGCCTCAAAAGGGCTTATCGTACGCAATCATTCGTTTAAACATAGAATGGGGTGGTACGGAAATTTCCCTTAAGGTGGGCGTAAGAGGATTAGCATAGGATGGAAGTTGTATACAAAAGCGTAATATGGGTGTCAGCAAGTTAGACACTAGAGTGAGGCTAGACCTAATCCCCGTCCTTCATTAGGGTTGGCTGTGGCCAGAATGTATACAGTCTACCCCATACATTCTGCTTGGGAACACTGGATCGGCACTCTGGCCTTCCAACTCTAGCCTTACTCTGATGATTTGGCTCAGATACTGGCTCACCAAGTCTCCTGCATCAATGGTGCTGTAATATTACCCTACATCTCCCGAGTTCTTGTGACTGTTTTGCCACAAAGAAGGAAGTCTACAGGAGATCCGTTCGAAAAAGCAGAACAAAACCACTACACCCTGAGTTGTAGTTGCTGCAAACTCCATATCCAGGTTAGCATACCACTCTTGTCTGATAAGTGGATCTTGATTCCGACTCGGCTAAATCAGGCATCCTGTGTCGAACTTTCAGGAGGTTGGCCATTAAAGGGGAATCTTCTTTTAAATGTAGCAGTTGGCTTATTATTTCTTTTTGAAACGAAATTTCATGAAATGAAGCATCAGAAAGAAGAGTAGAAGAGTAGTTCAGTGGTTCGGTGTTGTTCAGGTAATTAAGCTACAATATATCATCCCTGTTCACCTTTAAGTGAGCTTGCGTCAGACCCTCAGTCTGAAGCTGTGTGATTGCGGTCGTTGTCCCCCAGAATACGAGTACATGTGAGCTTCTTATCATGAGATCTGTGCTAATATGAAAAGTGGTATATAATAATGTAAAAACTGTTCTAATAAGTAATTGGGTAATGAAATTCAGCAAGTCAATTCTATTTAAAACTGTCATTCATCCAGCCAGGAATCAAAATGTCTAAGAACAAAGAGAGAGAAAAAAACCAACTGTGTATTATCATTGCAGATATGATAAATAACAATGGAAACTGGGGGAATAGGAGAGGGATCAAATTAACAATAACAAAACAATCAATAAATAATTTAAGGTGAGAGAAAAAAAATATTAGAGATATAACATCACATTCCTTACCTAAATATCAGTATCCAACTGTTCAACAGTAGGTATCAGCTTAGCTATTGATAATATCAAGGGGCTCCAAAATTAAGATAAAGCAATAAAAACAATAAAACTATAACAATATTCCCAGAAGGAAATGGTCAAAAAAGAATTAAATAAATATTAAAATATGAAAATGTATAACGTATTTACTGGAGCTATCAACTTTGGGAATGTGGCATACAACAACAAAAAGAAATTGTTAGGTAGGACCTATCAGAAGAGACAATAAAGAGGAGCCCATAGACAACCTATATGGAAGGCATCACTATGGATAAGCAGCCACTGAAAACATCCTAGCAACTCCATGACACATGGAAAAGGTAGTGATGGAGAGAGTATAAAAAATGCATTGTCCTTCTACGGGCAAACAAGGAAGTGAGGGAGGGCGGATCCTAACTTCTTCTTCTAATTCTTTTTTGACCATTTCCTTCTGGGAATATTGTTATAGTTTTATTGTTTTTATTGCTTTATCTTAATTTTGGAGCCCCTTGATATTATCAATAGCTAAGCTGATACCTACTGTTGAACAGTTGGATACTGATATTTAGGTAAGGAATGTGATGTTATATCTCTAATTTTTTTTTTCTCTCACCTTAAATTATTTATTGATTGTTTTGTTATTGTTAATTTGATCCCTCTCCTATTCCCCCAGTTTCCATTGTTATTTATCATATCTGCAATGGTAATACACAGTTGGTTTTTGTTTCTCTCTCTTTGTTCTTAGACGCTGTGAGGTTGCTGCATGAATTTAGCTATTCTCTTCACTAGAGAGTTGTTGGAGGACGTATGTAATTTAATACGAACATGGTTCTCCCTATTCACCTGATTGTGAATTGAAAAACAAATAGCTTCAGCTGGAGCTGGAGTCCATTTGGATGACCTATGGTAGACCAACCAACTTTCAACTTGCTTAAAATGAAAGTTGAGCTTCAAATATAACAAACACACTCAAAACCTTAATGTTATTATTGACTGAACGTTCGTGAAAGTGAGCTTTGATAGCTTATAGGTATGGAGGTGTACATCCTTTTCCTCATCCTTGATCGGAGAACAAAAGTTTCAAATTAATGCTCAAGGGTGTCATTCGGATTCATGAATTAATTGGCTGTAATTAAGGTTTCATAACCCCAGCCGATATGGTTCCCCTTCCGGAAGGTTGGTGGGGGAATGATATCTTTGATTTATGAGAAGACGTATGATTATAACGCCTCTCAACTCACCGGCGGAGAATGGTGTAGATGTTATCATTGAAAACAAACAATAGACTATGGTCCCAGCCCCAATCAATTGCTCCGTGGTGTGCTTGTGGAGCTAACGAGGTTTAATTAAAAAGGCACCTGGTCTAGATCGAGTGGTGGTCCCCTCGTGATAGGAATGGAAGTGTAGAACAGAAGTCTTACAAGAGTGAAATTAGAAGTAAACATCATGAACTATCAATACGTTCAATCCTGAAATTCAATCAATCAAATCCGATGGAGGAACAAATAGTCCTAGTTATAGTCGTTCCTTAGGTATAAGAATATTTTAGTATTTGCCTGCAAAATTCGAAAATTACTGACCGACCGATGTATCAGAAAAAAAAATTTTTTTATTGCCATTATGAACATACAAATTTTTGGTTTCCTATTTTCAATAATAAAACTTTGTAATCGACAAAAAAAATGATAACCCCCCCAGAAAATTTGTTGATTTTCGTTTCGTTATGCTAAAATCGAAAAATGAATCCGCCCGTCCATTGTACATCATCTGGAGTATTTCTCCAAAACTATTGGACCAAACGATATGAAATGTGGCTCAAAACCATACATTGGCCGGAAATGTGACAGTAACATAGGCATCCCTTTCGATCAACTCAAAGGGGAAGAATTAAACGAAATATTAAACAATCAAGATCTCAAAAACTTTCAAGAAATGTTTTCTTGTGTGTAAATCTAATATATCATCTCGAAGAATCAAATGATTCTACCCGGGCCGCTCATCCGTTCATCCATTAGCTCTTTCCGTTTCATTTTCTGTTGATATTAGTAGAAAAAAATATGAACCAGGGAGTTAATTAATGCAACCTGTGAAACAGTAAAAATCGCCTTAAAAAACACGACGATCATTTCTATCAGCTGATATATTTCCAATGAATCTCACCTCACAAAATCGAGTTTATTAGAACTTCTGTCACCAGTACATGGACTTGTAAAGCGTAGATATGTGATTTGCCTTACCTCATTAATTTTCAGTTGGCAGGTCATCTTTTGTTAAGTACAGGAAGACTAGTAAAGTTTAGATGTTTTGTTTAATTTAATCATTGTACTCCTCTACGAGTATGCAGTTACATTTAGATAATGTATAATAAGTTTAGTTTAATTGTTGAGGGCATAAAAGTGTTCTGTGCGGAAGTGTTGTCCAATACAAAAGTAATGAATGTTTGTGTAATGACTCGCAGCGTTTTGAGTAATATTCTAACATTATGCTGAACATAAAATGTGTTGTTAAATGCGGTGAATATGAGATTACGGTTCTGGGTTCCCCGAAATTTAATTGTGGAAATGGGCTCATACAATATTCCAATCAACCCGCTGATGGAGTTTTAGAGTTTTCTTTCAGGCAGCCAATTTGTCATTTTCAACTTCAATCTAGTATAAACACAAATATAAAAATCATTTAAACTAATTCTTCCACATCATGGTCTATGAAATCATGTGTAGAATACGGAGTCTTGTATCACCCATATACTAGGTACAAAACTGTATAAGTGCGGGGTTATATAATACTTCATATCGTCAATCGTGTTTCTTTTGAATTTTTCCAAAATGTCATTATCACGTGGGCGAGTTTACCATGGAAACCAGGTGATTCGGAGCTTATGATGCCCAATATTCTACGATAAGAACAATCCCGTCATAGTTTTTATTAAAATTACGTGCATAGGTAGTAGGTATTGGTGGATATCTCAAGTGACGCAGACAAGAATTATTAGTTTTATTAACAATTCTATCATCGAATATGTTTCCATATTTCATAAGATCACGCGTTCGTTTTTGTTAACTCAAAATTGTTCGAACATCAATATTCCAAGACAGACAGGTCATGCAGTCTTATTGATAGCAACTCAGACGCCGCTGCGCGCTCCGTTTAGTGATTCGATGGGTGATAAATCACTTCGAAAGGGGTTGCCGATGACCTGAGACCACACGCACCCCCATCTGCCCCGCCATTACCATAATGCACCACCAGAGCCACGGGGTGATTGTTTTTAATCGTCACATTTATCTATAAATCTGTCGGTAATGCGCTCCACCGTCGTGATGCATGTGCCAGATAGAACGGAATCCCTTGAGAAGGTGCTATGTCACACACCTTTACACCTTGTTAACAGTTTTAGACACCCCCAAAAACCACCCTCACAGTTCATGCACCCTGTTATTTCAAGTAATCACTACCCCATGTTCGTTCGGCCTGTTTTTGAGGCCACCCCCGAAGCGAGGACTCAAATAGACCTTTCCAGCGTGGGTGGGTTGATGGTACCAGATCCGGTGCTCCTGGGACCGTTTTCAATCAGACGAACAGCGGGAGCTTGAAGCCCCCCTTCTCGCGAATTATCGGAGAGTAGCGAACATAATAATTCAAACCAAAGTGGGCTAGAACATCCATAATATCACTTCGTATTCTGATGGCTTTGTGATTAAATTGATTTCATTTCTGGTTCTCCGATTGGAGAAAAAAAACTCCTGTTAGAAACGCACGTATTAATTGAAGACATAAAGAATGTTATCCTTAATCCACAGAATTCAGTTAACCTCGTTTGCCGAGTACCATCTCATTTCCATTCATAACATCATCAAGGTTTACTTGTTAGAATAGAAAACTATCTGTCGAGCAGTTTCTCAAATCGAACCGTGGACCAATTAATTAATGTGTATGTAGGTACCTAGTAAGGAAATGATTTTTTCGATTTTTTTAATACTTAAAAATGATTACTCTTGTTTCAAAGATCCTTTTTGACTGAAAGAAGAAATTATATACCCAGCTATTTTTGACATATATTTGATCCAAAGTGTTTCATCATCCAATATTAATAAAACCGTCCCACAGCAATAATATCCTATTCAGCAGTGCTCCAGAGGTTGGATGGATACAGGTCAGTGAACGTTTTAAATTTATGTATTTTTGTAGAAAAACGCTGCTGGACTCCACGTGGACTTCCGTTAAAAATTTCTCGGAACATCTTCACGAATTTCTATGATTGAAGAAGTGATATAGTTTTGTTGTTTGCATCATGGATAAAACTGGGAATGGGAATAGGTTTTTTTCCATTATGGGCATATGAGTACCCGCAATTTGTATCTTACAAGAACAAGTGATTTATTATTCTACAAAATTACACACACACATGTTTGATCAGTTACCCACTTTTCCATCTAATATTAACACCTTCAGTGCGTACGACTCCATCCGTGGAGTCGCGTACAACCGCTCAGGCGGGCCCGCTTTTTTCTTGAATGGTGCTTCACCCTCCGATTCTTGGAACTTCCCATTATTTTTCCCTGGTTCAGAATCAATGTGACAAACCATGATCTCTGTCGGATACCTGTAAACCGTTACAATTCATCTACGGTATGCTAGAGTGAGATATGAAATGTCTTAGCTCACTGAGGTTTTCCCTCAGTCACAACATTTCCGACAATGACCTTCAAATGTTTCATCTTCACTCGTAACCTATCCAAACATCGAGTGCAAGGATCCCCCACCGAATTGTCTCGATAGTACCGATTCGGCCTTTTAACACATCGATGCATTCAGATGCTGTGATAGGAGTCGTTTCAGAGCCCTGTAAAGCATTCCCTACTGAGTGGCGAAGTTTGTGATTCTTCCAATATTCTAAAGGCGTGGTGTGGACCTTTGGTTAAGGTAACATATAGGTAAGGTGAAGGTTCCGGGTTCGAGTCCAGGATGAACCGTTATTTTTATTCATTTGTTTTTTGCTTTTTAAAAATTTATTTATTTTATTTATTATTATTATTTTTTGCTCGTACAAAACTCCCGAAATATACTTTTAAAACGTCATCCTGACTAGCATGTCCAACTAATCTGAATTTTTACTAAGGGATTGACCACTTGATGTTATGTATTTTTGAGATGCGGGCTTGAGAGCATCCAGACCACCAAACTATACACAACATTCTGACTTATCTACATGTCCAACTAATCTGAATGTTTACTAATGGGTTGAATGGAACTTTTTTCAATTTTGGCGCTCAGAAGGTCAGTTCATTTCAAAATGAGCAAATCGATGTATTGGGAGGCTGAATCGATACTTTCGAGAGAGCTTATTCGGCAGAAAAGAAGTGTGGGGGATCCCTATATTTGAGTTCTGCAGAGACGCATGTGGTTTTCCATTTAGTGTGTTTCACATTTTTCCGCCTCAGATGGTCGATGGTCGGCAAGTTTCTTCACTGCCCATCATCTGCATTCTACTATTTACTCTGTAAGTAATTACCTACCTCTTTTTCTTGTTATATTTTAGATTTCATGTGGTTGTTCGTGGTTTTATACTATTTATATTTATTTTTCCAATTATTGTCAATCTCTCTCGATTTACTCATTGTTCCAGGCTCAACGTCATGCGTGGAGTGCGCGGAAAGTCGGAAGAGGAGGTCGATCTGCTCAGTACGCCAACTCTGAGGAATAAACAACGAGGAACATCTCACCACATTGGACTCGTTATTGAAAACATGCACAAACAAATTTTTCTTTCACTAAACCTCTAATCTGGATGCTAGAATACCAAAAACCGAGATCATTATCAATTTCCCTTCTGAAATTATTATTGTACGCATGCGGGGGTCGGTCACCATTTCAGATACACACTGAAGGTGTTAAGCAACTGATGAAACAGACCTCCAACTTCAAAAATAAACTTCCATTTGTGCTTGAAAAACATTTGAAACATTAGGTATACTTTTTTTTTAATTCAAAATAAACCAATGACATATTACTACTACCTACCTACCAGAGTGTACCTCGATATAATTTTCGAGACTTCCTTGAGGTTTATTCTACGAAAACTACCTATTTTTCTTAATTATTTATCCATTCAACCAACAGAAAGGAAAATTGTTGCGGGTTTGCATATTCAAGTAGTTCACCCTGACGTACGACTCCACAGTGGACTCGTTATTGAAAAAATGCACAAACAAATTTTTCTTTCACTAAACCTCTATTCTGGATGCTAGAAACCAAAAACCGAGATCATTATCAATTTCCCTTCTGAAATTATTATTGTACGCATGCAGGGGTCGGTCATCATTTCAGATACACACTGAAGGTGTTAAGCACCTGATGAAACAGACCTCCAACTTCAAAAATAAACTTCCAACCTTTTTATTTGTATTTTCCTTGCCCGGCAGTGCGTTGGCAAACTTCAATTGCGTGATTGAAGCTAGGTACCTACGCCGGCCTAATATGTGCCAGCGAACTGACTATCAGGCTGGAGTTTAAATCAGGAGTTCGGTACATATTATCCAAAAAAGTATATCAGGTCGTACAATATGTAGCAGGGGGGAATGATGTAGATAACAGGTTACCAGGCCTTCCATCTTCTGGAAGACATTAACGTGACGTTCTCGAACAATCAAGTCGAGTCAAGAGACTCTAGACCCTGTCTTGCTCTTTAGTTCAACTACCCACTGCGTGGCATTCCCAGCGCTCCTTTCGGCATGAGATGTTACACAGATCAGTTTTTTTTTTGCTTTGATTACTGATATGGATGCTCGGTACGCTCGCATCTCAAAAATACATAACATCAAGTAGTCAATCCCTCAGTAAAAATTTAGATTAGATGGTCAGGTTCTAGAGTCTCGTGACCCAACTTGATTGTTTGCGAACGTCTCGTTAGACATTATGACACCCATGAAATGTTCCTGTAAGGAAGGGACAGGTCTATTTTGATTTTGTTGGTTCCAAGAAAACCTTCTGTCCACTAGATTTGCTGATATTGATGATGTGAAGGTTTGTCCCTTATCAACGTCAATGATGAAGAGTTTTAAGAACAGTTGAAAACTTTGATAATAGAGAGTTTTTGTTCTTCCCGCACGATTTTCCCCTGTTAAAGTGTAGAGCAGCGTCTAGAGCAAGCAACTGCAGATGCTAGCTCTTCTCGTATTTCTACACGTATGTAAACGAATAACCAACACTATCGTCACGCTGAAGTCTCTTTAATATTTCAATGTCAACGATTCTCTTGAATTCGAGATCGAGTAGAAGAAGATTGAATTAATTTTACCAACATTTACACTCTGCATTATCAGCTATCTTCACGGACATCAAATAGCTCGGACCACCTAAGAAAAAAAAAAAAAAGAATTTACTAACGCCCATATCTCGTTGAGTGCATCGGTTCACGTCTGATCACCGAAGGTAAGCAACGTCGGGCTTAGTTAGTACTTTGATGGGTGACCTCCCAGGAGCACTACAATTTCCACATATTTTTTATTTGTTGTCTCATTATTCAATGTTCCATCTATCTACATCAAGTTTACTTAATCAGGCCTCTTGGAATAGTTCGTTTTGGGTTCCTTCCCTGCTTTATCAAATCGTCGATTCCATGATCTGAGTGGGTACCTAGCTCAAATTCTACTGAATGTTTATGTTGGCAGATACAACTTTGTTGCACGATATACATGCAGATGCCTACAAAGAACAGGTAAGATAGGTACCTACTTTAAAATCGGAAAAAAGGCACAACTGCATTCACTCCCAAGTAGGTGAATAGGATAGCTTGCTTTCGGACGATGTAGGTACTTTGTTCACGTAATCAACGGAATTTGATTAAATAGTACAATTATATTTATCATAGGTTCAACTTTAAATGGGAAAAGTTATTAGACGGCAGTCACAGGGAGAACCATTACTCTTAAAACTGTGGTCACCATTGTGTCAGGTTATGATGACTACGCGTAGGACGAGATTACAAAAAAGAGTTTTTACCGCCTACGTGTAGGTAGCCCTCTTCTCCATACACTCGTAGTTCTACGCATTGACGCAAAAATTCACGCATGCGCAGTTGGTATTTCCGTGTTTTTGCGTACACGGATAGAAAATTACGGGAAGAACAAAAACTCTCTATTGCCTCTAGAAAACGGAAGTTGAAATGAAGAAAGCTGTTTTATGTCCACGAGAATGAAGATTTATTTAAATCCTACTACCCAGTTCCACATATCCAGGCTGCGAAAACCCGCGGGACCTTCAAGGTAACGAAACATCATCATTCACCGCTCACATTGCTTCAACAAGTTGAACTGAACTTATTTTATTTGCGAAGCCATTCACAGAGCGTCCTCCTTGTGCCAAATATCGCTTTGTCACTGTCCTTCCTACTTGTAGCAGTCAGGAAAACGTCGTCTTTTGTCGCATGATTATGAATATGGCAGGGATCGGCGTGGAAGGGAGGACACGGGCGTCCTACTCCGCCCTGGCGCCACGAAAAACCCGCCCAGTATAAATAAATATGAAATGAAGCCGTAATGCCGAATCTCGTGTCCTTCTCCTCTTTCTGATCCTGAATTCCCATCTCTTTAATAAGTCTTTCTTCGGTGTCCCTGTATTGTGGCACGTGGGCGTACATCAATCCGAGATTTAAGCGGCGAAAACCGTTCTTCAAGAGTATACAATCTAAAATGACATTGCAAGAGTTTCAATCACTAGTATAACCTACATCAGACTAGTGTACAGTCCAAACAAACTATATCAAATGAGGGGACTTCATTTTAGACTACCTAACCTCTTCCCTCCCCTCTCTCATCCACACTAGCAGAGGTAGTAGGGCAAATTTTTGCAGCAGAAGATTGTACTATAAACTGAGAGAGCTTTCCAACGAGCGCTAGAGATTTTCGTAGAGCGAAATTAAAAAAAAAAAATCACATTTCCCAAGTAAATTACATGAATTGGTCGTAGGTTAAAATAATTTGATTGGTATTTGCTGTGGTGCAATACATGGAATTTTTGGCTCAAAGCGTAACACGTTTTTGTAGAATAATGTCAGAATTTTCGTATTTTTTCTATCAACTTCCCAATAGTGTCAGGAATCGGAATTGAATGACTATGCCAGTGTTATCAGTTTATTTTATCTTCAGAAATCACCATAGAGCGCTCAAGTACGTAAAATCTACAGAAAAGTCGCTCAACTTACAAATGGATTTTCGTAGGGAATGAAAATTTGTTCACAATATTTTATTGCATTTGTCTGAGATTCGATTTGTCCATGAATACTACCACTGTGCATTTTTGGTATTTTAATGATCTTGTGTGAAGTGTTTGCTTCAACATTTAACCTTCAATGATGGGGCTGCCAAGTATGATAGCATTGATTGAACATTAATGGTGCATTAATGTGCTGCAATCATGACCACTTCAGCAGGGTACATTTTCCCCCACGTTTCAGACTCACTTTAAAAACAAATGAACAAAATACGGTGGTCAGTGGCCTCTGAGTTCGCAGTGAACTTCTTTGTTAGAGTGTAAAAATACCCATGAGGTCCACCTTTACGAAGAGAATTACAACAACAACAAAAAGCACTTTTCGCAATGTTCATCAGAAAAACTTTCGGATTCCACAATGTGTATTTACGTCCCTACAACTTGATTCACTCATTCGTGATTTGTATGGAACAGTTAGGATCCTGACCAAGTTCAATAAACATCAGGGACGCTAGAGGATTTGAACTTGGGATTTCGGGAATCAATTTTAAATTCAAAGTAAAATCCATTACAAAAAGTCAAAAAGTAGAAAAAACGCTTGAAAATTGTTAATCCTCTATTTTGAAATGCAGGGAACATAATCTAGGGCATGGAACGTTCCCTTGAACCTTGCATACACAAGTGAAACTCTATTATTCAGCACCAGCGGTCTCCATCGGTCAGGCATTTGATATCCCAATTATTCATTCTTTGCGAAGGTACGGAGTATGTATACATTGAAAATATGAAGATTCAGGCATATTGTTATGTTTAGCCAATTTCATTTGTATTATAATTTGTGTATATATTATGAAATGTTTCAATGAACCAAATAAATAAATAAGTAATAAAATAAATATGACATAATTTTAAAGCAATCTCAAAAATCCAAGAGGAAAAACAGGCAACATAAACCAGATCTGGAAGGATCCCGTAGATCGCATGCATTCATGAGCCGAATTCTCTCATTTGGAAGCAGCGGTCAGTATCTGATAAGTTATATGGTATTTAATATCCAAATGAGGTTACTAGTCTTAGAGAATCCTTGTATTACTTAATATTTTTCTTTATGGTCGTACTTTAAGAATGTACTATTACGCATTGCGACAAAATTGTCTATACCTAACGTCTTTGTACTCGCATAACAATTATAACTACTTAACTTCCATACGGAATATATATTAATTAGAGAGTTTTTGTACTTCTCGTATTCATTTTCTCGTATACGAAAATGGCCTTTCCGAAACGAGAAGAGGTTTTCGTAACGTGGAAACGCTTTTCGGAACGGGAAGAGTCAGCTTTACTCGTGCTCAGCTTTTTCGGAATCGTAATTACGAAACGAAAACTTGACCTTCTTCTAGGATAACACTCTAGAATAACTTAGCAAATATCATGCAGTTGGCATGGATATACCTACACACCCGAAAAAATCGGCTGAATTTTTCCCGTGCCGTCTTTTGTTGTTGGTTTAACCTTTGTATTTGTCTTTATTTCGTGTTTTTCCCCGCACCTCAACCAGGACAGTCATTAGCGGCATTTCGTTCTTGCTTTCGATGTTTTATCGAAGATTTCAGCTTTTTCATTCTGAAGATTCCGTTTCAAGGTTCATTGTACGCGTTTTAAACATTCGTGTTCTTCACGGCTGAATCATTTTCATATGTTGTGGAGGTAAGTGGTCGTTGTTTCTTTATTCATGTTATATTTTGGAAATAGTCTACTGTGACAATTGAGTTTTGAGCAGTGATTCACTAGAAGAGTCACGTTAACGTCTGTGTAAGAGTTCTCAACTCTCGGGCTTACGAAAACGCTACGAGAAATCTATGCAAAAAGGTTAGCATTCATCGTGCTCGCTCTAACAGCTTGTTTTCGTGTTTACGAGAAATCAATACGAGAAATACAAAAACTCTCTATTGCTATGCAATTCTTAGGCCGACCCCCAATAATTTTTTTTGTAACGTCCCAAACGAAATTAAAGATGATTTTCACGTACAACCGAGTAGTTGTTAGTTGCTATAGATTGTGTCACAATTTCAGTGTTTTTCACGTACAACCCAGCCGTTGTTAGGGGATAAAACTTCCGCAGTTTTCATCGCACAAAAATCGTTCGCCACTCGTTGGAAAGCGCTTGATTTATGTGATAAATGTTCACATTTCAAGCTACCAATTTCCCTCTCCCCACGTACCTGGCAAAATTCCAAAACTAAGTTGATTCAGGCTAAGAATTGTATAGCAAATTATCCTCGTTTTCAACGCAGTAGAAAAGAGAAAAGATCCGGCGAGGCGCGAAGCGCCGAGTATATATATATATATATATATATATATATATATATATATATATATATATATATATATATATATATATATATCGTAACATATATATCTGCAATCTTAGGTCGCAAACACACTTTGCCCCTTGATTTGGAGAGTATGCTGTTTGGTTGAGCGCTACCGATTCCAGGGTCATCCAAGTCTATCATTGGAGAGTTCCTAGCAGATCCGACGCTCTCAATACGGCGTTCGGTGACGAGAAACATTTATCGGAACTTAAAGTCACGTCAAGTCCTAAACGGATCTAGTTGTATCGCTAAATCCATGTAAGGAGGAAATTATACCTTGGAGGTTATTTGAGTCCATGGAAGAAGCTTATTTTAGACGATTACGTTTTTTACGGATTACGATCCGTTAACGTATCTGTATCGAAGAATGCGTCACCGTAACTCATTGCGTCGGAGTTTCGGCGCCGGATTGTCAAGACACGACGTATTGTATTTTACGGATCTACTAGGAACTCTCTATTGGAAGAACGCCTCGCCGTCTGCTCCTTGGCATTAACCTCCGAACTTCTTGGAAGGAAGGATGGATGCGTGTGGTGAGTGATGGTTCATTTTCTACAATATTGATAATCTGGAAGACAAGAGAAATTTATTTTATCAATTTTTTCCAACTGTCCAAATATATACTTGTAGTCAACCTAATTATCCTGTTTGTCATTCTTTCTTTGTTTCTTTGTTTATCCTTTTTGTCTTCTTGGCCTTTGGCCCTGTAGAATAAAAAAAACATTCGTTCATTCACCTGGAAATGCAGAAAACAAACCAGATATAGGAAATAAACACATGAATGACACCCATCCATGAGTCAAATTCTCTCATTTGGAAGCAACGGTTAATATCTGATTAGTAATATGCTGGTATTTCATTTCCCAATGATGTTTTTATGTCTTGAGAATATTCGCAATGATACGGCGGTATTTTTCTATAAAGTACTTTTTTAACAACTGTATAACTTTCATATGAAAATAAAAGAAGCGTAAACCCGATCATTGGGAGGATATCGTGAATCAAATAAATGCACCAGTAAAATTCACTCATTTGGAAGCAGCGGTCAGTATCTGATAAGGTCCCTTCGTAATAGCCCGGGCAATATAATAAATCTTCGACAGTCTTTATAAAAACAAACAAGGGAGGACAATTTTATTAACTATCTTTCAACTCTCTCCTCGATCCCATTATAGATAAGGTCTTTTATCGTTGTTGAAAAGACTTCTGGTTCGAAATTTAATTAATACGGCAAAGGAAAAAAAACTACCGTGAAAGGAGAGCAAGGTGCTATTGTGATCTCGTCAGATCCGGTTTTCGGGAAAAAGTGGCAATTACAGAAACAAACAGGCGTTTTTATTAGGTTGTTTTCTTTCGGAGCCTTCCTGATACGAAATGAACGGACGGGAATTAATTGGAGCGTCGGTCCCTACTCCCGGCGGTCAATCAGAGTGATGTAGACATTCATCAGCTCGCCACCGGGCTCCGCATCCGATCTCGTATCTCGCGAGTCGGCAAACATGTTAGCCCCAATTATTCCGACATAAGTGACATTTACATATGTGATTCCG
Source organism: Adelphocoris suturalis (assembly GCA_030762985.1). NCBI lineage: Eukaryota > Metazoa > Arthropoda > Insecta > Hemiptera > Miridae > Adelphocoris > Adelphocoris suturalis. The sequence goes on along the minus strand of CM061042.1, from coordinate 62,644,225 downwards.
CCGCATAATGCGGTTGACCCGTTCGATCGGACCGGGGTGCGTTTTAATTAAACGTAAATTGATGGATGTTCTTCGACTCCTTTTCGCGCAGGGAATAGAAGGGTTTCGATGAATAATGTTACACCTTCGGACGTATCATATTCAAATCACCTGTCACCGCGAAAATTGTTGCCTTTGCAAAAGGCGGTTGTCTCACAAATCGTATTAGTGTCCCTTCGAGGAATCCAAACTCGAATAAGAACACAGCGTTTTAAATATCGAGAAAACTGTCCATAGTTGACAGCGAGTAAAATCAAGTTGATCGTATCGGCACCTTTCGGATCTGTGTTTAAATCCGCTTCCGCCAACTTCATACAAACTCAACGAGTGACATCAAAACCAGCTTCTCAACCCACCATTTGTTCTTTCACACCCTATGTTTTCCAACGTAAGCCGCTGTATTGCAACTTTTTTTTCCAAGTCATGTTCCGCTAATGCCCCAAATGAGATATCCATTCAGAATCTACATCCTCATAATGGGCAATTATCAAGAGTTGTCGATTTATTTTATCTGCCAAGAAGATAAGAGGAAAAAAACGGAATTTAGTGAAAAACGTTGTTTATTTCCTCAAAAAAATAAAGAGTTACAATTTTTAATCGATTTCGACGGTTAGGCCATCATCACTAACAAACAATAGCTGAACTTCAGTTATTCAGTTCATTTCAGTTCAGTTATTGTTTTTTACTGATGATGGCCTAACCGTCGAAATCGATTTAACATGGTAACACTATTTTTTGTGTGGAAATAGACAACGTTTTTCACTAACTACCGTATTGAAATGGATTTCCACAACTTCGTCGCGAGTGATTTAGTTCGTAAGATAAGAGGATGTGTTGTTTCCGAAAATATGCCAGAATTGAATGGTAATTCCTAATATAGCATCTAAAAAATTTTTCTATTTTCTGGAAAGTAGAAGTTCAAAATAAATCGCAGTAAGCAATTCAGACTGATTTACTGCAGGCAATGCAAACTGCAGGGGAGCTATACTAAGGTTTTTATTATTACTATTATTAGTTACTTGTAGTTACTAATTGACATGGATATATTTCGGCTCGATCATTCCAAAACTCTCATTACCACATCACGATTTTTTATTGGTCTTCTCCGACGTCCAATCGTTGCTAGGATTCCATATACTAATCAGTCAATGCCAGCAATTATGTAACAAGGGATTGAGGTACCTACGAGCTCGTTATCTAAACCTCGGAGTTGAAGTAAATGTGTTAAAATATTCAGCTAGGACCACTATGTATTAATACACCATACCATACTGAGAAATCAAAATGTAAAACTCGGTCATGACATTGGTACAAACCGAAAACAGAAAGTTCCACAAACTGAGAGAACTAAGAGCCGCATCGATCAAACTTTCTCAACAAACCAAACGGTTCAATGGAAGATTAGTTGGAAATACCGATTCTAAACTAATTTTTGTTTTCGGCACAGTTCCGCATTCGGTGATCGCAATTACCTAGTTGTTAACTAAAAGAAGCAAATCCTACGAACTTCCCTGCAGGAGTGGGGGATGAAGAAACTTTGATCTTTGGTGGGGAAAAAAATAGCTCCCATGAAAATTATAATTTAAATGTTTGCAAAGTGAAGCGGAGCTTCTTAATTGTTGAGTTTTGTGCTATGAATACTTGTTGTCAACACACCGTTACAGATCCATAGTGTTAAAAGATAAATTAATCTTTGAATGGACGAATTAGCGCCTTCGGCCACCGAGTCGTCAGCTGAAATACTCAATTGCATTGCGGGTTCGCGGTCACTTGAATGGAAGGTACCTATCCAACATCTGCAATTTCACTCTACATATATCTCTCAACATAAAAGGATTTAGTAGGTACCTTCATACCTACTGCAATGTGTTTCAATTCTAAATGTTTTTTTCAAGTTTATCAGAGTTTTCTCATTGATTAATATACAATTCCAGCGGGAAAAGTTGGTTATAATAGTAGAAAGGGAAGTAAAGGAATTGCGCGATGTTCCCAAGCACATAAGTATACATAAAGATTTGATGTTCCATTATTAACCAACTTTTACAATTGGTAATCGTTAGTAATTTCAACGGTATCGGAACGAAGCATTGGAGTTGTAATGAAACTGTAATATTAATAATAATAAATATTTAATCGGTAAAGCCTTTTATAGTTGGTACAATTTACAGTGTTTCATATTTGTTTTGATTAATTTACTTACATTAAATATGTTTTTTTAGCTTTCCAAAAGATCTTGAAATTTTGAAGAAATTGTTTATTGCCACAAAGAGGGGCAACTTTACTCAGTCACCTCATTCGAAACTCTGCAGTAAACTCTTCACAAATAAACAATACCAATCAAGGCCCAATTGTAATGTTAAGTTGTTGAGGACAGATGCCATCATTATTATATCAAGTTTAAGACCGATTTTTATGAAACTTTAAGGGATTGTGCGAGTTAGCTTCTAGACGGTCTCCTATAATTTTTAATTCCTTCGGATGAACAGCAGCTTGTACGTATGTGCAAACGTTAATTCTTTATTGGTCAAATCTCGTTTAAACTAGAGAGGTTGATGGGTCCAGGATGATGCCCTTCGTATTTTATCACATTTGCTAGAATAGTAGGTACCGTCAACTCATACAACTTTGTGCACCCCGTTCAACATTGTGCCAATCTCGTTTTTTGAACCTTATGCTCTCTAACGGTAACAAACTTGAAGTTATTAGTTTGAAAAAATTCCCACGAGCAGCGGGATGGTAGAAGAGGATGCCGACGCTTCCACAAGTCTTCCCTGTTGATTTCAGTGCCGGCAAGGTAGCTCTTTCTCTAGTCCACTACTATTGCGCATACGCCAAACCAATATTGGATGACACTCCGTAAACAATGAATAGATTTTGATGAAATGTTCAATTATTGTGTGGGTTAACCTTTAGACGATTTTCGCACAAGCAAACATGAATCTTAGCCCTAATTTGCATTCTATCATCTATAAACATGTATTAGATACGAACTAAATCACTCGCGACGAAAGTTCCAATCTGGTCAGGGAATATGTAACTTTAGAAGAAAAACAATGGATAAGTATACCTTATTATGGGAAAATTTTTGATAAGAATGGCCTAATTACATCATCGAGGGGTTACAAAGTGTGTTTTAAAACTAGGAATAGTCTTAGAGCATTACAGTATTTCGTTAAAGACAAAATCAATGTTAAGGATAAAAGTGGGGTTTATAAACTAAAATTTTTTTGCGGCTACAAATATTGCTGTCAAACTGGTATTACATTCAGGGAAAGAATAAAACAGCATCAGGAGGATTTCAGGGCAAATAAGGGTAGGTCTACATTTGCAAAACATCTTGAGGAATCCAATCATCCTTACAACTTTGATTTGACAGATAGACAGTTTGTAGAATTTCATAATTTTCGCCCACAGGAAGGTCTGTTGAATCTACTTGAAAAATTCGAAATTATCAAAAGTGACAGATCTGGTAAATGTTTGAATGAGGATATCCCTCAATATATTTCACCTCTGATAAGTACATTGCTATAAAGCTTGGAATTATCCCTTCAAACAGTTGAAACCAGTAATTCCTCCTCTCATTTCACTTCATCTGATTAGCTATAATCCCTCCACTTTGCTTGCACCTAATTGGTTGTACCTCCAGCCCCCTTTCCTTTCTCTCGACCAATGGGATTCAATCTCCCTTCACCTGTGACTATATAAGCTGTGTCCTTTCTAATGTGTGTTCAGTTATTGTTTGTTACTGATGATGGCCTAACCGTCGAAATCGATTCAACATTGTAACTCTTTATTTTTTCGTGGAAATAGATAACCTTTTTTACTAACTTCCTTTATGTATAAGATACTGTTATATATATTTTGCATTCCATAATTCCGACTCGCACTTTGTTCTTCATTTAATTCGTTACGTCCATTTTTCAATATGCGAGAAAGCTATACTGCCCACCCAACTTGGCAGACGTTTTTAAATCTAAAAAATAAAATAAAACACTTCGGGTAATATTGATATGACCTAAGGAGGAGTTTTTAGTGTATCGAATAATTCACATCCTCCCCCAAAAAGTTTTAAATACAAACACCTATCGAGTAGGTAATACCTAATGTTACAGACATTGTTGCAAGATAAAGAATGTTGCCAATTAAACGTCCCTGTATTGACCATAATTATTGTGGCTGCCTATCAGACTTGAAACTTTACCTTCGCAACTCGAGTATTTATTTTGTTACTTTAATAATAATTAAGTTAATGAATCATTTAACATGTCCCATAACTATCGGGTGTTCACTTCATTAAGTTTAAAGACATTTTATTATATTTTATTAATACCTATTTCATAAAAGCATCTGATGAGATTGAGCGATACAATCTAAATCAGCTTTCCAATTGCAAAACAAAATGGTTTGTGCAATTTCGTTCAGTTATTGCCATTTTTTCATGATATTACACCCCTTATGACACGAAAAATATGATCACTTTAGCTTGTAACACATTTGTAGGAAGTTTTGGTGAAGATACTCTTGAATTGACATTGGTGCAATTAAAAGGTGAAATCCTTTTATAATGTCATGTGTATGGCTAAGCAAAAGACGACCATCTTGAAAAGTAAGCTAGGAGTAAGACAACAGATTAGCGAACTAGTTTTATCCAATAATGGTGAACTTCATTATTGTTAATTTGCATTGTAATAAAGGATTTCATAAGTAATTTGTTTTCTTGTAGATATTTTATTCGTGTCATATTCTACATTCTGTATAAATATAATTATATTAAATTATAAATATCATTACCTAAATTACTTAAAAATTTTGCTCACATTATAAAATAAAACGTAATAAGAACCAATAAAATTAAAACGTCAGTACGAACTAAATCACTCGTGACGAAGTTGTGAAAGCCCATATCAAAACGGAAGTTAGTGAAAAACCTCGTCTATTTCTACGAAAAATAAAGAGTTACAATGTTAAATGGATTTCGACCGTTAGGCCATCATCAGTAACAAACAATAACTTATATTATTTATTGTTATTGTTTTTTACTGATGATGGCCTAACCGTCGAAATCGATTTAACATTGTAACTCTTCATTTTTTGTGGAAATAGGCAACGTTTTCTCACTAACTTCCGTTTTGAAAAGGCCAGTACTAATATTGTTTTAGATGTTGTTTTTGATAAGGTATTTAATCCCATTTTCACAATAAATATACCTAGAAATATATATAAACATCTATAATAGCAAATACAACAACATTGGTTCATTTTTACAAGTATAACTACCTAAATAAAATTACTTAAATTACTTTTTTAATCTAAGGTAAAAGGGTATTATTAATACAACATTATTAAGCATAAATTAATTTCTTAATGCCACTGAAAAATTTGCTGAAAAAATCAATGATAATGGCTAAAAATCTTTAAATTCATAATTTTTAGCTGAATATTGCTCAAATAAATTTAATCAAATTTGATATAGAGCATTAAAAAAAAAATAGGTACAGAATTATTGTGAAAAATGTACTTAAATTTCATAAAAATTTTCCTTAGAATTGATAAAACTGCAAAAAAGCTAAAAATCCAAAATCACTTTTTGAAAAGCAAATTACTATTTAGAATACATTTTTTTCATAAAAACGATGATTAACTTTTTTTTTGCACTCAAAAAGCTCAAATTTCAAAACAATTAAACATAATATACTACGATAACTTCAGAAAATTTGCTCATACGATCATGCTGCATGATTGGAACTTTTTTTATACACAATTTCACCTACCTTACAAATTCACCTTTAATTGCGTTTAGTACACTATTCCAAAGACCTAAAATTACTTTTTTTTTTAATCTGAGGCATTAAGGTATTACTAATAGAACATTTTTAAGCATAAATTAAATTCTTAATGCCACTCCGTTCTTAGGTTTATAACAGAAAATTATAATTGTGAAAGGCAAATCCCTGTTCATCCACAATGCACGGCACTGGCCTTTTGCCCCATTCAAAGATGGCGCCGGCGCGCATTCCATGTTATATAGTTCGTTGGAATCTACTTACACGAACGATTTAAAGCCGTAGCGCTGTGCACAAATTCAAACTGTATTTCACGCTCCAACTATTCTAATTAACAAGATATTTGTTGGCAGGAAGTTGATACTAGAAGAACAGAAATATATATTTTCAGTTGATATAGTTCCAATAGAATTTTCACTTTCGAAATCGAGTTTATTATGAATTTCATCACTCATAGATGGAATCATGAAGTATAGGGAGATGATTTATCTTATCTCATTAATTTTCAGTTGGCAGGTCAGCTCTTGGTAGATACAGAAGAACTTTGGTAGTATAATGTGTGGGTAAATACCTACTGGTTGAGAAGATGAATTGGCGCCTTCTGTCATGTCTTCACTGAACTGCTCCACCGCATTGCGAGTTAGCAGTCATACGAATGGAAGGGATCCAACCATTGCGTTTACACACTTCATCACAATAGAAAGGAGGTTTTGGTACACTGTGCAATGTGTTGTAATTCGAAATGTATCTTAGGTGATCAAGATTTCCTCATTGAATAAAAGAAGCCTAATGGGAAATATTGAAAGATATATTAGGTACCTAGTAGAAATTAACGAGGTCCTGGAAACAGAAGTAAAGTAATTTCGCCATTCTGTGTTACATCTATAGTACCAATAATCCCAAGTACAACATAAAAAGTTCATGTTTTAAGATTAACCTCCCCAATCTTCTTTGATGAGTCTGAGTGAGCAACTATTCCCCGACAATTTGTTGCCACTGATGGTTCTTTGTAACAATGATCATCAATAAGTAATATTGTCGACGTCACATTGGTACTTCAAGGCCTGGTAGTGTTGTCGTCGAGCAATGTATTCGTGTTGTCTGCATAATGCACTGTTGCTGGCTTCTGGCCACGGTTGTCGGGGGTCCAGGTTTGACCCGGACAGTCCGGTTTCTCACTTTTCTTGCCTGTCAGGGCGGAAATTTTGAAGTAGATCTGAACGCCGAACATCTGGTTTTTATCGAAAGTGCGGCAATTATGCGGCAGTTTTCGTAGGTCCTTGCATAGGCTGCTGTCAATGAACTCTGCCGTGACGGGGATTTAATGTTATCTAAATATTTTATTTTTGGTAGATGTCTGTCCTATATACCTATGTAGATGTATTCAGGTACTTTCCTAATGTATAATTGACTCCGTTTTATAATTCTAGACAGTTGTTCTCCGTTGAAGGGATATCCAATACAGAAACAATAAACCTTTGCCTTTTAATAACCTTTAAATGTTTTAAAATTTTATCTAGTATGGATCAAAAGCCTAAAGTCTGGACTATTTACTAATATGTTTATTATAGAAAGAAAAACCTCCTTTGTCCAACGACTGGATGGTGCTTTACGACTGGGGGTTTTACCGGGAATCTTGCAACTGCGTCGAAACATAGTAAAACGTCACTTCATTCATGGTGGGGGGAGGGGGGGGATATTGTTTTATATATGTATTTATTCTTCGTTACCCATCATGTATGCATATATATATTGTGTCATTCCAGACAATAAACAGACCTGGAAATCGATATAAAAAATAGCAAAAAATCGAGTTTTTACAAATGGGTAATCAGCTACCTACGTGAGGATGGACTAGGTCGGTACCTACGCAATTTAGATGCGGAATTCAGTGAGAGCAATACAAATATTCATCACGTCAAAAGAATTTTTTTTTTTTTTTTTTTTTTTGAGAAATCAAACGCGATAATTTTTGAGGTTCTATCAAAATTTGCAGAAGAATAGCTAGTTATTTATACCGCCAATCGGCTCATTTGCTATAGGTCGTTTTACCTTCTATATTTTGGGTGTGTTCCTCCAATCGGCTTTATCTCACTCAAGTTGGTAAGTACCAATACTCCAAAATGGGGAGCACACAATGGTCCAGAATGTAAGTTTATCGTGAACAAATCGTAATTACAACTGTACAGAAAACAAGGTACCAAATTACGGTTTTGAGACAAGGTACGGTATAAAAATACAACGAGCAGAATTTCTCTGTTAGTAAGTAGGTACCCACTAAATTATTAATAAAATATGAGAATAAAGAAACAAAATACAAAAATAACCACCTTTTATTCAATACTGGATCAGCATAAGATTGTACAATTTCCGCAAATAACAATCAAAGTTTCAGCGATACAACGAATTCACTACAAAATCGAGTAAATAGATAATTTCTTCTGAACATTATAAACTTCTTCATTTAAAAAATATATTTATATCTATCTCTTGGCACATGATAAGGATTAACTTCCAAAATATACTAAACTCTATTAATGTCCCCCAATCCCAGTATTTGGAGTATTACACAAAAAGACTGTATCCGAAAACCGGGATACGATATCTTCCTAGTTCGCTATCAGTCTATTTATTATTGTACATTTCAATCACATAATCTTACCTATAGTACCTACTTACCTTCATAATTACGTACAATTTTCTAGTTTCACCCTATCCATTCAACTGAATCATTGATAATGCGGCTTCGCTCATATTCTGAAGCCAATTCACTTTTGATTCCGAATTTTTCATGGTTAAATAATAAACGTAAACCATTATATATATTACATCGTATACATTTAAAACGAACTGAGGTTAAAAAGGTCTACGAGAAATCACATAATGTGATGAAAGAGGTATAAAGTTATTGTGTGATGCTATCTATCGGGAGTACGAAGACGTATCTATTTGTATATTTCATAATGACAGTTGGTTCCGTTTTTTTTTAATTTCTATGTTTTAAATCTATCCTTCACTTTCTCAAAAAAAGTTCCCTTTGTCTCAAAAATGAAACTTTGCATTACGGAATCGTTGACTTGTTATGTGTTTATTTTCTTGGAAGTTACAATATTTATCGTCCATTCTCTTAGCATGTTAAACTTTCTTCAAACCATTAACATAGGCAAGAAAGCTCTAAGGTACGAAAAACAAAAGAGGTTTTCAGATTTGCAGTTCTCTTGTTACAGTGGGACTGTCGACGACACATGTCATCAATCACAAAGCCCAATTTGGTGGAAAAGGGATGGTATTTCGAGTAACAGTGTGCTCTCCATAACTACATAGTGGTTGCTATAACTAACTAGAAAGTACCAGATAAAGTTGGGCACATGCCTATGTATTGTGTCTGTGACATTGATTTGGAGAAAAAGCTTTCCCAGAATAATATACCTATAGGTAGGTAGAAATAATTAGCAGGTAGTATAATATATAAAAACTTAGCAACCCCAAATAAACTATTCATCGAACTAAATCATATTTTGATTCTTCTGACTTTTGTCACCGCCCTTTCAGAAGGTTTTATTTATATTATGGAACCTGAGACATCACACTGAGTAGGAGGTCCCATTTTGGGGAAGGACTTGGACATAATATGGAAAAACTGTTAACCGTAGGAAATATTGTTGGTGTCAATATTTGATAAATAGAATTTACTTTCACGTAAAAATATATACACCTATAGGAGCCTTAATTTTCGTTATTGGACCCATAAAAACTCGTACATGGATGTTAAATAACTCTACATAGGTAGGGGGTATATATATATTTATATCTAATTTTCAAACTACCTACCAATTTTTGTATTTTATTAATGTATCCTACCCATCCCTCTATTGCGCTGCTAATTTCTAAAACAGCTGGTATTTATTTTCTCGAATTTCCTTGAAAATTTACAGATAAATAGTAATTACCTAAAATTATTATTTTGAGTACCTATCCAATACCTAATTGTTGGTATACGACTGATCCCACATTCCCTAAAAAGTCAACTGTACGGAATACATCGCCATAACCAAGCACTGATATTGAATGCATCCAACACTTTCATGGGGTAACCGCAAGGTACACTAATTTGTTTTTAATCATTTTAAGTTACCTATTTATTGTTTATAGGAACTAATGATTTTAAAGATGAATATGTAGGTATAGCTGTTGATAGGTATGCTTTTCGCTTCTCTCCGATGTCAGCAGTTAGACTTCAGCGTATGATTCTATGAGTGATTTACCAAATCGGGTTATGACGTAGTCGTGGTAGTACATCATGATGCAGAGCGGTTGGCCGAGAATGAGTGACGTCCAGACGATGACGTTGCCCCATCTCTCCCCGAGCTTTTTCTCCACAAAGCGAGATATAAATGACAGTGGGATCTGAAAAGTTGCCGAATTTAAAGTTTAATATTTGAAGAGCAACAAATGAAACGAGCGATATTGAACCAATCGCTTGGATCCATCGAATTAAAACTCCGTAATTTCAATAATGTGCAAGGATCACTAGGAAATATTGATTTAATAGGTGTAATGCAGTGTTAGGCATGATCTTATAGTGAATGAGAATACGATTGTAATCGCGATAATTACTCGTTGATTCGGAGTTAACTGCGATTATATTCGTATTCGTGTAACCGTATTCTTTTGTCGACGATTACACGAATCCAACCCATAAAAATGCGTCACGGTAATGAATTTCAATAGGGCGTCCCTCCTATAATATGCAAAGCCTTGCTAATATTACCTAGCTTCAGAAGGACGTCCTATTGAAATAGATTTAAGACAAATATGCTGGGCTGCAATCGTTGAATTCGCTTTAAGGACGTTCCTCTGAAGCTAGTTATCTATTTATATATTTATGTGCCCTTCCAGACGATAATTCCGTTCTTGCACCAACAAATCAAGCCTTCCAAACGAAAGGATGAGTTCGTTGGCCAGCACTTTTGGAGCACATTAAATTGGTGAAATTCGAAAAAATTTGCGGAAAAAAATAACTAATAATGGCTAAAAACGGCTAAAAACGTTTAATTAATACTTTTTTTGCAGAATATTACTGAAATAAATTTATTCGAATATAAACTAGAACATTTAAAAAATATGTAGAAAATTATTCTGAAAAATGTACTTCAATTTCATAAAAACTAGCTATAAAATTGATAAAAACTGCAAAAAAAGCTAAAAATCCAAAATCTTTTTTAGAATTTATCTGTGAAATTATAATCAGTATTTTTAATATAATCGAAGCAACATTTTTGACGTATATTGAAGTTTTTCTGTGTCTATCGTCATTATGTGATTAAGTGTTCCCTAATTCATACCCAAGGACAGGGCGGCGCCATCCCCAAACCCTATCAAATCTTCGGCGGAGATCCCTTTTTGAATAGTAGATTACTATTTAGAATACATTTTTTGTCATGAAAATAATAATTAACATGCACTCAAAAAGCTCTAATTTTAAAACAACTTAACATAATATACTCGTAATACGATAACTAGAGAAAATTCGCTCATACGATCATGCTGCATGACTAGAACTTTTTTATGATCTATGTTACTACTCTAATTTCGTTCAATACACAATTCCAAAGAAAAATATCGAAAAACCTATATTTTCCTTCATATTTTATCTCAAAAAATGAATTGTCAACATTTCAAATGCATTCTTCTTTAAATGTGATGAGGAAAGTGAAAAGGGACATCTTTACGACAATCTTCGAAAATGAGTTATTGTTATTCCCTTATCTGAACAATTTAAGGTAAAAATTATAATTCCATTTCAAAAATTCCCGAAGTTATGGACAAATAAAAATTAATTAAGAAAAGAAGGTATTTTTCAGAAAAACGAATCTAAAGTTTTGAATAGCATCTCTACATTTATTTAATCATATTCAAGGAAAAGTATATACATGAAATATACTGTCAGACTGCCTATTAATGGCTTAATACAAAAACAAAAAAATTACGTTGAGCGTTTACGCTTCTTTGCAACTTTTTTAGGCTGCTGTGGAGTAGGGTCTGGGCGCTTACATCGGTTGCCAAGAACCGTTGTATCGAATGTTTCTCGGTTTAAAACGACTTTACCATCGATAATAGCTTATAAATAAAGAGTTAGAGAACGATAATCGATTGAAACTCAAAAATGTATATTTTTGACCCTGACAACTCATTATTTCACCTGTACTGAACATTTTACTCGCGCGAAAAAGGGTCCCTTTTTATTTTCCGCATCACATTTGTATTCGATGACTAAAATATTTTTTTCCCAGGACCCGTAAATTCATTAAATGTGTTATTATTTCAACTATTGCATTATTATTTCAGTGCATTGTGTTGGTGCATTTTTTAGTTAAATTAACAAATCATGATATGAAGCTGTGTTTTGCTGACTAATGAAACATTGAACTCGTGAGATGTCTGTAGAATGAACGGATAGGATGGGATCTATAAGCCATCTCAGGGTCACTATTGCTTGAACTTGAAGTGGGTAAAACTGACCCAAGATTAACACAGAGGGTCAACTTGTTACATAAGCTAAAAGTATTTCAAATCGACCAGTGGAAGGTTTGGTGATAGGAGGGCGGTAAGTTTGAATATTTGGGTCTTCTTATCATGCATGGCATACGATGGTTACCTAAGTGGCGGGAATTTATCTGGAACTGTTATTATTGGGTAATGGAGAGTTCCTAAAGCGATAGGGAGGTAGAGATGAGGCGCCTTATCAAGAACGGAGAACACTACGGCCAATAAGTCAGACTTATTCCATCCTATACATAAGACTCATCATCCCAAACCTACCAATCTCATCTCTTCCTCCCTATCGTATAGTAACCTTATACACCGATAACAGTGATATTTATTTCTTGTTGATATTCATGATTCATGAAAATTAGATTCATTTTCTTGTTTATAAATGTTCAAAATCTGGCGTTGCAAAACCTTTTTGTGAATAAGAAAAAACTAGGAAACTTTGAAATGCTGGAAACTGAACACACGGGATAGGGGGAAAAATCTTGGTGGTTCAGCGTTACTTGTAGATAAGAAGCGTCACTTTAAGATAGGAGCACTTCATCCCAATGAATTGACTTATCGTTTAGGAACTCTTTACTAGTTACCAATGACTTGAAACTTCTCAAACCTGTGCAAGGGGTAAACTTGTGGAGTGAAGGGTTTAGCGATACATGTTGCAGATTGTGAATTTCGTTATATTCTCTCTCGTACATGATACAAAAATTATTAAAGAAACCTATTCAGAGACCCATCATAGCAGATAATATGTATGTAATTTATAAATATTGAGATCATTGGTGAAGTGGAGTGTGGTAAATTCGAAAACTGGAGCAAATGTTTTGAATTACTGTAATACCCCAAACTCTACGATATTTAGGAAGAACGAGCGTAGCGAGTAAACACAGATAGAACAAATGATAAATTAATGTGGTTCATCTACACCTTTTGTTTATCCACAATAAATTTGAACAGTCACATGAAATTACAATATTGCCAATATTGAAGTGTATATAAATATGTTACCTGTCCCATCATCCCCATGAAAGCCCAAATTTTGAACGTTCTCAACGGCACGCTGATGAGATATTCGTGAAGGAACGCACTCAAGAAAAACACCGACGTACTGGCGAACATTCTGCTGTATCCTTGGTCAACCAGCGGGATGTAAAGGTGCCTGGAACATAGTAATCATCATCATCCTCATTACATCATCCGAAAAATGAGAGTTTAGATTTTTCGAACTTTGATTTTTTTATTTGGTAGGTAAGAATATTAGAACTCTACCTGCCAGGGAAGTAGCAGCATCCCTCCATTCTAACTTCACAGCAAGCGTAAAATAAATAAATAACAAACAATTTTGTAAACAATTCCAACCGTAATTCTCGATTACCTCCACGAATAAAAATGTTTAAATAGAGGAAGGTGAAATTCATATCCTTGATTCATTTTAATTATATCTGTTTACATTGAACAAAATAATCTACAGTGAATGCATTTTTAAAAATTGAACTGCGCCTAATCTCAAATAAATTGTTACCTATCGAACGAATCAATAAATATTCGTTCTTCGTAAAATCCAGTTTTGTCTATTATGCCGCTTCTGATGCCAAGATTCCAAGACCATACCCAGTCGATGTGTGGTATCCCATCCATGTTTCATGAATCATCAATATCAGTTTCAATACTTGTCATAAATCTCATGTATCATAGTCGCTGGACGGACATATTCTTCCTTTCTCTCCTCAATCAACGTGTCTCGAAACATGAACCAACTTGTTTTGAGGGTGGGAGTGGATTTTCCCTTTTCGATTACAATGGTTGCTATTTGTTATTGGCAATAATTCTTAAACCATGAGAAATACGTGGAAAGAAATAATAAAGAAATTAAATATGTGTCACGAAATATTAGTTTATTATTTTCAATGATGAACCTTTGTTATCGACCTAGAAAAACATTGTTTAACCCCTCCCCTCAAAATATGTTGGTTTAGTTTCAAGATGCGTTAAACCCACAAATCGAAAAAACAAAAATCCGACCGTCTGGAGTTTTTCTCCAAAACTACTTGGCGAAGCTTTTGAATACTGGGCTTAAATCACATTTGGGATTCAATTGATCCTGGAGGCTCGGCATCAATTTTTATGAACGCTGAAGTGTAGCACTTAAGGGCTGAAATATTCAGAAATTGAGATCTCAAAAACGTTAAAGATAACAGTAATGATTTTTTGGTTGTAATTGATAGACATCATCCCAATGAATCAAATGAAACCACTCGGAACGCTGTACTTTAATCCGATTTCTCTCCCTAAGGGCTTGAACTTTGGGAGTGAAATCATGCGTGAGTAGTGACATCTTTGAATTAGTGAGTCAATCGCTAAATTCCATTAATGACTGCTTAAAGTGTGTTTGTAAAATCGGAACACATAAAATTTGAATTGTAAATTCCCACGATCGTATCACCTGATATAGTTCCAATTGAATTCTGAATTCGCGAAATTGAAACGTAATATAACTACTGTCCCTACGGATGGACTAGTGAAGCGTTGATAGGTGTTTCATTGCAGGTATCTCTTAAATTTTCAGTTAGTATGTACCTGTTAAATGTCGTTATACCTGGATAAGGGGACACGGTAGATGTATTAATTTATTGCACTAATTTTCCCGCTGTATGACCCACATCTACGTAGGCATATTGATGACAATACGTCGGCCTTTCGCCCTACCAACACGAAATTTTATTAGGTACCTATATAAATCGATTACGTAGATTTGTTACACAAAGGAGCCCCGTGAAGCTATTCTCGTTCTTAATCAACCTACAACGCTCAAATTTGAAATCGAGTTCCTTTGGGACACCTAGAATAGAAGCTCAGTGTACCTAGCGTATTGATCAGCTGATGGACCTCTAAGTCTAGTTTGTTTCCTAATCGACGTACGAAGCTGAAACCCGAAATGGAGCTCCTTTTGGTCATCTAGGATAGAATTACAAAGTTTGGAGGGCTCTGATCATCAGTGGGACCTCTGTGGTGAATTTCTCTCCTTTTTGTTCTACCTACCGTTTTCTGTTTTTCGACATTTTTCCGAATTTTTTTGACATTTACTGCAAAGCATAAAATTGTGGGGACCTGGAGCTGTGAAGTTTTGAACCATTTTGGGAGACGGGAAGAGCCAAGTTTTGATGATATAGGTACTAACCAATATCATTGGCTTTTCGTTGAAAGGCAATCTTATACAGAAATGATATAATATTGTGTAATAATCCACAGTGTTTCATAATTTATTTTTTTAAATATTTCACACACAAACCATATTAAATATAATTAATTATTGGTTAATAATTATGGAATGGGTAGTGGGTAATAATTTTGGGAATAATGAAAAGTATTCCACCCACTTAGTACAGTACAGTAAGCAGTACTTATTCCTATTCTGTAAATTTCAAGTACATAAGAGCACAAAAATGTTACGAGAACTGACAAGATGATTAAAGCATGATATATCATCATATATGTGAATGACAGGAGTAGAAGACAAAGCACCACTCGAACTAGTCACGTAAGGAGCTGCCGTAGCTGAAGGTCAAATGAATTGCTAGTTCCTGGAGTTATTAAGTTTGGCATTTACTCCGTGGCCCCTTATGCCATGTTCAAACACCAGTAAGCAGGAAATAACAGCAATATGAATGGACTACCATGAATACATAAGTCAACTTTTTTCATACTCTTTACTGACAATATCTTTTACCGCAAACCTTGAATTATATTTTACGTTTCCACTCTTTCTAAATTCTCCGAGTCTTCTCACCTGTTGCCTAATCAGTTCTTAACCCCCCGCATAATGATTTTTCTCATCATTTTAAATTAAAGTAGGTACCTACAACTGGTTATTTCCCATTATGAATGGGTGCATGTACCTACCTACAACATTGTGAGTTTGGCTACCCCATAAATAAATGAATAAGCTTCCATGATTGGTCTATTTAGTAGTTTCTCCAACTCTAGTTTCTCCTTTAACTTTATGCCGTCTTTCAAGGCTCACCTCAATCAACTTGTCATACCTACCTACAATTTCTTCCCGAACACAAACTTTTTTCTTTTCCGTTCTTTCGACACCTTAGTGGACAACATTGGTGTGTCATTTTCGATAATTGTGCGTTTCAGTATCATACTTAGGTACACATTATATTCTGAATGTTTTGCTTCTTCTCTGACGAAGGTAAGAAAGCTTTGTGGACGTTCTAAAGGTTGACTAACTAGTTCTCCAACGAAATCGAAATTTCAACTTGCTCATGACGTTGTGCCGCATTATGAACTGTTTGGTCTTGAGACTGATTATCAGTGCCTTGTCTTGAGTATGACTAAAATAAATTCATTCTAGCCCGAATTTTGGTGATCCTCAACACGAATTTCACAACACATAAACATATACGGCACATGAAATTATGGCTCAAATGTGCTCAAAATAGGGAGAAGGATAACCCCCCCCTTAGGGTTCCTTACAATGATCAGGTACCTATGAATTTAATCTCTTTTGAATTAGTATTGACAACTTCGCAAAGGTCGACCTGAGGTTTGTTGTCAGTGGCCTCTTCCACGAAATTTCCTACAAAAACGATAATCGAGCAGGTTACCGCATAATCACAGGTAACCTCATTAGTAGCTAGTAAGCATTTGCTAACGCGAATTCAATCAACCCCTGTCTCAAAGGTAATTGAACCTTTATGAGTTTCAAGGAAATTGGATAATTACTGCGCATTTGCGAAAGTAGTATCTGATCGAATAGAAAATGCCCTAACTACGAGTATTTGGGATTTTTTTTTTTTTTTTTTTTTTTTTACAATCTCTAAAAGGTTTTGCCGATTAGCTTTTAAAAAGCCTCACATGAGTTTTATTGTTGTCGCGTCATGCATGTGGATTCTATGAAACCTCCATTTCCAATTTTCTCAGAATCCGCGGATAGATTAAGGATTGTACTGATTCGATTGATTTAAAGAATTAAACTAGGATTATTTCTACAGGGAAAATGTCAAGTCGCGAATGAGGAGGCTTAGCTTTACTATTCATGGTCACAAACAACCAATATGTCATGTACCTACGTCCTCGTTACAATGGCTATGAACTGCCTTCGTATTCCTAAGGATGAAACCCATGAAAACACATGTATAATAAGGTACCTACACACATGAAACTAAAATATTAAATTCAATCATGTTGTGATTTGAATGTGAGCTGAAATTGTGTGAATAAGTCCGACTCTGACTCCTTGGATTATAAAAAGCTAATGAACTTTGGATAAAAAAGGAAGAGGAAGGAGATGAATTCACCCCTCTACATGGAGCCCCGCTGAGTAAATTCAGGAGAAGTCCAATACTTTGCTTTCTTACCGATGAAGAAGATAATGTACTCTGACATGAAAAAACCCGTTGGGTACTTTAGTATGGCACTCAAATGCACCCATCGGAGGGACCCGTTGAACACTGGACAATGACCCAATAAGGAGGACCTGACTGTCAAAGAGAAGAGTTAAAGTGAGTTGAGTGTGAACAGGCAAGATTTCAGATCGTGAATGGAGGGCCGAACCAGTACCAAGTGCTATTTATACTGAAAAGGTGCCCTCTCTTGTTGCAGTTGCACGAGGTTTTCACATGAATAGCATAAACTATACTCCAACGGCGACCTGCAACAGGCAGCTTTTAAGGACACGCTCGGCTCTAGTATTTTCTTCAAGAAATCTACACGACTTATAGTAATATTAGTCGAGCCATAAAAAATCACTTTTGTGGCACCTAATTCTCAAATTCGTACCCCTGGAGACTTCAAATTACTCCTCAGGTTTCAAATGGGGGACACCAGCATGTCACTCCTAAGTCTACCACTTCTGTAGTCAAGTAAATAGGTAGGTAATTAACTGTTTTTATATTATTATTATTGTTATTTTAATAAATCTAATTAAACGACCAGAAGATCAAACAAGAACGGCTTGTACTTTGAATCCCCACTAATTCTCACGCTTTGCTCAGGGTCTTCATCAACACTATCTCCAAGGCAACAATGTACTCAGATATCCTTACCTTACTGCCCATCGGTGAACCGGCATATTCCACGACCTCCAGAAAGTGTCGATGTTGTTGGCGTTCCACCAATCGCAGTAGAAGTTCCGGTCGGCAAAGTGAAGGAGTTCACCGACCAAGTTGAGGAATGAATGGAACAGCATGTAGAACCATGTGAGCCACACTAAATGATTTGGAATCTGTAAGTTAAAAGTTGGATAATATGTATAACGTTGGATGATAGGTAGGTAGGGATTGTTAAATTCACGTCTTGTGCTCAAGGCATATCATTAATGACAATATAATACTATATATAAATGACAACAAGAATATGAATAGTAGGGTTTTTCTTTTCTTTTCAAATAGTCTCCCTTGGACGCAGCTGTGTCACTCAGATGAATGAGCGTTTTCATCATGGAAAGCAATTTTTTAGAAAAATATTGTTATCTACATCAATACATAGTTATCATCATAAATTTGATTCTGTTTGTTTGCCATAACTATCAAAAACTTTTTTGTTTATTCATATTTTTAAAAAAAATTATTCATATTCATAGGAGCTTGGGAGGGGAAAACGGAGTAGTCTTGAGCCATGAATGAGGACACAGCATACGCCATTTAGAACCACAACACAATTTGCTTTATAGCGTTAAAAAAAATCATTAAATATGCATGAGCCGATTTGGTCATTTGAAAGTGTTTCCTTTTGGCTTCTCCTCTGTGATCATTCCTCACACTCTTCTTCACTCTTCTTCTCGGAGACCAATCGCAGCACCATCTTCAAGACCCAGTCCCCGAGACTCGCTTGCGAGGACCTCTGAGTTGGAGGGAAACTGCTCTTATGACAGAAAACTCCGTTCTAACTTTTACCCACAGTGCCGCTTGGGAATATGGTTTTCTCACAAATTTGATTATTTTGATTCCTGTGTTTTAGTGGTTTGAGCATGTTTGACGATGGTTGTCTGATCAATAATTCCGACTATATTGTCCGATTAGTAGGTACTTCTCATTGACTGCTAGAGTTGAAGAAAATGGTGAGAATGGTTTGCGAAGAAGTTATTCAAGAAGATACCTATATTGTGTCAGTGGATCTTGCAATGATGACATGCGTTGCCAGACGGCGGGCACATCCGATGGCACAGGAACCAAGAATATGGCTAACCTCAGGGGTAAAAAATCTGGATCGCCTTTGCGGTACTCCAATTCAAAAAGGTAAAGCAACAAGAAAAATGTCTGCCAAGTTGGGTGGGCAGTACAGCTTTCTCATATATGGCAACATGGACGTATCGAACTTGTTGAAATACAAAGAACGAGTCGAAATGATTGATAAGTCGACGTTATAAGAAATTAACGTTTGCGCTTGCCCACAGGCTACTATTAATCCGACGGCAATGAAATTTATAGGGAAACGCCTAGGAGCTAAACCGCACAATCCTTGAAAATGTCATAAAAAATTGATCCATTAGTCTCGGAGTTTTGTCTGTGTCGATCAATTTTAGTTTTGCGCATGCGCTGTAGACACTACTTCTTCAATTGCGGTATAATTCATAGGGAATTTTTCTGGAACATATACCCATCTACTCCCCGAGTTTGAACGAAATCGGATCAACAAATGATGAGAAATCGACGTCATGAGAAAATCCCGTTTGCGGATGCGCACATGCTACTGTTGATTCGACGGCATTTTAAAATATAGGGTGCCGTCTATGAGCTAACCTGCACAATCCCGGAAAATTTCATCGCGATCGGAATGAAACTTGGTATAGTTTTGGGCGTGAGAAGGATTCACCACCGACAGACAGACATCAGACAGACACGGAACCAAAATTGAACAGTAACCTCTGAAACGCAAAAAGCAAGTGGACATTTTGATTTTGGAGAGAGGAAGCGGAAAATCTGTAGGAGCCGCTTCATTTTTCACTTTTTGAATATTTAGTAGGTGCCTATACATTAATTTAAGAAATATCTGCTAAAGCTGGTTCGTGAGAAATTTAATAGAAGCTCTATATTGGGAGTTTTAAGATGATACTTCATCCTCGAACTGCAGATTAAGTACCTAGATATTTTAATATTTATTGAAAAATAAATTGATTGAATAAATTAAAAAAGTGTCTATGAGACAATTAGCAGTAACATTTTTATACTCACTGATAACTTTAGCAGTCTTTCAGTTGCCTTCATAACGTCCATATTCTAGAATCCAAAATAAAATACAATATTAGTTAAGCTTTGTTTAGACCATGAACCCAGTTTTGGGAGGTACATAACCAGTAAATGGGTCCAAGTACGTTGGTATTTGAGTTGGATATACCTATATACTCTAATAACTCTGGAATTTCCATAGTTTACTCACAGAGAAAGGAATAAGTGAATTCTTCACCGAAGGAATAATCCATTGTTGGAACAAACATGCGATCAATTGGAGCAATACAACGACTTCAATGACTCTTTTCAATAAGAATCTGGAACGGAAACACAACTACATGAAAATCAAATAAATCGATGTATAGGTATTACCAAAAATGACAAAAATGTAAACAGGTAGGATTTGAAATTTCCCATCAAGGTGTATTTGAGTAATTTAACATCGATGAACTTCTCAGGGATTGTGTAAATAAGGCTGCAAAGTTATTGGCAACTTTCATTCTACTGAGATCAAATCTTGTCTCTGTGCATGTGTGAAATTGAACCCAATCAACACCAATTACTGCCATAACACTAAGGCTTGAGTCATTTGACCACAGTTAAGTAAGGGCGCGTTCGTTCTCTTCGTGTCACTAATGAAGATGAAGTTTCTAATTGAGTCTATAATCTTAGCAGTGGAGAGGCGTAGCACTTTTTCCTAATAACAATCTGCTAAAGAATTAGCTTCTATGATTTTCTGCCGACTTAACGAATTTTTGAATCAAGTAAAGGTACTGCAAAGACTCAAAATTTGGTAGGTAATGAAACGTTCCTAAATGTTTCACAGAAATCCGTTTTGAAGCAGTCTGAAACAATCCCTAGATTTTAACTTTATTTGTATTTAATTTCTGTATTTTTTTCCCATAAAATTATTGATCATGCACAATTGCTCGAATTTTACAACAATTCAACATGAGTATTCCTAAGTTTTTAAAAATAATTTTATAAAAAGCCGATCATACGTATACGGTTGTGCTGCTCGACTGAACATTTTTCTTCATTATTGTAATTTTTTTCCAAGCTTTTATTCAAGTATTCATTTTTTTTCTTCTCATTACAAGCATTCCAACAAACTCACCCTTTGCTTTGGAATGCATATTATTATGGAGAACGAACAGATTTTTCCGACGTCATTGGAACCCATTCAAGACGTTTGGAATGTGAAAATCTTTTCCAGATTTTCCAACTTATGGTTGAATTTAAAGCTGAAAGTTAATTGACATTACATCATCACATGAAAATCATTCTCACCGTTTTCTTATTCTATCAGTCCTTGGGAAATTAAGCTCATAGCACAGCGTCGGTGCCCATATGAAATATATCAAGTCTTTCAAGTATACATTTTCTGGATAGACAGTAATGTGCGGACCACTGTCACCATTCGATTCCTTCTTGTCTGCTATTTTTTCTGAAAATGGAACACACAAAATTAATTAGTGACAACCTTCAAATGAAATATTTCTGGAAAATTACCATTTGCTAATGGTAATATTCTTATCACCAGTGGGTTTGCTGGTCAGTTTCTCCACGAAGTTAAAAAAAAAAAAAAAAACAATACAACTAATGTTGTAGGAACCAAACAAGTGAATGTACAAATTTCGGAACCCAAAGATTGATACTTATTTTCGGTAAAGATGATACATAAAGCTTTGGACATGGTTATTATGTCCGATTCACCACCCCCAGAAACATTGATAACTATAATAAACACTTATTTTTGAGATTTGTCGTCCGATATTGTCGACAAATGTTACGGAAATATCGTTGTTGCATCAAATGTTATCGCTCTTCATTTTAAAAAATGTAATGGTCCTATCTAGAGTTGCATCTAAAAACTATTCTGATTATAAATATAACTACTAGTAAATAAGTACATCTACTATGATAATAAACTATATAAATATTATATTTATACCAAAACCACGGGCTAAATGCTACATTTTCCCGTTCGAATTACTTACCGGTATTATTATTGAAAGACACACTTTGACGACGTAATCCTTTCTGCGATGCCATCCCTGCCTTTCTGCACCAGTGATTCACTTGTACGTAAGACCAAAGTTTCAGAAAGAGGACGGAATAAATGAAACATACACACGATGCTCCCACTGTAAAGAAATAACATAAAATGAAATTCAGACTGGTTCCGTGGTTTACTTTCAAAAAAATTAGATTCAGCAAAAGCTGCTTAGGGCAGTTCCGCGATTCATCCATCTCGTTTTCAACTTTCTAGCAACATTGTACAAGTCAAACTCCCGCACCACGCATAATCATTATTAATAATTATGTACAGCTGAAAATAATTAAGTATTTTAGTGATTTTATGAGCACGCCAATTGAGATAAATTGATATCAACTGTTTGCATTCGACTAGAATCACATCTTATGAAATATTTCACGGATTGTTTAATCATGGCTCGTGAATTAAAAATTCGGTAGAAGCATGAAAGTAGCAAGATAGAACTATTTCAATTTGAAAGTAATCTATTTGCACACATTCCTCTAACTGAACAAGAATTCAATATTATTAAGAGATATCTGGCAATAGTAGGCGTCCAATATCAAAAATTGAGATCAAAAACTTACTGAGGCTAAAACCAGTCGAGCCGAAGGTGATGGCGACCATCGGAATTGTAATCATCATAATTATGTTCACAACGTGAGCAAGTAACCCCACGCTAACTGGTATGATGCTCTGAGAAAAAAATAGAAAGAAATACACATTAAACTTACAATTTGGTTATTCTTTTGTAGAATGAAATATTGTGTTGATCATATACCTACTTATTGAATATTTTGAGTTTTAGGTAGTATAATATTTCGGCAGATATCAAGAGGAAAAAATATGATCGAATTGTACAGATAATCAAACTCACCTCAGCTATACCTTTTTCAACAAGTAAGCATATGATACATGGGACCCCGGAATCTGCAAAGAAAGCACGGATATAAAACTCTCAAAATCTATTACATCTTTATGATACATTTAAGTGCGTGTTTTGATTCCTCGATATCGAGATTACGGCAACTTTGTTGCTGTCTGATTATGAAGTAGAAATATCGTGTCCCCCACGAATACTAGTGAGAAGTTTATCGTGGTTTGTGGAGAATATAATGTTTTAGCATGAATATGCTTTAGCCGTGACCTAACTACCGAAAAATGTCCCACGAGAGTGCAACGAAAGTAGCGCCAATAATTGTGATGATTTCCGCTTACAACCGAGTCGTTGCAAGGGATATGATACTTCGTCGTTTTTCATCCCACAAAATTCGTTGACCATTCGTTCGAAAGCTCTCGATTTATCCAACCATACTATATTAACTACGGCGAAGTGCGTGGCCAACAAGCTGAGTTATGAGCATGGTTATATGAATAATTGTTTACACACAGGTGATCATTCTCAATTATTGATATTGTGAACATGATTGCAACCGCTTGTTAATTTCTGATGATTTCATTGAGCTGGTGTTTCGATTATGTGATTCATAGCAGGTGATCCGAATATTGCGAGAACGGTTAGATTTGTGAAGCGGTGGTTAAATTATTTTAATAGGTAATTTCTATACTTTACACTATAGGAAGCTGTAATTTCGTATGTAGCCTCTTTAGCCTCTTTCTATAATAAAGTGAATGTTTACTCGTGAGTTTCTATTAGGAGATCATCATCTCACAAGAGCTCAATCGTCGTGATCATTTCTATAATAAAGTGAATGTTTACTCGCGAGTTTCTATTAGGAGATCATCATCTCACAAGAGCTCAATGGTGGTGATCATTTCTATAATAAAGTGAGAGCGAGGAGCTAAAACATTTTTTTGTTTTGAATGATAAACAGAGTTCAGAGGCCGATGGGGGGTCGGGTTCAGAGAATCGACGAGGAGTGAGTCGTGTACTCACTATGAATATACGAGCATATTCATGTTTTTTAATTTTAGCCGTCAGGCTCAAAGGAACTGTGTTTTACACATTTTTTCAAACAAGCAATGTAGACTTTGTGTCACAATATCAAAGTGTCTCTGAATTCTGAGTGATATGATATTAAGAAGTTGTGGCCGTTAGCTCAATGAAGCAGTGCTAAACTCGGCATCCACTTGGCCCACCCAGTCAAACTGGGAAAGGACCTTCAAAATCTAGAAAAAATAAAAGTAAGGTTGAGCTTTCCAGTTCTACCTCCTGTAGTCGTCGTTTATACAGAGAGGGTCTGTTGTCTCTTCCCTGTATTTTTCACTTCCTCTATATCTATTGAAAGATTATTGTTTTGATGACCATGATTTCAGACATGCCCGCATAAAACGCAGTTTCATATAAAAAAGTTTAACAGAGTTTGAAACGGTTCCAAACAAAAGTAAAATATACATTTAATTAGAACTTTATTCAGTAGGTAACTGGCTTTTCGAAGTGTATAATAAGTCTGGTGTTTCATTATCTTTATATTTATTGTTATTCATCTAGTCTCGTTCCATTTACTCAACCTAACCATCGCCCTAATTGAATTCATGTACTTATGTTCAGGGAAAATCTAGGGACTTTCTTTCAGTTGTTGTTAGGTAGGTACTTCACAATCGTAATCAAAGAAGGTGTTCCACACTGAACACGCAAATTAACAGTAGGTATGTTAATTTAACAGTATTAATGTGAATCGACTTTGAGATACCCAAAAAGCGGTTATACATTGAGACAGAAAAATAAGCTCTAATAAATTTGTACTATGTAGAATTCGGAGAATGAGTGAGATAGAAGTCTTGAACTCAGGTCTTGCCAGTCTCGATTTCAATCAACAACAGGTCCTAGGTTAGGACTACTGGTTTATCCAAAATAGAATGGGAGACCTCAAAGTGAATGCCTGGCTTTGTCGGTGAATAGAATGGCTTTTCTGCTTCGTAGTATAACAGATAGGTTGCCGCAACGATCTGTAATGGCTGCTTTTCATGCAACTTATCAAAGCTAGGTGGTGTACGCAATCATCTGCTAGGGGCATCACCTACAGCACCGCTCATTTTCATCTGCCAAAGGCTTTCATAGAATATTTTCATAGTATTAGCTGGGTTAAGCTATAAAGCCAGACACACCTTCATAGATCTAACACCCTCACCGACCCTTCAATGTATATTCGTTTCGACCTCTCATCCGTATCCTACTAATATGCAGAATCCTACAAATGCACGACCTTATTGTTCCCATCACTACGTTTAAATGCAATACGGGATGGTTATAGGTGGTGGGGAGTTCAGTTCTTCAAGGCACTCCCTGTAAGTGTTCGGGATTATATAGGAATGGTTTTAAATTGAACGATTTGTTACTTTTTTAACTAAATGTTCGAGCCTCCCTATAATTTTGAGAATTTTTTGAAGAAGCTAAACGTATTCATTGTTGATCTGCAATGTTTATGGTTGACCTGGAATTTATATTTATGGTAGGTATCTATATATTAGTTGCCGTGAAAATTTTGTTATACCTACTTAGTATACGTGCACTTCTCCTTTTGTTGTTATTTTACTCTTTTAGGTATGTTTCTATGACAAGATATATTATTCAATCGAATTATTTAGTACAATCAAGTCTTTTATTCTAACTTGTCTATGCACGATGTGCTTGCGGTAAATAAAAAGTATCTTATTCTATTTGATAAGATCACCTCAGCGACAGAGCAGCATAAAATAGAAGTAGACATGGTTTTGCGGCGCTACTGATTAATCACCGTACGGCTTGCGGGAAAAGTTGTGCAGACTTTGGTGACTACCAAACAATCACCGCGTGCTTCTTGTAAGGATCGAAGGTAGAAAGGATATGTACCTATGGAACTAGGTTGAAGAAGTACAAGAGTTGAGATGTGGAACATATATGACTTTGAGGGGAGTCTGATTCCTGGTTATTTACCTGCCTCCGTAATCTGCTTATAAATGAATAAAGAGGTCCATAATGACTCCACAAGTAACTCAAGGTGAGCTGCTGCAGCATGAAAAAAGTTGTGTATGAACAAGGTAACCAAATCGTGAAAACATGTATCTTCCTTTTAATTAAATCCACGGATGAATTGTGCCTACGAATGAGTGGGACAAGTAAACGTTTAATTTTTTCACGGTTTTTCCTCAATTCCCAATCGCAAAAGCATACAAAAATGCTAAAAATTTCAAATTACTTGTAATAAGTTGATCAAAATCTCATGGAAAATGCCGGAACTGTGAATTGCAGTTTGTGATTTTGAAAACTTGAGATTCTTTCGAAAATCTGAAAAACAAAATCTCTTTGTAGGCACGCGTGCGCTCCTGAATTTTCTTCAAGTAGACCATTGTGCGACATGTCAGAGAAGTGGGTCTGAAGCGTTTCCCTACCACTTATAATGAGGTACTAGTGACTGAAGGATATTACGAAGTACATAATTAAAGCAGACATGCAGATAATAGAAGACATTTTAAGGAGAAACAATTCCCATCTACAGTTACATAGCTGGGCATTCTCAACATCCTCATCACTAGACAATGAGTCATTAGAGGATGAGAAAGAAACACGCATACAATTACTCACATAAGAACAGGTAAACTGAGGGGTGTCCCGGGCCTTCTTCCGCTCCCGAGAGAGCTATCAGCCATTGCTGGGGGTCAATCCGGATCCCGTACCTGGAAAAGAACAGAAGGACATGTCAATTACCCGTTTTGGTTTATTATTTTCAATTATAGAGAGCTTTTGTACTTCTCATATTCATTTTCTCGTATACGAAAATGGCCTTTCCGAAACGAGAAGAGGTTTCCGTAACGTAGGACGCTTTTCCGGAAGAGAAGAGTCAGTTTTACTCGTGCTCAGCTTTTTCGGAATTGTAGTTTCGAGACGACAACTTGACCTTTCTCTAGGATAACACACTAGAATAACTTAACAAATATCATGAAGATGGCAGGGACACACACACACACCCGACAAAATCGCCTGACTTTTCCCCGTGCCGTCTTTTATTGTTGGTTGATTTAAACTTTGTATCTGTATTTCTTTTGTTTTTCCCGCACCTTAACCAGAAGGGTCATTAGCGGCAATTCGTTCTTGCTTTCGACGTTTTATCGACGATTTCAGCTTTTTCATTCTCAAGATTTCATTTCAAAGTTCATTTTACACGTTTTAAATATTCGTGTTCTTCACGGGTGAATCTTCTTCGTATGATGTAAAGGTAAGTGGTCGTTGTTTCTTACTTCTTGTTATATTTTGAAAATTGTCCTCTGTGACAATTGGGTTTTGAGCAGTGATTCACTAAAAGAGTCATGTTTTTAACGTCTCTATAAGAGTTATCTTTCTCCTGGGCTTACGGCAACGCAATGAGCAATCAATGCGAAAAGGTTAGCATTCATCGTGCTTGCTCTAACAGCTTGCTTTCGTGTTTACGAGAAATACCAATACGGGAAATACAAAAACCCTCCAATGAACTTTTGTAATCGACCAAGAAAATTGTTGTTTTAAAACCCCTAAAAATTGGTTGTTTTACGTTTCAAGATGCATAGAATCTAAAGATCGAATTAAAAAACGCTGCAAATTATTACACAAAACTTTATTATTTCTGTATCGTATAGCTCTTCCACGCAGAACACCTGTCTATATCATTAAACGAATCTTAGGTAGGTATCTGAAGTATCTGCATAGGGGTAGACCGATGATAAAAAATTAAAAATTAAATAACACACCTAAACTTTCCTTAGACAAGCAGATGAAGCAGTGTCGTGGATTGGCAAACCCGTGGAGGTGCACGGTGGACCAGAAACCGATTCTAGGTGGAAAAAATTATTTTATGAGCTGAGAATTATTTCGGTGCCTGCTGCTTCATATTGGTTTCTTTTGTGCAAGACATACCATTAAAGAACAGAGGACTCCAATTGGAGATACGGATGACTATTGATGAATATATTATTATTTATATTATTATTTTTTGTGAATATATTTCTCAACAATATTTTAGTAAGGACCTAAGAGAACTGTTAACTTCCGCAGTATACACCGTTTTTCTGAGAAAATGCAAACACGGGCCTAAGTGATGATTAAGGAAAAACAATTTTGATTTTTCTGTGAACCATGAAGTCTACTGAACATATTTATAAGCAAATTAATCGCTTGCGCTTGGTCGCGGTTTTTTTCTGTAAGGTTGAATTGATAAAACGGTGCAAGAACAGAATTCGAAACACCATAACTCTCATTTTTTGATGCACTTGTTGTTTTTAGTGTTCATTTGGCGCAGCATTGAATTATCTTCAATTTTTATTCCATGAGCAATTTGATTATCCAAGTTTTCCGCTTCATATTTTCAAAAATCGGTACTTTTATGTTAATAAAAACTTTAAAATTCCGTATTTACCTTATTTTTATTACATTTTGGAAAAAAAAGGTATTCGAATGAAGCAAAATTTAATATTCTTCAATGAGTGATTTTAGGGACATGGGTTATATTCGGAATCAGCGCAAAATTTCTTATAAGGATACCTGATAGAATAATTTTGAACATCTAGAATTGGTTTCTGACCTACTGTGCGGCGTGACGCTCCCGAATCGGACACTCCATCCGCTGAGCTACGATCGACTTTATAAAAATATTAGCAGCCCACGATTCCTCCATGTTCTCGTGCCTGGAAATGAGAAGATGTTTTTTCGAAGTTCTAGCCCATAGGGAAAGCGAAAGTTCAACGCAAAGCGAATAGACTTAATCGATTCTTTAGGATCATGTTATTTATTTTATCATTGACAAGCAAAACATCATTACTATTACCTACCTCGAAACATTTTGAGATCTAGATTTTTGACTATAATAGCCATTAATTACTGCCCTTTAGGGTTGATCAAAATTGATGCCGATGATACCAGAACATGAATGATTTTTGAGTCAAATTTCATGAACCGTTTTCCAGTAGTTTCAGAAAATAGCTCTAGAGGGTGTGCGGCCTATGAACGGATTTTTTTTTTTTTTTTTTTTTTTCCCCAATTTTTGAATTCTACGCATCTTGAAACTTAAATCAACAAATTTTGAGTGGTGGGGGGGGGGTTAAACTTTTTTTCTTGGTCAATAACAAAGGTAAAGTAAAATATTAAAATAAAATAAAATGAAGAGACAAGGGAACACCCAGAATTCCAATCGGCGATAATCGTCGAGACAACAGTTTGCTTGGCCTTGTACGCCTCATGTTCTCTTCAAACAAGTCTACAGCGAGTTAGCTAACTTATTTACCCTGAGTACACAGGAAGATATATTGAAGAGTATACGGCTTGTGATCTACCGCTAACTAATTCTAATCGATAAGTCAAACCCGGATGAAGTCATACAGAAAAGCTTCGAATTTTTGGCTACAATGGTGAAATCTGTGATCCGAATCCAAAGACTGCTCCAAATGGTATTGTGCGATGTTAGTTGGAATTTACATCAAAACGAGGTATTTTGGAACAAGACAATTCGCGTTCGTGTTGAAAGTGATAAAATTACAAAGGGGTTGGAACGTGAAGTTTCATATGACAGCACGAAACCATTTCTTCCAATTTGGCAACACCCATAGATGGAGCCTTTCATATTTATACAACCGTTATTCATTATTTGTTTCCATTATTTAACGAAAATTGTTAGTTTCCTTCCACACTACCGAAGCAGTTCAGCTGTCTCCCAAAATCAAAATTTCTTCATGCTTTATGCGTTTTAGCTAGCTGATATATTTTGGTTCCGTGTCTTCCTATCTACCACACAGATGTCTGCCTGTTGTTTGTAGTAAATCCTTGTCACGCTTATAACAATACCAAGTTTTAGTCCAATTTCGTAACATTTTCAGGGATTTTACGAATCATTTCCTAGACGATCCCCGAAAACTCCAGACCCCATCCGATCAATAGGTAGCTAGTGCGTGTGAGCAATCGTCGATTTCGTATCAGGTCTATTTCTCATCATCTATTGGTCCGATTTCGTTCTAACTGTGGAAGGGGGGTTGTTGAGTATATGTCCAGGATGATGCCCTACCTATGTATTTTATCGCAATTAATGGAGCAGTAACTATTTTGCATGCGCAAAACTAATACTGCTTGACACACCCTGACGAATGGAACGATTTTAATGAAATTTTTAAAGATTGTCTGAGTTAACCTAAACACAATATTCTACAAATACTTTAGATTATGAATGCTGTTGGATTGATGTTACGTTATGAACAGAAGAATCCAACATCTCCTTCCAAAAGAATGGATGTCGTGTTTAGGAGTCCTTAGGCAATCATGCCTTTTGGTCTCTCCCAAGGCAAGCTGGGAAGATCCTCCTGAGAGAAGACTGTACACACAGTCAATGCCCTTGCCATGTGCCAAGTACCGTTTTGACCTACGGTTCGAGGCATGCGTTATAGCTCACATTACCAACTAAGCAGGTTGGTACCCGAGTTTATGGAAACCCACATTACTCCAAATGCTGAAGTCCGTGGAAGGAGACTCACCCCCGCGAGTCAACTCCCACGCACCTTTACCCCACATCTGCTGAATAGACTGCACGTTAGGGGCGATGAAATCACTGCCCCCGCGAATCTAATTAGGTCATGGGCAGGCGAAAAAATGAATTAAGTACAGCCCTATTTTCATTAGTTTGTGTATTACCATGTCAGACTTACTTCTTCAACTAAGCCTATACGCCCATGTCACAATATTGAGGAAGCACTTCTATCTACCTAAACCACTTGGCATACGTTTTTCATCTGATTCTGATTCAAGTATAAGTTGCTGTTCTCAAACAATTCATAATCAGTTATTACTAATCCAATAGGAGACCATCAACTAGTCGCTATTATGCTTCCGAGTCTACCTAAAGGTAGCGAAAGCATTGTTTTCACTTTCGGGAGAAAACAAATTTTTGATCTCCAAAATAAAAATGTCCACTCGAATTTTAAATTTTAGACGATTCTGAACAACTTGGTTCCGTGTATGTGTGTGTGTGTGTGTGTGTGTGTGTGTGTGTGTGTGTGTGTGTGTGTGTGTGTGTGTGTGTGTGTGTGTGTGTGTGTGTGTGTGTGTGTGTGTGTGTGTGTTTGTGTGTGTGTTTGTGTGTGTGTGTGTGTTTGTGTGTGTGTGTGTGTGTGTGTGTGTGTGTGTGTGTGTGTGTGTGCGTGTGTGTGTGTATGTGTTTGTGTAAGT
Source organism: Adelphocoris suturalis (assembly GCA_030762985.1). Lineage (NCBI taxonomy): Eukaryota > Metazoa > Arthropoda > Insecta > Hemiptera > Miridae > Adelphocoris > Adelphocoris suturalis. The sequence goes on along the minus strand of CM061042.1, from coordinate 62,612,518 downwards.
CGTGTGTCTGCAAATCCTTGTAACAAGCTTATTTTCCAAAGTTCTCATCCGATTTGGATAAAATATTCAGGGGATGTGCGGGCTAGGGCGGGCTAGGGAGTACACGGTTCCCTATCAGTTTCATCGTTCTTGACTCAATCTCTCACTCTAAGCGTGCGCAAACGTAAAATACTACCAAGCATCATTCTCTTACGCCCTAGTTGTCCGATCTCGCTCAAATTCGGATGACAGTTGGGGGATGACAATTTGATCATTTCATATCAATTTCTACATGATTATATCATTAATGGCTACTGCGCATGCGCCAATATGAAATCCTTGTAATATACTTATTTTCCACAGTTCTCATCCGATCTGGATGAAACTTTCAGGTAATGTGCGGGCTAGGGGTTAGACGGTCCACTGTCAGTTTCATTGTTGCCAAATAAATACTTCACTCGGTACATGGGCAAACGTAAATTCCATTATCCATTTGTTCACACTCAAGTCGTTCGATTTCGCTTGAATTTTGATGATAGTTGGAAAAAAATGACTTGATTACTTCTTATCAATTTCAACACGATTGTATCATTAATAGCTATTGCGCAGGCGCCAATGTGAAATACTTGTAATGACCATAATTTCCACAGTTTTCATCGATTGGATGAAATCGTCAGCGAATGCGCGGTTTAGGTTGTAGATGGTACCGTTTCCAACTCATCACTTGATTCTGCGAATGCCCAAACGTAAACTACGTTGAATATCATTTTTGTCGTTTCTTAATTGACCAATTATGACATTTAACGCTACTACTTGATTTACTCTTTTCCGGTATGGAATTTTTCAAGATCATTTAAAACTTTTCAATGATCTATACATTCATGATAGGCAAACAAGGAAGCTATGTGCCACTTGGCAGACGTTTTTTCCATTAGGTAGTAAACATGATGTCTGACTGAGCGTCACACAAACAGCGACGTATTACGATTGGACTGTTGATTTCAGTGATTAATTCAACTATTTCCCCTATTGAAAAACACTGAACTAAGTAGGTACCTATGAATTTATTCTACGAGTTCGTGATTTAAGTGAAAATCCCACAAATACTAAAACTATATTGTAAAACGAATCTTACCATAAAAGATTGGTATCAATTTGGAGTATTTCTTTCTCAAAATATAATTTAAAAAAATGTTATTGGTGTTTTCCAGAATGCTACTTTTCTTTCCTTGGACAGTTTAAATTGTATATGTAACTAACGAAAATCAGGTCTTTTCGTCCTCAATTTGGAATTTATTATTCATTTTCCTCCAACGTTTCTCTGTAAAGGGACTCAAATCTTATAGTTACCGTAAAAAAAAACTGGGTTGTTAATGTAAGTTGATTAAACTAATATAAATGTGATTATTTAACTCCCAGAAGTTGTTCCGGCGCCGGTTCTTAGGAAAAAACGTATGAGCGGAAGAATAATTCAAAATTGAGGACAGAAAGATATGTATTCAGTTGTTTTTTATGTCACGCAATCAGTAATTGGTATATCCAAGGTTTTAACTATAAAACAGATATGCACTTAAGAAATCCAATGTTCTACTGTCACAAGCATCCGCATACCCACAGCAGATTGATCGCACCCCAGCTTTTCAAACTCGATACACTTAGCAAGGATTGTGATTCCCATATTTACTAGCCGGAGTCCAGTAAACGTCCGCTTCAATATCCAAAGATCACATAGAATGCACATTAAAAAAAAAAAAAAAAAAAAAAAAAAAATCTTTTTAAATAATATCAATATATTTTTAGGAAGCTCTTGATTTGTATGATTCTAGAAAGCGAAGCCCTAAATGTAGTCAACATTTTAATTAAGACATCAGAATCACCCAATTAAATTGATGGATCAATTAAGAGTACATTTGAATTTTGAAGAGTGTTTTATAAGTATGTAAATAAGTAAAGCATATTGTGCAAACTATGCGTGAAATAAGAAAGACAGAGAAGTGCAATAGTTTCTAGGAATTGAGGCATGCAAGGGAATCCTCGATGGTGAATAACGTTTACGTCGGCAAGACTCGAGATCTGGTCAAACGAGACCGGTGGAGGCTCTGGATATTTCTCAACACTTGATTCACTGTTATACAAGTCGGCGATGGGACGTCGCTTTCCAATTTCTCTGACGTTTCGCGATCCGACTCTCGATTAGGTACTCTAACGTTGGAATGTAATAACAAGTGAATATAGTGTACGTTCTTTTGTGCCACCCAACGAAATCTTCCGAATATACAATTTATGCAACATTTTTTTTTTTTTTTTTTTTACATAAATATATGTCTTTTCGCTGGGGTCAATCCAAAATTGTGTCCCCTCAAAAGCGTTACCATGTTTGACATGGTTTCTTTGTTTTTATGGCCGAACAGTAAGCATAAAATTTCGGCATAACGAGTCGATAACGATTTTTTTAAAGTGAAAAACCTACTGAGTTACTTTTCCCTAGTTATGAGAGAGAAAATTGCGCTTGACTGTGTTTTACTTCAATTTTTCTATAGTTCAACTAATTCTTTTAACGTGAATATGTGTTCTAGCTGGGGTCGAAATTCGATAGGGACACTCTTTGAGACATTAAGAAACGATTAAAATTATGGGTTCTTTCCTGATCAGCTGATTGAGCTAAATTATTTCCTGTTCATTCTAGGAAGTTGAAATTTAATAGGAATACTTTAGGGTATTCAGATACAATAGAAATAATGGGCTCTTTACAGTTCAGCTGAATGAGCTATATTCTCTTCTGTGCACCTTGGTTGAAGTTGAAATTCGATAAGGAGACTCTTTGGGACATTAAGAGACGATTGGAATTATGGGTTATTTCCTGTTATAACCTAATGGTAGTTGATTGAGCTAAATTCTCTCCTATTCATTCTAGAAAGTTGAAATTTGATAGGGAGTCTCTCTGGGAAATCAAGAAACGATCGAAATCTCGATTTCGAGCTCTTTCCTAATCAGCTGAGTGAGTTGAATTCTATCCACCCAAGGAAGATGAAATTTGATTGGGAGGGTCTCTGGGACATTAAGAGACGAGTGAAGTTACCGATCTTGATCTCAAAAAAGCGTCACCATGTTTTACATGGTTTCTTTGTTTTTATGACCGAGCTATCAACATAAAATATCGGCATAAATCGATAGTGAAATGGAACGTGAAATGCACATGGCGTTTGGACCACCTACTCAGTGCAAAAATAGATACCTATTCATCGCACAATGTATCAGCGAGAAGCGTTGATACTATGCCGATTCTTTATTTAGACTGTTCAAATTATTATAAAACGTTACAGGAAAGGCCTTTATGTACCTACTTAATTGGGTAATTATTGTTCCAAAACGTTTCCTTGAACCAAAATTTAGAGGTATGAAATTTGATATTTTGAATTTAATTTTTTCATATCCCAGAAGAAGCCCAAATTCTACGGGAGAAACGTTGGAGAACGATGAAAACCCAATTTAAGGACAGAAAGGCCTTTTTTGTCAAGTTATGCATAATTTATGGACATAGCTCAAGGAAAATGACTGAGTGCATGAGCAGCTTCATATGAAGTGCTCCTGGTAAGGCTTCAAATTATGTATCAGTTAACACGAATTTAATATGAAACAGATGCCTACATAGTGACTTCGGGAAGTTATTTCTGTGATATCTATATGAATGACTTACCAGCAAAGTAAAATACTGTGAGTAATGATTTGCAGTGTAACAGTCAGTGGCCCAGCTTTAATATAAGCTGACAATTTTACAAGCTGCAGTTGGCAACTGGTCTAAATTTGTGATAATTATCAAGAAGTAGCTACCGAAACAACCAAGACAAGGCTACGAGTAGTAATGACACGACCTTGGTTGCAACATATAATGATGTGTTTACGTTATTGCCTTGAAGCAAAGGAGGAACGTCGGAGGAATTCCATTGCAGTTTTATGGTAATCGCTCGGACTCGCTTCAAGGAGGATTATGAACTTCCTGAATTTCTCTTACGGTTATATCTCAAAGCCTTGGCTAGTCCTTATTCTATAACACCATATTGCGAATACTTATAAATAAACCAATATGTACTTAACAAATTTACTCTATGAGGAACTGGAGCTATTAAATATTAAGGAATACTTTTGGTTAGAATCTTGTTTGCACGTTTATAAAAGTGTAATTGATGATTGCGATTTGTCTCTGGTAGATTTTGCGAGAATCGTAAATAGGTCAAACATTAGACTGCCCAAAATTAATCTTGTATTATAGAGGAGGAATTTTTATTTTGTTGCCTTAAATTTATATTCCCACCATAGAATTGATGTTCGTAACTTTTGCGATTTGAAAGGCTTTAAAAAGTATTATCAACGTGATAGCATTAAAGAAACGGGACCATGATGTAAGTAGTGTTAACATAGTATTCCTGTTTTAAAATGTCCATTACTTTATAATAACAAGTTGGCTTTTAACAACTCCACGAAGGGACAACAATTCTTTGAATTTTGGCCTCTGTGGGCACAAGTGTTTATTACTTTGTCGAAGAATAGGTATTTTATTTTGTTTATTTCAAGTTACACGAGTATTTTATTAATTTTGTGATTTTTTACATATTCTGCCAAAACATAATCTTGAATCTTATAAATCATCCATCTCTATTACCCATTCCACATGAACAAATTACTAAGTAGATGAACAAAATCAAGATATATAAAGAAAATCCGTTAAATTAAAATGGGATAGTTGAAAATTCACATGCTATGAGATCCAAATATGGTTTTCTAGGAATAAAATCCATGAATTATTGTTCAATACCAAAACATTGTTCTTAGTCGGAAACGATCAGATTAAAAGTTAAAACGTCTACCAAGTTGGAAGGGCAGTATGGCTTTCTCACTTATTGTAACATAGGAGTAGTTGAAAAAACCAATTACGACCAGATCGGAGTTATCAGAAATTCATGGTCACACATGCGTACCCGCTACTATTAATTCTAAGGCAATGAAATGTTTAGGTAACCATCTAAGAGTTAACCCATACAATCCCGGAAAATATGAAAACTATCTATTAGTAGTTTTACGTGTGGTAACCAAAATCAGTTTTGCGCATGTACGGTAGATAGTAATTAATCAATCAATCGCGATAAAATCAACAGTAAACCTTCTTGAAACTGATACCTAACCACCCTTAGAGTTTGAACGAAATCGGACAGATAGACTGTGAGGAATCGCCTTTTCAAGAAATTCACATTTGCACATGCGCTCACGCCATTATTGATCCTGCGACAATGAAATTTCTAAGGAACCATATAAAAGATAACCGTCAAAATCCCTGGAAATTTCATCAAAATCGGTCGATTAGTTACAGAGTTTTACGTGTGTCAATGACTTTACTTTTGCGCATGCTTAATAGTAACATCTCAACCAATTCATTGACGAATCTCATCTTCATCGATGAAATGTTATCGTTTTCGGAGGTAAAGTTGAGTGCCTGCTTCATGCTGATGACCTCTTGATCTATTCAGTGATTGATAATGAACTTGTGTTCTGTCGTGCACGATTATCGGAGGTAATTGGAAGCTAGGTGTAGTTTAAACGAGCTTTATTTGAATATCAGTAAAGGTCAGCGTTTTCTCTTTCAAGACCTCTTCGCGTTTTTCGGTTCAATCATACACTCGGAAATCAAACCTTACCGCGATCTGAAATTATTCGTTTATGTTTACTTCGATTGTAAAACAACATTCTGGCATCACTTGAATTACTCTCAAGCAGAGAACCCTTGGCTTTATAAAGAGTTTCTTCCCGTGACTTCAGTTACGTCAACATATTACTACAACTCTTCATTTCTCTTGTTCGCCCTAGCTCAGAATATGGCTCCTCTGTTCGGTATCCTATTATCTCTCTTATGTCTATTATCTATCCTTATAATTCCTCCACTTTCATATCTAGGATTCCTACGATTTTGAGCTGGTAGTGGCAGATTGGTGCCTCTCAAATACCACAGAAAATATCTCGATGCCGTATTTTTATACGAATTGATTAAAGATAAAATTTATTCTTCCCAATTATTGGAAATTTCAAACTTTTACACCCAGCCTTCAGTACTTATTTGCTTCAACCCTACTTTTTATACTCGATGCGCTATCACCAACTACCTTTCCAATACTCCCATGATCCATAAGCAGCGATATTTCAATTTACTACGGACCAATCCTTCCAAATTTATTAAGTCTTCATCAATTTAGTCAAATTTCGTCGTGATGTCCTCACTGCGGTTAGGCCCAGTTGTACATAATGTCTTCATTATCCATTTTCCTATTTACTCTTGTATCTCCTTTTGTGTTCTAGATTCAACGTCTTTGTCTAAGACAGTATTGATAATTCGATCATGTCCTCCTGCGTTTATATAAGTGCGCACTTTCAAGTCATAATATTCTTATACTCTATCATCTCTGTAAATAAAGTTGTATACCTCATGTAAAAAGGGCATACGCCCGTGAAGCATAATGAAATAAATAAGAAATTCACGTTTGCACATGCGCTCAAGCCATTATTGATCCTAACGCGTTGACATTCATAGGGGACCTTCCAGGAGCCTGCCCATAAAATCCCTGAAATTTCAATTCTGGGAATTGGCGAAGACTCACAGACAGATAGACACGGAACCAAAATTGATCAGCAAGCTCTGAAACGCAGAGGCAAGTAAACATTTTGATTTTGGAGTCACACTTTTTTTCTCGAGTTCTTGCTCAAATACACAGCTTTCTTCTCCAACCTTCTATACTGAAGAAGCAAAATTATATTTCAGAATGAATCATTGGCAATTGATATTTAACTTGTCCGAATAATATCTTCTCTAGCAAACTGAATTCAGGCTTATGGATTTGATGAGTCAAAAATATGACATTCGGAGTAGGTACCTATCTAAGCTGCCACATTGTAGGGCAAATTATCGACAAATGGACCATAATGGAGAGCAGACTCAATGGACCCATTGGTTGGATGACTCAAGAACAACGTTCCCATATCTGTCGAAACACGAACGAAGCTATCATATCATTTCGGTTGAGAAGCGAACTCACGGATGACCAAGCGAAAGCCGGCGGGGTGAAAACTGGAGCTTTGAGAAAATTATCATGAAATATATATACATATATATATATATATATATATATATATATATATATATATATATATATATATATATATATGTGTACATATATATGTTTTATGACAGTTACTACACTCCTTAAGATAGAGAGAAAAAAATCTGTTCCTTAGGCAACAAATCTAGCATTTCACAAAAAAACGATGAATTCAATGGACATATCACTTTCCTAACTATAAATTGGTCAAATAAAGAAAAAGCGTTGACAAATCAATAAAATTGCCAAAAAAAAGGCTAAAAATTAATGAATTTATATTTTTGATAGCATACTAGTCGAAAGAAGTTCATTAGTGAACTGGAACATTAACGAATTTGTGCACAAAATTATGTAAAAAAACGTAGATAAATGTCCTTAATGTGTAGGTACTAAACATGACAAACGAATCAGTGAAAATTGTTGAAAAATGCTTCAAATCCAAAATCTTTGAACGGCAAATTATTATTAAAAACAGATTTTTTGCCATACAGTTGATAGTTTATTTATTTATTTTTTTGACTCAAAGGTGCTCAAATTTTAGAACAACTACACAAAAATTTAGGATAGGTTACGAAAATCTGCTGGTACGGTCATGCTCTGCATAACTTATACAAAGCTACAAAATATTAAATAACGAATGATATATTGATTAATATGTTACCATTGATCAAATAGACACATCCCCCCCCCACCTCAGACAAATCATTGGGTTTAAACGAAACAATCTTGTTCACAAGAATAATGCTATGAGCATGGACTTTAGAAGTACGGCCAAGAGAAAACAGTGTAAAACTATCAAACAAAGTCCGAGTATATCAATTCCTCATGATAAGCCCCAAGTACACCAATGCAGGAGAAAAGATGCTGGATATGGCTGCCCAACATCTTGACAACCCGCTCCACTCCCACCAGATCAAACATTGTAAATTATCACCAGTAGGTACAAAGCAATAGGCATGTATTTCATTTACCAAATACAAGGAAACATTTAATTTCACCTTTTTTTATGGGTTTGCTATAATTGGAAAATAAATGTCTTCATGCTGCGGCTACAGGCTAATGCCAGTTGGAAAAAAAACATCAGTTCCAGAGTCTTAAATTCGCAAAATTGAGATAGTATGAAATGCCTAACATTTACTAGTTAGCCTGCGGGAACTTATTTTCGATTTCTTGAGAAGAAAGCTCTATTTTAAATATCTGCTGTTCCCATCTTCGATGTTATAGAAGCGAATTTACATAGCATAATTACATAGTTGTGTGAACGTTCTATTTTCCTCTCCTAAGGCCCATAAAATAATAGGGATACTGACCTCATATAATATAAACCTTAAAAATTTTTAATTCTAAAATATTGCCTCAGAGGGTTGATTTGATACCGATATTTTTCAGAACCATATACGGCTGATATAATTATATACAATTAAATAGTATTATTTGAATTCTTGTGGACGGAAAAATTACATTTTATTCTAATTTTGGGGTCAACATCACTTGGAACTAAACCAATAATTTCCGGAGGTGTAACAAGCTCCTCAAACTACTACTAATAAAGAATTTCACGAAAACAAACAAAACAAATGAACAACAATATACCAACAACAAATGAAAACAATATACCAAAGGAATGAAATGAGGAAGTGAAGGTGCCCCATTTCTTGGGGGAGGACTTTTTATAAGTTACCACGCAAAATATACTTCTTTGCAAGCTTTTTTGAAAGTGAAATGGTTCTTCTGATACAATCATTCCTGTTATCAGGCTTTATCAGATGACTTGTACTCTGTGGTATAAACTTACTTGATGAGGTTTTCCAGTAACAGTCGGATGCCTCCCATTGTGAGCAGGATCACGGCCCAGTTGACAAGCCCCGTGAAGTTCGTGAACCCGGAAGACCACGAGAACAACGAATCTCTCGGTCGGTGACATCTGTGAATTTAAAGTGAACATGTTGTAATGAGTAAAATGAATTTTACAACGAAATATTCGTTTTTTAATTACTTTTATAACATATCATAGGTAGGTGTATATAAAAATTTACTTCTTCCAGTTTAATGAACTAAAGTGTCCAATAAGGGAGTATACAAATTAGTGTACTTTTTCCGCACAGATCACATCCTTAGTAAAATAATTTATAAGTCCAAAAATAGGTTAAGGGAAGTATGAAAGTTTCTAAGGTGGTGATCCATTGATGATATTCTCGAGACTTCGGCACTTACGCAGCCTTACTTCGAGGCAAGGCATTTAATAACCTAGTTGTCATGGTGACGAATAAACCATTTTAAGTCACTAGCCTTAACTCTCAGCACAGCCTACATAGTCATTATTAAGCCATTCTTGGTTTCTGTTTCAGTGTTTTTTATTATTTTGCACGCAAAAAATGGGATGACTGTTATATTACCTAAATTCCGGTATGGCGATTACCTGAAACGATATGAAGATGCAATTAGTTTTTTCGGCATTGAACCATACGAAACGTCTACAGGGGAGTTCACAAATAGCTAAGTGTCTGTAAAAGCTCAAGTCGTTAGCCGCGAAGATTTTGATGTGGATTATCTAGTTTTAAGAATACTATTCTGTAAAACAATAAAAGGACCCAGTGGAAAAACGATGAGGTCACATTTTTTCAGATCTTATGAAAACCGAAATGTAAAGTTTAGTGATTTGATTCAATAATTTTAATAACATGTACAGTAATTTATGAGTGCTTTTCATGACAAAAACAAAAAAAAAAACCTTTTTTTACAGTTCTTTACAGGAGATTAAAATTCGAAGTTTTGTAACAACTGGTGAAATTGTGTTCAGTTTGTTATTTTATTTATTAAACTTGATAACATTTTGAATGCTGTATTTGATTTGCTGTACTTTCTAGTAAGACAGGAACTCCATGAAAATTAATCAATTATCCTACTTTAACCCAATTAACTAATCACTTTATTGCTGGCAAATAGAAAAATAAGAAACTTTCTGAACCATCGCTGTGCTATATTCAGCATCATATTATATGTGCCTACTCCAATAATCAACTACTGAAATTTTCGAGTTTTGTCGGTAGATGTTGCATTCAGGTATTTCTTATCTACATTTTAAATTCATAAAAAAACTCTACCAATCGTCGACGTTGTGTACAGATAAATAAAGGTGAAATGAAAATCTGAAATACTTCAGGCTAACATCAACTCCGTGTTGAGACACAGAGTGCACTATTCGAACTAAATCACTCAAGACGAAGTTTTGGAAACCCATTTCAAAACGGAAGTTAGTGAAAAACGTTGTCTATTTCCACGAAAAATAAAGAGTTACAATGTTAGATCGATTTCGACGGTTAGGTCATCATCAGTATCATACAATAACTGTTATTGTTTGTTACTGATGATGGCCTAACAGTTGAAATCGTTCTAACTTTGTAACTCTTTATTTCTCGTGGAAATAGACAACGTTTTTCACTAACTTCCGTTTTCCTGAGTCAACTATCCAGCACGGCCATTGTTAATTACTAGTGTAAATTGATATTATTATTGAATATGAGAAGTAAATTGTATTAATTTTATTTCGTCACGTCGAAACTCACATTAATTTAGTTTTAGATTATTTTTGTTATTTATCACAAATGTAGCTATTGAACCGAATTGTGGATTACGAATAAATTAATTATCTACCTATCTAGATGGAAATCAGATGTTATTTATACCATCCAATGAGAAATTGGATTCAGAAATGCCTCATCCAATATTGTTCAATTATAAATATCTAATCGGCGGTAGCTGCAATTCTTATCATAAATATTGATATATTTATTCCTCGATTTCCTAAAGGTCTGCGGTTCAGCCAGCGATAAAAGGTATCTACCTATCTCTCCGCGTCTGTACCTCTTCACTTTCTCCGTGTCATTTTTGGATCAAGAGCGTAGTTACGGCCAGATGGCTGAGTTAGTGCTCGCCCGTGCCAAGCATCCAGTACGCGATGGCCATTCGATTCCACCGGTGCACAGGCATCATTGAGTCCGGTGAATCGATGATGTATTAGCGAAGATACAATAAAACCACGGAACAGCTAGTATCTGTCAAAAATGGTCAGATTGGCGGAAAAATTAATATACCCCGTTTTTTGTTTACATGATGACGTTGATGGCAAAGAAAACAATATTTTCATTTAAGATGAAAATACTCTCGTTCGCCTCGATTAACAATTTGTTATTGAGCCAATACTCCACTTCTACGGAATACTAGTATGTAGATATCGAAAATAGCTACCTATGTACCTATGTATCTACACCCAACGGATATGTGTACCTACCAATAATACTTGTACCTAAAAAAAGAAAAAGAAATAAGTAAATAATAATAATAATAAAATAGAAATAAATAAAGAAACGTACACAACACAAAGAAGCGTCTGCCGAATAAATGGGTGTGGATTCACCTCCTCCCCCTCCCCCAAAACACTCCCTATGGCTCAAATTTAACAAACTTCAAATATCCTTTAATTTAAGTTGGACTGATACAGACATTTTTTTCCACCCATATCAGTTATCCAATGACCCCTGTTAACAGTGAAAAGCAGACAAATATACGGACAAACAGACAGACAGAGAAAAATCGAGAAAATGGTACCAATTGTCTACAAATTGCTTAAAACGGGATAGAAACGCAAAATTTCATGATTCTAATCAATTCACACGCATACATACTTACGATTTTTAATATAGATTTGATTCTACAAGAACCTGTTGTGTAATTTTAGTATATAATTCATTAACATGTATCATGTTTTAGCCCTGGGGTCCTAGCTAATTTTGCGAGTCAATTTTTTTCCGCGCACGATATAGTGTTACATTGATTTCCGCCTACAACCGAGTCGTTGCTAGGGAAATGGTACTTCGTCGTTTTTCATCCCACAAAATTCGTTGACCATTCGTTCGAAAGCTCTCGATTTATCCAACAATATTATGTTAACTACTGCTAAGTGCGTGTCCAACAAACTGAGTTATGAGCATGGTTATATAAATAATTGTTTACACACAGGTGATCATTCTCAATAATTGATATTGTGAACATGATTGCAACCGCTTGTTAATTTCTGATGATTTCATTGAGCTGGTGTTTCGATCGAGGAGAAAACATGATACATGGTTGAAATTTTTGGTTCTAGAACAGAAATAAGTTTTTTACTAAAATAAGTGCTTGGACTCCCAATAGGTTTGCTGCGATGAAGTATCAAACTGTAATGCGTACTACGTCTTGCCGAAGGCAGCGGGCAGTAACTATTCATTAGTAAAAAATTCTATATCTATTCTAAAATTTCTATTCTATATCTATTCTGAAAATTCTATATCTATTTCGATTGACCTATACTCTGAATTATTTCTTGTAAGTATTGTGCTTCTCTTGAAACCATCAGATTTACCTTTACGGATGTTAAAAATAACTGTATGAATGTCCGACCCAAGAAGAGGTTTCTTTATCATGATTTGTTTGAGTTGACCGGTTCTGTCTCAAGCGTCGAGATTAGATAAGCCAAGTACCAGGAACGATAAGACAGACTCGAATGGAAAACCGGAGCCTAATGACCCTTTAGTAGGGAACATTTTCGAAATCTATGTAGGTTGCCTACGAGTCAAATGCAAACATAGAGTCGTATTACTTGATACAATTAACAAATATGATAGGAAATAATCTATTGAATAAGGTAATTATCATGTTCTCCGGTTACATTATATACAAAACACATTCATACATCAATTTACAATAATACTTTTATCTCAAATATTTTTCTTTCTCAAAAGAAATGAACAACCCCACTCAAATCCACGAACATTTTGTTGTTTGTTTATTTCAGGTTAACCAACGCTGTTTTGTGATTGCTGTCAAAGATGGGAGAACTACCGTGAACTCTAAATCCATATCGTAATATAGTCCTCAAAGTAATACAGTAATCGTATATAATTACTAATATAATTCTTATACGTAATAATAATCTTATCGTAATAGGTAGTAGGTAAAATCTTCGGGATGAACATCTTTTTGCTTCCACGTTAATCGAGGTAGAGCCTTGTGTGATCACCGTTAAAGATGGAAAAAAATTAGCCTCCTCTAAATCCAAGATATCTGTCTGTCTGCGAACCGTGGCAACCGGCACATTCTCTCCATGTAGATGTAGCAGCACATTTCAAGTGAATCGAGAGCGGCATTATGGAATCGAGCAGGTTTCACGACTTTCATTGAATTTTAACGACTAATGAATGGTAAATGGTGAATGGCAAATGAATTTAAGAAATAAATAAATAAATAATTAAAAAAAAACGAAAATATCGTGATTTATTGGAATTACCTCTTTCATTTACTTCCACCGACGGTGAATTCAAGACTTCCTAGGTTTGTTGCATAAAATGAGTGAAATCAGGATCGAACAAAAAACAGTCACGTACATCAGATACGAATAGTAAATTTATTCTTGAATATCAATATTACCTCCTCCATTCACCCTCTTCCACAATGAAATTCGAAAAATCTGTTGTTCTGAAACTAGATTCTTAATTGAACAAAGAAAGAATCATGACGATCGGTCGATAATTTTGATGACCTCCACCCGAAATTTGGTTTAAAATGTCAAAAAAATTACCCCTGAATTTTCCCCAGATTTTTTGCATGACAACAACCTATGACGGTAGCTTGATTTTGGTTTTTGAAATACCTACGTTTTTTTTTGCCAATATCAGATTTTTGAATATAACTTTTACAAACTTCTTTGTAAAATTGTGAAACTTGGTGTACTTACGTTTTTGGGGTCGCTGAACTCGAATATGCAGTCAAAACTAGTCGACAGAAACAACTTTTGACAGTTTAGAATCTCAAAATCACGTCAAAAAATGACAATTTTTCAAATTCATTGTAAAATTATGAAAATTTGTATTTTTACGTATTTCTCTTAGAATTTGATTTTTTGACAGCAAATTCGAGTTCAGCGACTCGAAAAACATAGGAATACGAATTTTCATAATTTTACAATGAATTTGAAAAATTATAATTTTTTAATTTTTTGACAGGATTTTGACGATTTGGGGATTCCACACTGTCAAAAGTTGTTCCTGTCGACTTGTTTTGTCTGCATATTTGAGTTCAGCGACCCCAAAAACTTAAGTATACCAAGTTTCACAATTTTACAAAGAAGTTTGTAAAATGTATATTCAAAAGCCTGATATTGGCAAAAAAAGCGTATTTCAAAAACCAAAATCGAACTACCGGCGTAGGTTTTTGCTATGCAAAAATCTGAAAAGAATCAGAGGTCATTTTTTTGACATTTTAAACCAAATTTTGGGTAGAGATCATCAAAATTCCACCTTTCTCAAAATAGCGGGCACCCTATTGGGCAGCGCTTGAAAAGAACGGTAATCACTCCCTCTACCACCATCACGTCAGCGAATCCTGAAATTCCGAGGTTTTTTGCTCAAGTAGACTAAAATTAGGATCAAATGTGATCATTGGGGATTGGGATGAGGATCAATTGGGACAAAAATTGTATTTTGGGTTGCGTCGACAAAATCTGTTCGAAAACCACATTTTTTCGGATTAAACCTCTTCATCTTTCCTTAAGTAATTCGATTCAAAATTTCTAATGTGACAACTACAAGAAAGAAAGAAAGAATAAACCTAACGCTTCTCCCTCGAATTCGGTCTTAGAAAGGTCTGAAACAAATTTTATTCGTCATTTGTTAACATGTTTAATGTTTTAGGGCTGGGGGTCGTTCTGTGAATTCCGACACGACACGCAAATCTGCAACGTTTTTTTAACATGTTTAATGTTTTAGGGCTGGGGGTCGTTCTGTGAATTCCGACACGACACGCAAATCTGCAACGTTTTAACATGTTTAATGTTTTAGGGCTGGGGGTCGTTCTGTGAATTCCGACACGACACGCAAATCTGCATGACCTACGTTTTTTTTAACATGTTTAATGTACCATTTAGGGCTGAAGGGGTCGTTCTGTGAATTCCGACACGACACGCAAATCTGCAACGTTTTAACATGATTGCAACCGCTTGTAAATTTTCTTATGTTTTAGGTACTGGAGGTCGTTCTGGAACTTGAATTCCGACACGATTCACGCAAATCTGCAATTTATATAGTATTTTTCTTGTTTTTTTAACATTATTTAATGTTTTAGGGGTTATGTTCTGTGAATTCCGACACCACAATTAAATGTCTTACAACCGACAATTACTTCGTCGTTTTTTATTTTGACCATTATTGCCAAATATTTGTTATTATTCACGTGCAACAAGCTGAGTTATGCCATGGTTATTTTCGTCAATAAAATTGATATTCTGTGTGATTTCTGATCATTGAGTTGGTGTTTCGATGATTTGATTCATAGCAGGTGATCCGAATATTGCGAGAACGGTTTGATATGTCCCACAAAGCTCTTCAGGACATTTACTTTCGTTGACCATTCTAGGGAAATGGTTCGAATTCGTTGACCTTTCGATTTATCCAACCATATTATGTTAACTACTGCGAAGTGCGTGGCCAACAAGCTGAGTTATGAGCATGGTTATTTGAATAATTGTGTACGATCGGGTGATCATTCTCAATAATTGATATTGTGAACATGTCTGTCACAGCAACCGCTTGTTAATTTCTGATGATTTCATTGAGCTGGTGTTTCGATGATTTGATTCATAGCAGGTGATCCGAATATTGCGAGAACGGTTTGATATGTGAAGCGGTGGTTAAATCATTTTAATAGGTAATTTCTATACTTTACACTCTAGGAAGCTGTAATTTTGTATGTAGCCTCTTCAGGACATTTACTTGACGATGCCCAGGGTCCGGATCAGATGAGTGGCTCTTAAAGCTATTTTTTATGCTTTACACTTGAAGCTGTAATTTCGTATGTAGTTCACCTCCTCTTGAAGTCGTTGATTGAGGCGGAAAGTTTACTTGACGATGCCCAGGGTCACATTAATCTGGATCAGATGAGTGGCTCTTAAAGCTGACATCATCGGCGAAAAGGAATATCCTTTTGTTGTGGATATTTGAAAATCAAGAAAAGACATGGACCAAGGACTGAGCCCTGCGTGGAATGTAACTGCTCTCGACGCCATTGAAAATAACCACCTGTTTCCAGCCTCGCAGAAAGTGATCCAAATGAGTGGCGTCTCCTGATAAGCAAATCATTTTTTATGCCTTTGACAGATCGTAGAGCTGGAGTGAGGTGCACTGATAATTCTCCAGAGCTTGTAGCACCTGCATTATCAAAGAACATTTACTTGACGGTGCTGTTCATGCAGGGTCCGGATCAGATGAGTGGCTCTTAAAGCTATTTTTTATGCTTTACACTCTAGCAAGCTGAAATTTCGCATGTTGCCTCTTTAGGGGTGACAGCTTTAAGGACTTTTGCTGGATTGACCTCCTCAACTGAAATGGGTAGGAGATTAAAAACGAAACTCTTGGGGCTTGGTCTAGAAATGATTTACCTTGCAGTGTGCTCCTTGGCTAAAGACACGGGAGAACTCATCAGAAAAAGCCATTGTCGAGATCATTGTTTGTTTCGATCGAGATTTCACATTCAATTCACTGTTCACTATCAGATGAGTTGATATGGCCATTCTGTAAGAGTTTCTGTTAAAGCAAAGTCTGCGTGTAGAATTAAATCTGAGATTAATGATCTCGTCGCTAAAAACAATCTTGGGCTTATGCTTTACGCTGAGCATTGAGAGGAAAATCCGTAAAAAACTCAGCAGCGATTTCATCAAAGCTGTAATATTCGTAATGCCACGATGGTCCGAAAAAGAAGTATCACTAACCAATGCTTCGTACCGGCTCATTTTACGATGCTTGAAACAGAACCGTTTAAATCCGAGAGTCTGAATGTTAGCAGGGAACAAAATATTCTTGATCCTCTTCTCAGGATAGACCTGGCTGTAACATTGGTCATTACGCTCTAGGAAGCTGATCTTAGATGCTAATTTCTACGGTGCTTTACACTCTAGGAAGCTGTAAGTATGCCCAGGGTCCGGTAGTGGCTCCTCTTTACACTCTAGGAACATTTACTTGACGATGCCCAGGGTCCGGATCAGCTGAGTGGCTCTTAGAGCTTGCATACGAGTCTGCAACTAAAGACATAAAATGTCCCAATGTGTTGCAGACTTTTTTCTTGACCTTAAAAAACTATATCTAATTTCTCCCTTGCGAGGGAAAAACATTAAACATGATTTAATGTTTTTCCCTCTCAAGGGAGAAATTATGAAATCGTTGTAGATTCCCCAACTTGCAGGGTCCAGAAAAGCCGAATGGTCAAATTATATATGTGTCTTTGCTCTGGGGGGTCAACCAAAAATTTTCGTGACGCAAAAAATATGTCACAATTTCTAATGATTTTCACGTACAACCAAACCGTTGCTAGGGGAATGGAACTTCCGTACTTTTTTGCTTAGAAACGCACTCACACAGTAAAATTTCATGATGCCTACATTTTAGTTAGTAAAACCCTACTGCCAATTTGTTTCTGATGCTTGGGTTATACCACACCCTTTTGGATCAATTCCAATAAGCCCTATTGACGAAGCCTAGTTCCAGAGGGACGTCCTAAAAATTGCACCTTCTTTCAATCAACCGTATACATATTAGATAGGTACCCATGAGGACACTTGTAATTATGTCCAGCTGTCCATGGTTCATACATGACCCAATTCAATATCCGATTATTTCGAACCGATGCTCCATTGTATTGAGCTTGTTGTGTCTCAGATTTATTTTCAAAGGCCACCAAGATAACTGGTATGTATATAAGGGTTTTTAAGAGTCAACTATAAATCAAATGTAGAGTATTCCAAGATCAGAAATGGGGTACGAGTAGTTACTCTTCAACGAGGTACTTCTACAAGGATAACCTATCAATTTCAACCTTTAATTTGTTGAAATTTCGAGGCAAAACCAAATTTAGATCAGAAGACGAACAACCTCCCTATGACAACTCTATTATTCATTAGAGCCTCTTATTTCAAACAGTTATGGCATAGCATCGACATCTAGATACATCCTGATAACTTGGGTACCAACCACTACGATGAAATACGATAAAGCTGATGTGCCACACCTAATAGACTAAAATTAACATTTCCCTTCACGATTTAATTTCGATCTAGAGATGCTTCCAATCGACAACATGAAATGGTACGCATGATCACCATGACAGGCACCTAATCAATTAGGACTGGTGATAGATATTTTATTGTCGAATGACTAACACCCCTATGACTAACCGCTCCAGTCAGAGACCTGCGGGCAATCCCCAACGCTTTCGGGTACCGGACCCCTGAGAAGCTATCAAGGATGACAATCACATTTGTAGGATGATGAAATGTCTGAATTCGTTACGAACTAGCTGGTTCACCCGTGCGTTGCACAGGTTGACTTAAATATACGCAACCCCCCCCCCCCCCCCCATCACTCATCACATTTTGGGACACTCCTAATTTTGGGATGGATCTGATTCAAAAAAACTCCTCACTTAAAAGTAGGTACTTATTTGAAGTACTTACTTATAAATTACTCATTAGGACCAAACTACTGATATCAACCCCCACTCTCTCTCCACACAAACACCACCCATATTTCAGATTAAAAATATTCTTGATAGGTAACCCAAAAGAACGTTCAGACTAATCCAATTTCATTCGTCCGAACATATGATCACCAGTTCGTTCGGTGATGACCAAATTATTCCATTGATGATTTAAACATTTCAAGTAGCCTGTGACCCAAGGTGAAGTAATTATGATATATTCACCCACTCAGATCCCCAGTTGGTTCAGTGACGTTAGAAACGCTTTAACCCCCCCACCCATCTGGGTAAGATTGAAAGAATTTGAAACAAGTAGTCTTTGAATCAGAGTAATCCAAACATATTCGACAATCAAAACCCCAGTTTGTTCCTCCCCTGAAACACCACCTATGGGGCGGATTTGAAAATTTTCAAGTAGCCTTAAGTTACAATAATCCAAACATATTTGCCCAATCAGATCCCCGATTCGTTCAATGGTGTCCAAGATACCCCATTTCACCCCCTTCCCCTCCCGCAAAACACCCCCTCTGGCTCAAATTTTAAAAACTTCAAATAGCCTATAATTTAAGTTGGGTTGATACAGACATTTCCCCCACTCATATCAGTTATCCAATGACCCCTGTAACCGTGAAAAGCGGACAAACACACGGATAGACAGACAGACAGAGAAAAATTGAGAAAATGGTACCAATCGTCTACAAATAGCATGACACTGGAAAGAAACGCAAAATTTCATGATTCTAATGAATGTACAGTCATACTCACGATTTTATTAATATAGATAACTGATCAATCTTACTAACACAAAATAGATTCCGAGAAAACTAAACTTCCTACCCATAAAGGCGCAGACTTTTTTTTTTTTTTTTTTTTCATTATCATGCTGTTTTGATATTTATTGCTTCCGAGTCTACCTGAATGTAGAGGAAACATTGTTTTCACTTTCGGGAGTAAAAAAATTTTTGGTCTCCAAAATCAAAATTTCTACTTGGATTTTACGTTTTAGACCATTTTGAACAACTTTGGTTCCGTGTCTGTCTGCCTGTCTGTGTGTCTCCGCAAATCCTTGTAACAAGCTTATTTTCCACAGTTGTCCTTCGAATTGGATGAAATTTGGAGGGAATGTGCGGGCTAGGTGGTAGACGGTCCCCTATTAGTTTCACTGTTCTTGACACAATACATCACTCTGCGCATGCGCAAACGTAAATTCTACCAAGCATTATTTTCTCACGTCCTAGTCGTTCGATCTCGCTCAAATTTGGATGATAGTTGGGGGATGACAACGTGATCATCTTATATCGATCCCAACATGATTGTGTCATTAATAACTACTGTGCCTGCGCCTATATGAAATCCTTGTAACATGCTTATTTTCCACTATTTTCATCCTATTTCGATGAAATTGAGAGAGAATGAGCGGGTTAGGTTGTAAATGGTCTCTTATCAGTTTCATTTTTGCCAAATTAATCCCTCATTCTGCGCACGCGCAAACGTAAATTCCATCATGTTCCATATTTTCACTCTCTAGCTGTTCGAGTTTGCTCAAATTTGGATGATACTAGGAAGAAGATGACAGGTAAACGAAGAAGCTATGTGCCACACCCTACTTGGCAGACGTTTTTTGCCTTTTATCTATCTTGGAACATTTTATCTAATCTTGATGGGTTATGTTCGTCAAAGCACCAAACATTACGACCACCCTCAGACTAATTGAAAGTAACCCTCAGCCCTTGATCCGACCCCATCCTGTTTAACTGACGCTAGTGAGAGCGGAAGGAAGTTCCTTGTTGTAGACATAAATATAGTCGAATACGGCTAGGGAGCTTTTACATCTGCCGATCGGAGTCTTAATTGAAAAATTGACATCGAATCACTTCTTATTGGAGTAAAACTTTCCATCAACTAAGACGAAAATTGGGAAATAAAGCTTCGGACGGCGGAAAGGAGTAGAAAAGTCGTGGTCATTCACATAAGACAGTTAACTATTAATCCCTAAAGGGATAGGGAGATAGAGATGAGGCGCCTTATCGTGAAAACAAAACACTACTGCGCATGCGGGGAGATGAAGCGCTTCATCTCCGATAAGACAAATTTATTTCACCTAAACATAAGACGCGTTATCCCGAACCAACCTGTATCATCTCTTCCTCCCTATCGCAAAGTAACCTTACACACCGATAACAGTGACATTCATTTTTTGTTGGTATTCATGATTCATGAAAGTTATATTCATTTTCTTGTTCATACATTTTCAAAGTCTGCCACTTTAAAATCTTTTATGAGTAAGAAAAGAACTAGGAAACTTATAAATGCTGGAAACTGAACACACGCAATAGGCGGGAAAAACCCCAAGGTGGTTCAGCGTTACTTGAAGATAAGTAGCGTCACTTTAAGATGAAACACTAATTCGACCCTCTTGACTTTATCAGGTTAGCATATGCTGTGGCTCGACCCAGTTGATAAAATTCCCAAGCACCTTATCCCAATTGACTTTTCGTTTAGGAACTCTCTATTAATAATGAACTAGAAATCTAAACCACAAATACTTATTTCAATTTTAACACGAATTTGTAATTCAAAAACCGAAATAGCAGCCTCTGGCGTGACATTGGTGCATTAAATGTTTTTGATGAAAAAATCTGATTTTATATTAGACTCTTCCCACGGCGGTTTGGGAAGAGTCGGAAACTCTTTGTATTTTGTCAAGAATGTTTGCGAAACCAAAAATATTGTCACATTTTAAAATTCCAGTCAAGTTTTACAAAACAGTAGGTATCTGAATAAATTCGAAAATGCGTATCCTAACAATACGTAAGAAGGTATGCATACCTTCCACAATTAGCATTGTTCATGACGATATTCTCAGAGTTTTTGTGGGTCGACCCTGAATGGTCCACCATGAAATTCAAACCGTAGCTTTTATTTAGAAGTAATTAAATATTAGGTTTCCATATTTTTCCAAGTATTGTTCCTGCTTGATAACCCACATTTTTTTCACGTGTTCAAGTCTGTAGAAGGTTGAAGAATTTCATGGGATCGTCCTGAAAATAATTCTGGAGTTCTACAGATACAGGGGTCTAGACTCAAACAATTAAGAATTCATTGTGTAACAGAAACATATTTGGTGTCTGTATGTCTTTCCTATCGGTTGACCTAGTATTGGGGTCCTGTTTCCTGAGTTGGTTTCGATACAAGATAGAAGCTCTTCCAAATGAATCATCTGTCGAGATTTATGATTAGGGGATCGAAAAATTTGAATAACTACTTAATTGTTGAATTTGTAATTAATTAAAGAAATTTTAATTTGGAAATGATCACTATTATTTCGATGAAACTCACATGGGTTTTGTTGGGCACATCTCATGTCACCTACGAGTACATCTTTGTCAACGATTCTGAATTCCAGGAGCATCAATTATCGTAGTAAGGAATAATTTCGTGGTTTTACAGCCAATTACCGTTCTTACAATATATTAATTCATGATGGGCGAATGTACAGTACAGAATTAAGAATTTAGAAATAAATTAAAAATGAATTTGGTTTCATTTAGTTGGCCCTCAAAGAGTATATCAATCAAATTTAATATCCCATAACCTGAATGTTACCCACACTAGATAAACTAGGTTGCTCAGGCATTGAACCTCTCCACATGTCGCTCATTAATTTGACTTCCTGTGCGAAGGTCAGATGGAACACTAGTATTCAGTAACAAAATGGCTATGAATAGAACTGACAATTAAACTAGAATATTAAATGTAGATTTTTAAATACCAAAATTGGCCTTTCCATTTTGATCAGGTGCCTACCGCTTCCCCCACAAACTGGTGGGGCTCTTTGAAATAGAAAACAGTGGATGGTAGCAATTCCGAAAATAAACAATATTGTACGTTTCGAAAATTCACAAGCTACGATATAGGTTCGATATCCACTTTCACTCAGAACGCATTGAAGTGCGAAGAAATATTTGTGCAATGCACCAATTCATTTCGGATCCCCTGGACCTATGAATAAGGAAAATGAATGTACCTACGTATAATAAATCTCGGTATGTCTTTAACTGGTGAAGACCATTCTACCTGTTGGAACGACAGCGAAAAATTCATGTATTGCGTCGAGGTTTCTATACTTTATAGTACAACACTACCAACAAGCGATACAAGAGGCACTTGAGATTCGTGATTTGGGAACAAATTTGTACCTATCGGAATCGGTGAAAAAAACGTATATTTTCCGATTGGCCCCTTAAGTACTCCAACTATTTTTATAGAAATTACATACGTTACTCCAAACACGGGTACCTTTAGTTGTTGTTATTATGATTCTTCTGATCACCTTCACTGAATTGACATGTAAAGCTTTGAAGTAATTTTCATAAAAAAAGAAAGGAAAAAAGACAAACAATGGAATTAGTAGGTAAGTGAATCAGTCATTGCAAGTTGAAAGGTGCGTTGGGAAGGTACTACATGTGTGTGAATCTGTGAAGTCTCGCATAAGATTTTATTAGAATTTAGTCAGTTTTCTCGTTTCCTTATTCCAAATAGGTACCTACTTTACATGAGCGGGAAAACAAAAGTGAATGAGTCCATTTGTTATATAAGTATCTACTTACTTGTCAGGTTGGTAAAGGAACCGTTCGTGATTCGATCATACCGTACCAACCTAATGCCAAAACAACAGAGATATAGGCGAGTAGATAAGCAACTTACGGTTTGTCTGGTTGAGATTTTCGAAGTTTCTGTTCTTCTTTCACAATTTCTTCCGCCCTCGTCACACTTTTAGTCCTTCTCAATCGCAACCCGTCATTATCTGTAGTCATAGTGACGCCGAAACAAAAATTAAATTAACTACAAATTCGAGACCGGTGAAAAAGTGGGGGAATGAAATGCTAGCCTACAACCTAATGTCACAGCCGATACTACGGGGTTCGTCTCTAACGAGGCCTATGATAATCTATTTAGCGTAATCGGGCTGGGGCTTCTGGAAGGGAGGCTCTCGACTCATGACCGAAGTTCAACAGCGGTGTTTTTTATGGCATTCTGGGCGGAGATCGCATTGGGAAACGTGTTGTCTCATGGATAAGAGATCGGACACTCCGGTTAGGAAACCACGTGTTCAGGCTCGCTGATAACGAAACTGAAGAACCTCGATTTCTGGCTCCGAGGTTTGAATCGTCCCTCTCCTTGAACCACCTCGCCCGCTGTTTAGTGGGGAGAGAGCTCTGCCTGTTGACGGCCGTAGGTGCTATCAGACGGTTGGAGACTGAGGAGCGATGCGCTAGATTACGCCTCCTCTTCGGGCAGTAACGCTGATGCATCCGCCCTATTTCAAAATTCTGGTAGAGTAGGATGCAATATCAATAGGTATATTTTATTTTAAATATCGTTTATGAGAAATTTTTCAATATTTTTCAACAATAGAGCAGAATCACGATTTGCTGTTCCAATCGGAACCCCAAATCCAATGGTGCCCTCGATTGCCCCTTCTTATTGTCCAAAATTAATTTAAAAATTCCCCACTATGATTCCCGCCACTTTTCAATACTCGCCACAAATTAGGTATTTATTAAACCGTCCCCTCACATGAATTGCCCGAGAAGCCAATCTTTGTGTTTTAATCGATCCCAAAATAGATTTTTTTTTTTTTTTTTTTTTTTTTTTTTTTTTGGATCCTTCAACCCATATTTGCTATCTGTTAAGCTTGTCTAGGCCACTTTAATACCTAATTTTCCAATTAAATTGTTTGCATATTTATTAGTTTACCTGTTTACTATGTAAGTCATATAATTAACCGGACATATATTTTTATTAATTATTGTTAATGTAAGTTGTTCGCTTTTCTTTTTCTTGACCTTTACATTGTTTTATCATTTTTTTTTTTTTTTTTTTTTAAATTCATTTGGTAATTTTGTTTTTTTGCTCGTGTTTGCTACATTAAACGATAAACAACAATAAAACTGACGAGCGAATAAAAAGTGTCGCCCTTCTTCCTTCCTCACTAACGAAGGTAGAGGAACTTTGCCTTCGTGATAGAAGTCGTAAAAATTTTCGCCCTCCAAAATCAAAATTGTTTCTACTTTTATGCGCTTCAGAGCTTGCTGATAAAGTTTGGTTCCGTGTTTGTCTGTCTGTCCGTCTGTGGTAAATCCTTGTCACGATAAAACTTTACCAAGTTTCTATCCGATATCAATGAAATTTCCAGGGATTGTGCGGGCTTGCTTCTAGGTGGTAACCTATAAATTTCAATGCCGTCAGATCAACGGTAGCCAGTACGAATGTGCAAACGTGAATTTCTCATAAAGTCGATTTTTCATCATCTGTTTATTTGATTTTGCTCGAATTCGGTAGGCTTTAATTGGAAGGTTTGCTTTACAAAAATGTCCTATTCATCATATCGTAGTTGGTGGAGTAGCAGCCATTGCGCATGAGCAAAACATCGATTGACACATCGAATGACACAGGCAAAACTCCGAGTCTAAAGGAACGATTTTGATGAAACTTTCAGAGATAGTGCGGGTCAGCTCCTAAACGGTTCCCTAGAAATTCCATTGCAGTTGGAAAAATAGTAGTCTTTGCATATGCGCAAACATTAGTTCTCATAACGTTGTTGGGCCCAGGGGCCCTTTGTATTTTATCGCATTTGCTTGAATAACAGGTATGTAACTATTGCGCATACTCGAAACCAATAATAGATGACACTCCAAGAATAATGAATCGATTTTGATGAAATTTTCAATTCTTGTGTGGGTTAACCTCTAGACGATTTCCGAATTTGCAAACATTAATTATAGCCTCAATTTGCATTGTTTTATGTATGTAAAATAATGGTATATTTTGCGTCCAATCATTTCGACTCGTATTTCCACTGATTCTATATGTCCATGTCACAAAATGTGAGTAAGATATAATGCCCATCCGATTCGGCAGACGTCTTTTCTCTAAACAGGTCACTATTTCGCACTTACTAATGTTTGCCAAGTTGGATGTGGCACACAGCTTCCTCGTACCCGTACCGTGAATGTGTAGATCATTGAAAGGTAATTTATTATGATACTTGCTTCTATAGAGGATTCCATTGTGTAGGAGAAAATAGTAAATTAAGATGTCAAAAAATGTCAAAATCGGTCATTTAAGCAATGCATAAATACTGCAAAAGGTGAAACCAGTTTTGGGAGTGATGGAATTCATTGGGGACCATCTACCTATATCCTGAATAACTAAAAACAACCGATGCCGGAAATTTTCACTGAAATCAGTTGAAAACTGAATAAGTCATGCTTGTGACACGGATTTGAGATTCGCATGCGCAACAGCTACTACGATCCCGATAAAGCTTCATATAACTTAATCAAATCGTCATTTCCCAACTACCCACGAAATCGGACGGAGATAGGACGAATAGCCCATGGAAAAATTAAGATTGCAGGATATTGCGTTCGCGCCCGTTCAGTGAAACAATCAAGTAGTGTTGACTAACAGAATTGATTCGGGATTATCCTCCGCCCGTTCTGGACATTCCCGGAATATTTCAAACATATTTCGAAAACAATAGAAGGATCGCGATTTCTCTTAATTGATTAGATACTGGCGTTACAGTGTCTTATCTATCTATGTGATTCTATTCACATTTTTCCTAAATCCTTTCACCAATCTCTATGACTATTCCTTATTTATAACGATGCACGACGATTTTTATAATGCCTATCTTTATAATGCCCATGCTGATTTTAATTTACAAGAAAGGATTAATTAATTACTCCACCTTCATTATTCCGTCTTCTAAAAAAAAATCCCCGAATTTTTGGACGTTCGGACCAAAAGATCATTTAAATGAAAGAAAAAAAAACGGACGGGGAAAAATAATCGGGATAACCCGGCGTTGTTGGATTTACCATGTAAATCAGGACAGATAACAAAACCCTTAAAAAAAAAAAAAAAATTTACGAACAACTGATGTAACTTGGTACTCAAGGAGAGAGTAATTTTACTTAATGTCCATCGAGTAATCATTCAAATGGGAACGCTAAAAATATAAAGAGTTGATCCGTTGATTTAGGACGAACGGCGCCGATGACGGCGCTGACTGCGTAATGGAAGGAACTAAAGCTGCATGAATCCCTAGAAAATTACTATATAGAGGCTTACCGAGAAGAAATTAATTAAAGTAAATGTAACAACTACAGTTTACTATTCATCGTGTATTTAAAAAGAGTTGATCTACCCACTGAAAATTAATTTGGTACAATACATCACCTTCCTACCTTCACAAGTACATCTATAGCCTATATTCTCGTGACGCCACTCCTGGAGTAGGTTTCAGCCAAGATCGGCCATGACTGCACCAATGTCAGTAAATCGCTACTCAACCAACATATTTTTCACAAGAAGTTTGCCGTCTAACGTCAACCTAATGCCTGGTTATAAATCCACTTTTCAACAGTTTTGTTTAGCAAAAGCAATATTGTAGTAATACCAAGTTTCAGTTGAACTAAATAGTCGCGATAATCGTACCCGCCAGCGCGATTATTGATTGTACCCAACGATACCGATGTGATGGTGAACGAGTTTTTATTTGGACTAGGCAAAGTATAGATTTGATAAGTTGTCGAAGTAATCAAGGCAAGTTATTGGTACACCTAGAATCGAACCTACTTAGGAAGGTAGGTACATACATCCTACCAGATTCGCTGTTGGTTAAAAGTGCCTAACCAAAGTAGGTAGGTTGATGTGGTGACTCCTAATGGTTTTTTTCCCGCACAGTTTACTCGTGACCATGACAACGAGGAGAAATAACTTCGACAATTAGGTTTTTAGCCTTGCCTCGGTGTATGGATGCGCTAGTGTCGAAGTCTCGAGAATATCACCTACAGGTGAAGGAATTTATAATAGGTAGGTAACCTCTATTTCGTGCGTGGGGTAGCTCAATTGGAATTATTTATATCAGCTGTTACAATCGTCTTGGTTTTCAAAGCGATTTTCACTATGTCATACCAGTTGTGATTTACCCTACCGATTTTCGGCCCTGGCTCCAGGACTATAACTCCATGAGGTTGCAGAAGCGGGCAGAGAACTGTTTGGCGCTCACCAGGTTTCCGAAAAGAAAACTAGTGGAGCTTTCTTTGGTATTTGCAAGATAAAAAGTAAAATTAGGCGCTTGCCAGGTTTTTGCAAAATAAAGAACTCCTTTGATTAGGTTATCGTTTGCCTAATTACTTAATAAAAACTAGTTGTCATTATTGAATGAAACTACTCTAGAGTGGTAGATTTTGGCAATATACATCCAATGACTCCAAAATTCAGTATACCAGTATGCCTATATTATCTAATTAATTTTAGTTATGTATCTACTTGGTTTTTCGTTCAAAATATAGAAGTCATTTTGTTTATTTATTTTGTTTTTCAATCTAGGTTTTTAATTTTGTATCTTCTCTCTCTCTCTCTCTCTCTCTCTCTCTCTCTCTCTCTCTCTCTCTCTCTCTCTCTCTCTCTCTTCTCTCTCTCTCTCTTCTCTCTCTCTCTCTCTCTCTCTCTCTCTCTCTCTCTCTCTCTCTCTCTCTCTTCTCTCTCTCTCTCTCTCTCTCTCTCTCTCTCACTCTCTCTCTCTCTCTCTCTCTCTCTCTCTAGGAACATCCTCCCACTCATTTGGCTTACACCTACCCGAGTTTTGAAATGAAAGAAGATAGATATACCTGCTCCAAAATGTCTTCGCAACTTTATCAGTTGTTCTGCTAAGCGCCTTCATTTTATAAACCGTGGATACGCAATACTTGATAGCGTTGCTAGCTAGCATCAAGTTTCTATCAGGCTGATCACAAATTGTGTAGGCATAGCAACATTGTTTCAACAATTTTCGCATAATCAGTGACGGATTAGTAGAATTTCGTGGGTGGGGGCGGTCCTCTGCCGGGAGGACTCCCCCCCCCCTCACCAACGGAAGTTTTTTTGAAAAAGACCTTGACAAACTAGCAGTTTTAGAGGATTTAGACCTACACTTTATATTATGTAAAATTAACATGAAAAACACGATTTTTATTTGTTTTGGTACCAAATGTCCATGTACACACACAAAAAAATTAATAAATAAAAAATAAAATGATTGTAGGTAAGTAATTTTTTTGGCAAAATTATATTGCAAAATGCAGGGAATGAAACATAAAACGCTGGAGATATAAATCAATACTACATAATAACTTCAGTCCTCGTGATGTAATATTATTTATAGATTATATATTTATATTGTAAACACAGGATTAAATAATAATACACTGACACTACCCACGTAAATCCCCGATTGATACACCACGGACACCGCACACAGTTTGTAGGCCTACTAAAATTCAAACGAACAGATTTGTAAATTGGCCGTGACAGATTAGTAAAACCAGTACCTACCATCCCAGTTTCCTCACAGTTCCTTAATCTACGAAAACATACGTGATAAAAAACGGAAGTTAGTGAAAAACGTTGTCTATTTCCACGAAAAATAATGAGTTACTATGTTAAATCAATTTCAACGGTTAGGGCATCATCAGTAACAAACAATAACTTATAACTTTTAGTTATTGTTTGTTACTGATGATAGCCTAACCGTCGAAATCGATTTAACATTGTAACTCTTTATTTTTCGTGGGAATAGACTACGTTTTTTCATTAACTTCCGTTTTGAAAAGTGATTTAGTTCGCACATATACGGTATGGCGCAGTTTTCAATCCTGGGAGTTTTCGTTGAAAAAATTCCGAAACCACGAAAATCGATAGTAATGAATTTTGCGGTTCTATGACCCTAACTAATAGCGGAAGCTGCTAGAAATAAGATAAATGGAGAAGAAAAAAATCATTTGAGACCTAATCGTTTCATTGATGAAGTTAGCTAAAAATTAATAATAAGGTTATTTTGGTCTAATGGATGGTAATTTTAAAATAATTTTATCGAAACCCAAGTAATATTAAATTTTATATTACCTATATTTAGAAACTAGGAAGGTATAAATGACGGTATGTTAGTCGGCAAGTTTCACGGCCATTTTTAATTAAAAACTGTTTCAAATTATGCAAATTGCTCCCAAAAATTGAAAAAAATCAATATTTGCACAGGTTTGCAGAATAAACGGGTTGAAAATTCTTAATCTGCATTAAATTTTGTAAAGAATGCTTCTAGTTTTGAGACTTGACATATACTTGACTTTTTTTTTTTTTTTTTTTTTTGAGACCTGACTTTTTAACCTGAAACACATTAGTCGAAACAGTGTAGCGTGATTCTTTTCTGTGCATTCCCTGGTAAGAATTTTTTTCTTCAGCCTCTCGGGGGGGGCGACCGCCCCCACCGCCCCCCCCCCCTTTAATCCGTCCCTGGCCTAAATACTGCACAAGATGACTAATATTCGTTTCAGACCAAGATTAAAAATCTTAACAGTAGTTGAAGATTGCCAAGTTGGCATCTTCTTATGAATCCATCAGTTAGTTTAACCCAATTCTGTAGGAGGTAGTTACTTACCTTCTTGATGTTACAGTCTCAGCTTCGTGTTTTAGGGAATGTGTTGTGAAACTCATTATAGTTTCATTATAAATCTGCAGAATCTGGGTTCCTGGTAGAGTCGTCACTGAGAGATTTTGGCTTATTACAAGTGATCAAAGCTTAAATGCAAAATAAAATCATGATTTACATTCGTGAGATTCTTGTTTACTTGCCGGTTGAGTAGTAGGTACCGACCAACGATCAACAGTTGGTACCTACAGCCTACATAATATTCAGCACAGCTAGTGACGACTGAATCTTCCGAATATGATAATTATACTATTATTACTAAAGGAAATATGTCAATTGTAATAGTTCAATAGGTATCACAACTTAAATATGCCTGATAGAAAACTACACAGCATTGACACAGTTACCTGACTATTCTTATAATCAGTATCTTATCAAACGACAGTTTATCTGACGTTCCTTGAGATCTGATTAGTGATTCAGTGAGGTTCCATGATTAAATTTTACCACTGATGTACAGTAGAACAAACTCTAATAATTGATAACTACAATTATTTTTTTAACGGCTTAAATTGAATATATATATGTATGTACTAAATTACGTACGTATCAAATTTATGTCTGATCGTTAGCAATCGTTTTATCTACTTGTCTTAGAATAGAAATGGAAGGTAGGGTAGATTGATACTCATTTATGTGGCTGACATCCTTGCAAGAGGTGCATATGATAAAAGAAGCAGATAATGTGCAGATGCATAAAGATCTTTTTACTTATATTTTATTTTCGCAGAGATATTTGAAAATATCCCACTCGTTACACTTGTCTTATTTTCCTCGCGTGGACGGTCAATGTTGAGTACTCGTGGACAACGTTATCATTTCTCTTCTTTTTCAAGTGTCCAGATTCCAGCAGGATGGCGGCGCAGTCTTCGAGAAGCTCTTTAGCTTTTTCTACTGTCACTCTCTTGACGAAGGGGTTTACTGACTCCAAATACGCTGCAATCATATTTAAATACAATAGATGAATCCTAGTAATAAATGACAGCGACTAGAAAATAACAATTGTCATGTCATTTCTGATTTTATTGAGTTCTGTGGACAACAACGCAGGTGAAGAGTGGATGGAGGATATATTTACATAATTTATGAGGAAAATCAGTCCAATTTGATACGTATTTGGATGAACTCAGGGGCGATTTTTCCGTAAGCTTATGTATACATCTCTTACTACAATGACCCTAGGGATCTCGAGCTCATGAATTTTTGGAAACCAATGATAAATATTATAGACAGTGATTTTTTGTGGCAGTGTT
Organism: Adelphocoris suturalis; assembly: GCA_030762985.1. Taxonomy (NCBI): domain Eukaryota; kingdom Metazoa; phylum Arthropoda; class Insecta; order Hemiptera; family Miridae; genus Adelphocoris; species Adelphocoris suturalis. The sequence goes on along the minus strand of CM061042.1, from coordinate 62,581,043 downwards.
GGGCAAAAGCAATTGAAATTGTTAATACGAATGTATTCACAGAATACACATTCTGTGAATACTAATACGAACACATTCGTATTCGCAGATGTGAATTCGGGTCCGGACCTCTACTGTAAAGTACCTAGGTACCACAAATACAAGTACCCACAGGTTCAATGTTGTTTGAGGTCTACTCATGAATGTAAGCAAATCGGAAGAAAATTATGTCATGTACGAATCAAACATTTCTTACACTCTTCCTCAGCTGACCAAGCTTCTCACGATTCCGCACCATGCCATGAGGTAAAAGTACAATATAACAGGAATATTTTCACCGTCTGTCATTGAAAATGAGCTTGATTCCGTTCATCACGCTTACCGAAGAAATTCCAATTTAAATGAGGAATCAAGTCAAAACTAAAGATCTCTAGGAACGTGAGATTACTATTATAAACTAGACATTTATGGTACTAAAACATAATTATCACTTTTAGCATATCTCATGGCGTTATCCACTAATGTAAACGTAAAGTTAATTTTCCTGAGCAGGATCAAACGTATATTATTTTCAATAAAACCAGAAAGGTTTACCAACCTAAAAATTGTTCCATGGATGCGTGACTGTAGCTCCATTCTCTTACTTCTGCAGATATAATTTCGAACCCACATGCTTTGAGTGTTGCAATGTACTTATCATGGTCAAAACTACTAAATAAAGCGTCGTATGTCTTCATAACCTGTTAAAATCAACAAGATTGTTTATTTCAAAACTTAGTTGATGACGATAAAATGAAAATGATTATTTATGAAATTCACATTTAAACAAACTGAAACAGTATATTTCATATATCCCTCTTGATAAAGTTGGCATAGTGCCTTCTGTACTGTTGATAGTTTACAATGCTCATAGTTCATCGGTTGTTAGAGATGTTCTCTCCCCCATCCCAATTGACAATTGAATTCCAATCAGAAAACGCCAAAGAAGATGTTTGCAGGTGGACGTGGACTTCAAAACTTAATGGGGGGGGGGGGGGGGGGCAGCCTTGTTCTGCTGAAAACTGGGATATTCCGATGTCAAAACTGCCCAAAGCTCTGTAGGAGACTTCCGGAATGTTTTGTAATGTGGATGATGCTTTCTTTCTGGGGTGATTACAAATTACACACATCTCCCGACATATAAAGTTGCAAGGGTAAGTATCGTTACAAACTGTCATGCAATATCATACCGACGGTTGGTGTCTATGATAGAATCATACATCAGATGTTTTTAATCGCGACTCTATCAACGAAATTTGTTGTTGCATTTAATCGTGACGTTACACTAGCTAAGCTAAACGTTATGTGGATTCTATTACAGTAAGTTCTTAACACTATTCATCAATATACTATCAGTCCCTGAAGCCAGACTTACCGGTTGAATGAGTTGTGCAGCAAGATTTCACCCCGACAAAACAAAATTGTAATCCAAATCTCCTACATCATGCTCAATTAACGGTGATCAACTAGTCATTTTGTGAATCTGACGCCATTTGACAACGTCGCCTATGATATCTGAGGGAGGATTAGGCAAGGCAAACGTACCATGGAAACTAACTCAATTTTTAGACACTACCGTCCGAGAATTGAGAAGACAAATCAGCTGAGGGAGCTAGACTCTGTCATGTTCACCGTAAAAAGTTGAAGCGTAATATGGAGCTTTTCTGGGATATCTAGAGAAGAATGAAATAATAGATTTCGTCCCGATTAGCCAATATAGCCTAATTCTCTCGTTTTCACACCAGAAATTTGAAATTTAACAGGGAGTCTCTCTGGGACTTCAAGAGAGGAATGCAATGACAGGCTCCAGTCAAACTAGCTGAGTGAGCTAGATTCCGTCTAGTCCACCCTAGAAAGTATGTACTTTACGATGGTATTAGTCATCTTTCTGTCACAATGTATCAACGTGTAACGTTGATACTCCTCTAAGGTTTTGAAATATGGTATTTTACGAGAGAGTCAACGAGATTTCCACACAAAAAGTACAATCAAAATACATCCCAGATCTTCACGTACAACCTCCCATTCCTTAAGGAAGTGCAACCCCGTTAGCTTTTTTCTGGAGAAAACCATTCACTACTCATTGGAAAGCTCTCACTTTACCTCAAAACATCACATTGTAAAATCACCCCTCCCTTCAATCCCTATTCCTCAATACACGTAATCCATTCAGCATGTATATGTTTATTAAAGTATGACAAGAACACATAAAAGAGATTAAGTGGCAAATAATGAGACGTATTTCCCTTACATTGGACTATGTTTTACCACAGGTTTTCAACGGCAGGATGAGGTACTTATGGCAAGGTTGCCGTGACCTATCCTGATCAGCTGAGAGAGATGAATACTCTCCTTCTCACCCTAGGAGTGTGAAATTAAATAAGGAACCTCCGTGGGAATTATGATACGAATGAAATGTTGGGCTCCAAACTGATTCTGAGCTAAGTTAGCTCAATTCTCTCCTTTTCATCCTAGAATGCAGAAATTCGGAAAAGGAAGCCTCACTGGGACGTTAAGAGGCAATTGAAATGATGGGCTCCACCCTGATCAGATGAGTCAGCTAAAGTCTCTCCTGTTCATCCTAGGAATTTTAAATTGCACAGGCAGCCTCTCTGGGACATCAAGAATCGAATAACATGACGGGCATTTCCCTGATCAACTGAGTGAGCTAAATTATTTCCTATTCACCCTAATAAATTTAAAAAGAAGGAGACCCTCTTGGAGAACAAGAATCACACGAAATGATGGACTCCGTCTCGATTGGCTAATTGAGCTCTTTTCTCTCCTTTTCAACATGGGATACTGAAATTTGGTAGTGTGTCTCTTCTGGACACTATAAGAAACATGAAATTGATGCTCCACTGTTATCATCCTGATTGTAGGTTTTGGAAGAAATAGTTACGCCCTTCCAAATCGGGAAATGCTAAAGTCAGCAAGTGGTACAGGATTCATCATTACCTATTAGGTCTTTCATCATTCCAAACTCAGTCGGAATGTATCATTCCAATACATAAATAATCGGAAAAATAAGATATTACGGAAATACATATCTATGATCGTTTTATTCTCACGTTAAAGTATAAATATTATGCATCTTCTAAATTTTAAACCGTAAACTCGAATACCTATTGATTGAGGAGGATTGTGGAATTGAATAATAACTAGCACACACTCACCTTCATCTGTTCTCGCCATTTAGGGTCGTTGTAAATTTTTCTGAATAAATCGAAAAACGGATGTGATACAGGAGTGAAGGTAATAAGTTCTCCACCTTTCTTTAGGAGGGTGTTCATATTTTCTGCTGCTTGTCTGAAATATAGAAGCAGGTTGGTATAAGCATAAGTGTATGATGAGCATCAGCTATGTACGATAAACACACACTAAAAAATAGGTTAAATAAAAAAACTGAGCTAAAGGAACGGTATACTATTCATCAAATTTCAATGTGCAGACAGACATACTTACGATTTTATTAATATAGATTCGGATACACTCACTCGTCGTGTGTCAACTCTGATTTTTTAAAAATATATACTTATCTATTCCTTCAATTTGATTTCCTATTTTAGTTAGGATAGTTGATATCTTGAATGTACGGGCAATTATAAGACTTTTGGCATTACAATCCACCTCATATCCCTTGAGTAAATCTAAACCACTTTTTTTTACGACAAAATGCGAGTCTTAGTACGTCCTGTACACCCGGCAAGCCTTAGTTCGTACGATAATAATTGTATATTCAGTACCTATATTAGTAATAATCTAAAGAATAGGTCATGTTGATACTCACTTCAAATCATTCACCCAGTGCAGGCAATAGAATGAAAATATTTTGTCGAAGGATTCTTCGTCCCAATTCATCCAAATATTGGAGTTTCCGACATCTAGTTGTTTAAATGTGAACCTTTTACTTTCATATGTTGCCTGAGCGTATCTAATCATGTTTTCTGAAATATCGCAGCCAACCTAAATTGAAACGATAACTTCATTAAATATAATATATGAATAAATATCACTACTTAACTCAACTGCATGCTAATTCCTTTTTCAACGTAGAATACGTTCCTACGGAGACCTATTTGCCAAAAAATGACACACCACACCGTCCCGAAAACTTTCTGATAATTTTCACACACAACGACTCCGTTGTTACGTTTGTTCACCTTCTTCCCTCTTCAACCCGCGAAAATCGTTCACCACTCGTTGGAAAGCTTTCGATTCAACTAACATTTTCCTGTTTACTGTAACTCTTTGACTGTATGACTAGCAGAGCTATGGGCATAACAGTTCTCATGTTTTGTTAACTAACTAATGATCGTGAGTGTAAAAGCACGTTTATATCTATTGAAATCAAATCTATGAAGCTAATTTCTTTGCTATTCAACCTATGAATTTTTGGAATTTGCACTCATTCAGCTCGAGCCAAAAAATGTTTAGGGGAGTTGAAAATATTTTCACCACATCGATTACAAACGGAAAAACATATATACATTCATTTTACCTAGATAAAATGCACAAATGCCAACTTATAGGAACAATTTTCAGAACCACAATAAAACATACCTCCTACATGTGAAAAAAAAAAAAAAAAAAAAAACACGATCGACCCAAATTAATGAGAGTTCAGCCTACTCCAGCGTCAAAAAATAACTCTGCAATTCACAGTCGTGTTGTCTAGTTTGCTTTCGAGTCTATACATTTGGAACGGAAGCATTATTTTCAGTTTCGGATGATGGAAAAATTATATTTCCGCGTAAATCAAAAGTTTCTTCGCATTTTACGTGTTGACCTTTTTATACAACTTTGATTTATGCCTTTGTGTATGTGTTCATTCGATACAAGCTTTATACAAAATTAATCGTAGCTGAAAAATGGGTCTTTATCCAACGGAAGCACAATAATTTAGAGAAAAAAATGTTCCTAGATGCATTGAATTATTGCATAGTTAATTCTTTCTCCAGTTGGAAGGATCAAGTGTATTTGCAAACAATGGGATTAGCCATGGGAAATCCGCTCAGTTCTATCACGAGCGATATCGTGCTGGAGGAAATTTTCAATCTAATTAAAAGTAAATATTTCGACAAAATCCAAATAATGAAGAAATATGTTGATGACAGCACATTTCTACGTGATCCAGACGTCCTCACTTGTTCCAGTTGTAGAAAATTAGGTACCTCCTGCTTCTTATTGGGCACCTGAAATTCCTGAAGTGATCAGGAAAATAGTAGCTATTTCAAAAGGTGTATGGTTTTAGATAAAACAGTTCGGTGACGATCGACCACCGGTTTATTAATTTTCAATACTTAATGAATCTTTACAAAACGGGAAAAAAAGCAAATCTAACGGCCCAAAAATGAGTTGGTTTTTGTTTCGTAATGCAAAGAATTCACAAAACTCATAACAAACGTCTGCTGTCCAGAGCTTTTCTCCAAAACTACAAAACCAAAGCTTTTGGAACTTGGATAAAAAATTTCATATAAGGGTTTTGGTTGAATGCTGTGTTGAATGCTTTTATGACCTTAACATCAAATTTTATCTATCATTGAAACTATATATTTCGTGGAAATAAGCATCGTTTCCCATTAACCACTGTTTTCTTCAATGAAATTTTCTGTGGAACAAAAATCGTTTTGAATGGGCAACTTTCATGAGTTAGGATGTTTTATTATTAATCTGAAAGTTGGATTCTGCGTCCTTCAAAACCTAAAGTAAATTTTCATTTTGAAACATAGAATGGTTTAGACAAACGAAAAACCAATAGAACGAAAATAAAATGACGTCATAAATAGACATCATTGAGGTTCCTCAACGAAGAGTGAAGTTATTGTAGTAGTTGTGGGGGGGGGGGGATTGTTTCTTCACACCGTTTAAGCCAAACCAATTTTTTCGATACCCTTACTACTACACCTTTTTGAAAGCTCTTTTGTTAAATTTTCAGCTGATGGATTATATAAAATAAGTAAAACGGTTTGTCGAATTTATCATAATGTAGCTTTTATTATAGAGAATTTTTTTTTTTTTTGTCTTGGGGGTTGTCAGGGCTTATTGCCCTGATTTCAACGAATCCAAAATGATTATCGTGGGATAACCCGTTCACATTTTAAGGAGAAAATCGGAAATTTTTCTGAGGCCGTAACAGCGCCTCATCAAGACTAAAACTGGAACTGCTGCTTATCAATTACAGTGTCACGAAACGGTAGAAAATAAACACGCACTGAAATGAGGAATTACGCACATCAATTATCTGCCTAATCCCCAAGAAAAATAATGATGTTCAGTCGCTTGAATCGTTGGCAATTCTCCTTCTCCATATTCTCCGGGTCTTTATGATTAAGTGAATTATGCTAATTTAGTTTTCAATGTCCTCACCTTATCCTACCTATGCCAATCACGAATTAACTTACTATGGTGACGTCATCTGGGAGGTAATTGCTCAGTACTGATGTCGTTATGTCTCCAGGCCCGCATCCGACGTCTAAGATGTGCTCCTCCTGATTCCATTGTAACCTGTGGATAATATCCTGCAGTACGAGACCCACATCTCTTTTCTGCAGTTGGTTCTGTTTAACGTACAACAAAGGGTTGAACATTCTGCTCAATTTTATTCACTCGATACTCAATATAATCTGTAAAGCAGAAAATTCAATATTCAATTCAATAAATGTATATTTCCAGTCAAAGAGACATAATAAAGAAACACAACATTACTAATTTTCAACGAAAGTTCGCTAACATGACAAATAATTAAAAGCAAATAATTTTCTATTACGTAACATATGACGATGAATTAACACAGCCTAAGGTTGCATAATACGTTTCTGATGACAGAATTATCGTAATGTGACGAGGATAACAAATAAAAATAAACGGATATTTAATGATGTAATCCTAGCGAAGCTATTTCAGGCCTCCCTCTTTGCCTTCCTAATGATAGCCTTCCTCCGAAGCTGAGCCACTTTTTCTTTCCCTAATTTTTTTTCTCCCTATCTCGTGTTGCCCTTTATTTGAGCAGATAACGGAATTGGTTACTTCTATTTTCGTGTAATTTCAATGCCCCCGGGAGTACAAAGGAATGACTGTTCTTTGTTGCTCCCACACGAATTCAAATGAAAGCATCTCAGTCGAGCCGCGAGGCCTTTTGAGCGAATTTACTTTAAAAAAATAATGCTAGCCAATGAAAATACTGTTAGCGAATTTCCGTAGAAAACGAGGCTATTACAATGGCTCAAAAACGTTCAAAATCAAAATTTCCGAAAATCTTCCTCATTGAAATCCGGTTTGAGGTATTCTTAACTAATCCTAGAGTTTAACGCTTTTATATATATATATATATATATATATGTATGTATGTGTCATTGCAGACGATAACTCTCCTTAGGATTGAGATAAAAATTTGGTTCTTGCGCCAAAAAATCAAGCTTTCCAATCGAAAGGATGAGTTTGTTGGCCAGCACGTTTTGAAAACATTGAGTTGGTCAAATTTCAAAAAATATGCTCCAAAAATAACGAAAAATGGCTAAAATGGTTTTAAGTTGTTAAATTTATATATATTTTGTTTTGCAGAATATTGCTCAAATAGTTGAAGTTTATCTAAAATAGAACATTAAAATATTTATATACAAAATTTTGCAGAAAAATGTGCTTAAATTTCATCTGAAATATTTTGTTTTTGTTTTTCGTATAGCTGATTATTATCATTAAGAATAATTTTTCTGTCATGAAATTATTACTCGTAGTTAACCATTTCTTTATACTGAAACAGCTCAAATTTCAAGACTATTCAACGTTACACAGTACGTTAATTTACCAAAACTCAAATGATCATACTGCATAACTGGAATTATTTATCCCCCTGCCGATCTGCCAGTGGAGTCCATGATGGCACTCCGTATATTGGTGGAGGGCAATACGTCTCCCCATAGAATCGAGCCACTCACGCTGTCCACTCAGGCACACATAATTCCCCTAATGACTCTCTTGGCTTAGGTGCGACCAAGTTCCAAAGTCATGCAGCATGATCATAATATGAGCGGATTTTCGTAAACTATCATATTGTATAATGTTGAATTGTTTTGAAATTAGAGCTATCCGAGTGCTAAGAAATTGTTAACTATTAATTTTATTGCCAAAAAGTATTCTAAATAACAATTTGCCATTTAAAAAGAGATTTTGAATTTTTAGCTTTTTTTCCAATTTTTAACGATTTTGTTAGCAAATATAAATGAAATACGAGTACATTTTTCAGAATAATTTTGTTCGTAAACTTTTGAATGTCCTATGTTTTCGGCCAGACCTTAAATTTTTTTTGGCAGTTTTCACATTACTACTTTCTCTCTATTAGGTGGCTAAGTACATGATGGGTACCATACTTATTATTTGAATTGTTTTTTACTATTAATAGTCCGACACTCTGTGATTTGAAAAATATATGTGATTTGATTTGATGGCATTCTCACTTCACGAAATCGAGTTTATTATAAATGTTGTTACGATGGATGTAGGTTAGTGATTTATAGATACAATTAATTTTCAGTTGGTGGGTCAGCTCGTGTTAAATACAGGTGAGTTATGTAGATTTTTATTATTTCCTTGGTAGGAATCTACACCTTAGCAAATTTAATATATTTTGATAATGTATACTGACTTCGTTGAATAATTATATATTCGTTGAACAACTATGCAATATAGAAATAGGTAATAAACCTTTGAGTAATAATTTAAAGCGTTTTGATAATTTCCTTCTTTCCGATCCGTTTTTGTAAATACATACATACATAGCTTATGTAAATGCTGGTTGACTAGTTATGCTTGGGATGCCTCAGCTAATACAGGCCGGTATTTAGATAACCATCCAATTGTTAGCCTTCTTGAAAGCCAACGCGACCTTACCGCTAATTAGTCAAATATTTGACGCTCTCGGTGCTTTATGGATCTAACCCCATGTTACAAGACACATTGCGTTGGAATTTGCATAAACATGATGCAAATCCGTGTCGGGGATTAGCATTACTAATTCGAGGTAATGCCTCTTAGCCTATAGTGGAAACTACATACGTTACATACACACTTCGGGGACAAGTGCTAGGCTGTCTTAACCGCGTAAAGCACGTTCGGATTCTCACACTCTCTCAAATGAAATCCTGTATCATACAATTTTATTCTCAGCAATGTCATGAAAAATCTTTTCAATGTAACCAACCACCAACATAATGTAAAAGTTTTATTTGCGTTATTATGTAAGAGCGAGTTGTACAATTTTGAATACTACAAGCATGGATTTTCAGTGCTCGGAAGAGCGCTTCAACAATTGAGAATTTAAATCGGTAGTCATTAGTATTCCAACATGTACTGTATAGCTAGCTAGTTCAATATTTTGTCGCGAAAAGTAGGCAAGTACTTACCTACTAACTCCACAGATTGTTTTCAGTGTTGTCATTGCCCTCAGGCTCTATTTTTTAAAATCCACCTTACTAAATATTTCCCAGTGATATGGAGAAAATGTATAAGTAGGAGCAAATATTTCAAATTACTACTAAAAATAAAACGATTCGGTATATTCAGAATTTTTTTTTGCAAAATTTCATTCGAGAGAAACAAACTTTTTTCTCCAAGTGTTAAGGAAAGGTAGTGGTAAGGAAAGGAAAAATATTATTGATTAAAGAGTCCAAATTTTGAGAAAAAATTCAAAAAACAACTTCAATAATATCAACTCAATAACAATTTAATTAAACTCACCATTAGCAAATTTTCGTGAAAAATGAAACTATTGAAATGGCTCGGAAAATTATAAAATCAAGATTTTTGAAACATTTCTTCATTGAAATCCGTTTTGAGTCATTCTGAAAGGATTCCTGAAGTATGCGCGAGTGTGTGTGATTGTGACAGAAATCCCGTTCTTGCGCAAAAAAATCAAGCTTCCCAAACAAAAGGCTGAGTTCGTTGGTCAACTATTTTTTAGCACATTAAATTGGTTAAAGTTCAATAAATGTTAAGAAAAAATTACTAAAAGTTCCAGTCATGCAGCATGATCGTATGATTTTATTTTTAGCAATATTCTGCTAAAAAATACATTCGATCATTTTTATCCGCTTTTTGCTATTTTAGTGATTTTTTTCAGCACTTTTTTGAAATGTGACCAATTTATTGTGCTCAAAAAATGCTGGCCAACGAATTCGTCCTTTAATTTTTATTTTTTGGATTGCTTGATTCTTTGGCGGAAGGACGGAATTTTTATCTCAATGTTTGGGAGAGTTATCGTCTGGAAGGACACACACACACACACACACACACACACACACACACACACACACACACACACACACACACACACACACACACACACACACACACACACACATACATATATATATATATATATATATATATATATATTTGTGTGTGTGTGTGTGTGTGTGTGTGTGTGTGTGTGTGTGAGAGAAACAGTGTTTAACTCTAGGATTCGTTCCAGAATGCCTCAAAACAGATTTCGATGAAGAAAACATTATCAACAATTAAGTAGGACATTAATAAATGTTTGCTAAAAATCATGCTGAAAAACGTTTGTAAATTTCATTAATATTTGCTGAAAAATGTATAACGACTACAAAAAAATCCAAAATCATTTGTGGATTCCGGATTTTATTTAATACGAGGTTTTTTTGAAATAAAATTGGGTTTTAACAATTTATTTCCACTGAAATTGCTCAAATTTCATTGCAATTTAACGTATTATAATCCGATAGGTAATTGAAGAAAAGTCGCTCATAAGATCATGACTGGACTTTTTTTTATATCATCCCTGCTCCACATTCGCTCTTAGGAGAGCTTAAACATAACCCCCAACGAGGTGGAATTATGGGGCGATTCTGTACTGCAGCCAACTGTATAAAATTTGGAAGATTCAAGAGTTATTGAATTACAATAGAGTTGCTTACTATTACAAAAATTAGAAATATTTTCCTGAAAATGAAAATTTAAAGGACTTTACAAAAAATTCTGCGTTAACATCCTTTTATCACGGAATTCTCTATGTTCAACGAACATCACTGATCACCGGTAAGTGAAACTCCTGATGGAAACGCAATGGCAACACAAAGAGGCGCGTCCAGAGTTCAATCAATATTTGTGATAAGACGTATCAGATGTGAACACAACCTCAGAATACACAATCAAACTCAAATTATCATTTGGTCTCGTTTTTCAAACCACTTACACATTCGACACGTCAACACGATTACCCCACTTGACCATAATTTATTTCCGTTTTGGTAATTGTGTGAAAACAGAACCTCATCACTATAGGATTTAGATTTTTTTTAACACAGAATGTGTTTTAGCCATGGACTAACTAGCCGAAAATGGAACGCGGGATGGTAACGAAATGTGTGACGTACATGATTTTCACGTACAACCGAGCCGTTGGTAGGGAAATGGAACTTCCGCAATTTTAATCGCACAGAAATCGTTCACCATTCGTTGGAAAGCTCCTGATTTATCCAACCATATTATGTTAACTACTGTGAAGTGCGTGGCCATCAACCTGAGTTATGAGCATGAATAGTAAATGAATAGTAAACAATGACGCTTGTTTGGTTGTCACTTGGTTGCGCGACAACGCAAACACATTCTGTGTTTCAATAATTTCGTCCGAAGTATGTAAATAGAGGTAACCGGGGGTCCAGGGGGCTTGCCCCCTGGCGAGGCGCGGAGCGCCGAGTTTTTTCATATCTCGTTCATATAAATCAGCTCCACATTTATATTGTGAGGCATAGGTATTGAAATGTAAGCCTCCAATCAGGCAATATCAAGACACGATTTTCTTTCTTTTTTTATATCAACATTTGAAATGCGGGTTTTGTTTCACGAATTCCAATAAAATCAATTCCTTTTGCCTTCAACTTATCCAATAGTCTTACAATGTGGGTGTAATATGGGATGAAAGCTCAGAAGTAACCCGATAACCCAGTGAATACCATTTGGGCGTTGATGTCACTAGGTCTCTTCATGCTCCTGGCATTTTACATGGATTGTTTGTTTTGATCTTTCCATCAATGATTCGCCCATGTAAGCTGATTTGAAGTACCTATTTGATTTCCTTCATTTTTATTTTGAACAATGATGGCAAAATCTGCGAATTATACCCTGCAGGGGTGTGAAAAGTGAAGAAAGGATCCTACAATTCCTTACTTCCCCTTTAAGGAGCGTTAATTTCTTAAATAATGTTTCCTAGGAGCCAACAAAACAACAGTCATGTCCTTCTTGGGTGGTTGGAGTTTTTTCACATTTTGCTGAAGAGGGTCTGCGTTAGTAGACCGAAACCGGTGCACTATTTCATTGACGGTTCCTTACAGGGGAAGTGAAGAAGGATGTTTTCTTCACTATCCTCACCCCTACAAGGGAAAAATCCGCAGATTTCGTAATCATTTTTTAGAATAATATTTTCTCATTTGCGTTATTAGGTTTTTGTAAAGTCATTCATTTTTTCTCCAGTTGATATGGAGATTTCTATAGATTAGGCGATTCAAAACCTCATAAGTCTTTGTTGGATACTTTCACTTTGACCATTTATATATACATAAATGAGCGAATCCTTGAGTAAATTTTCCAGTTTGTCCTCGGTAGCAAACTCGGCCCGAAGATCCGAGAATCACAGTTCAGGGCTAGGTAGAAATAGTAAACGCTATTTAGTAAATTGCTTCGTATTTTCGTAGCACTTATGTTCTTTCAACATCCATGTATCCTCCAATAATCTGGGCTTCACCCCCTTCTGATTTGAACCTTACTACAAATGCCAGTGAGTACCTCCATTCATATTTTACTTTTCCAACACATCACCCAAAATTATTCTCATTTTCCTCGGAATTACTCCGATTGTATCCTTGGATGGTATGTTAAAGCAGAAGAAATTTTAGTTCTAGTGCTCAACGATGGCAGTGTCCAATAAAAGCTGAAAATTTGATCTCATTGCCAGGTAGTTTTACACCGGGGCCGAGTTTTCCATTTCTCAAAGGGATCAGTCCCTATTTTACCATCGCCCCAATTCGTGAGCCATAAACCGTTGAAATTTTCATAGGGAATTTCCCCAGTCATAGGAAGTTTTTTAACTTCGTAGTGGCCAATAACGAGAAACGATTTCAGAAAATAGTATTTCCTCGCAAGGGTACTAGATAAAGTCCATCTTCTAAGTCCAACATTAAATTAAATTGATTAAGTTCAAAACCTGAAGATCTGGTTTTATGGACTTGTCGAGACATAAGGTATCTTGGAACTTATCAAGAGATTTTGAGCTGTCCACTATCTCTAACCCATCTCCAACATATAAAGAACTCCTAGAGATCGGACACAAGGCGAATCAAGGGGAATCAAAGAACTCTGCCAAGGGGGGGAGTAGGTATAGAATGTTTACTCCAGTTAGTAAGCTACATTAATTGGTATTAGCGAATTGATTATATTTATCATTGCAAAAAATGTGTTGTCATGTTCTACTGCTATTCGTAATATAATTTCCTTATCCTATTGCATTCCCTGAGCTTGATTTGAAATGTGCCATAGATAAACTTAAAAAACATCAGGTGAGAATTATCGATTTGTTCAACTCTTGGTGGCTTTCAAATTAGATAGCTTGGTATTCTTATCTAAAGTCTAGAACAGACAGGACACTAAACCAAGTTGTGTTTGATGAAAAAAATAAAATAAAATAATAATAACAATATTAAAATAAATAAATAAATATATGAATAAAATAAATAAATACATAGATGAACAAATGAAAAACAGTAATATTTACATACATTTAAAAACGAATTGAAAAAAAGGAAATAAATAAGTGAATAAATTCAAAAAAGCTGCTCCATGCAGGATAATATAGCATTCTCAAAATTAATCAATCCATTCCGCGAACAGAATTAAACCTTTCGAGAAAACAATAAAACCTTTCACACAAACTTGTATTTAAACCCTCTTCACAACAATGAAATGATATGCTGTGAGCTCAATATACGCAAACAGTTGGGGCTTGAGTCATTACCTTCTCTGCAAGCCTCAATACCTTCTCTGTACTCTATAAATTTATAATCAATATTAATTCTTTCAATTCAAGTGGCATTGTGGGTGTTCGTTCGTTTCTGTATATTCTGCTAATTTGTAATTCTTCTGTCTTTATAGCTACAAGAAACACAACAAGAAGGTATGGTAAATTAAGTTATCGTAGTTCAACTTCGGCTGAAGTCATTGCAAGAAACCCAACTCGAAAAAGGGTAATGGAAGGTTTGATTAAAATTGCGAAAGGTTTAATTCAATTTGAGAAAAGGTTTGCTACATGCTACTGATAGGTACATAAAAATAATATTGTAGTTTCAATGTTCACCAGGTATAAATTACTTTCAGTAACACCGTCTTGTCATTTTGATTTCCAATATTTATTACATTGTTGTAACTTCTTCATATTTCACACCTTTAGAATACATAAGTGTATTGCATTACACGCTATTTCTCAGAACTTGAAATCTCAATAGGTTTTTTTTTTTTTTTTTTAACTCACTAAGTGCCTAATTTCCTATTATAGGTATATTTATAAATGTACTTACTTTCAATTGATGAAAATTCTGGTCCTTTTCAGTTCTGTTACTCTTCAAAATCCCTTATCGTTCGTGATGGGCCTGAATTCCTCCGTCGGCGTGAAAACGAATTGGTGACTGGATTGCTGCTTCTCCCTGATGCTCAATAACGAAATGTTATCGGCTTTATCCGTGAGGTCAATGTCGGTTCTCCCTCTCGTCAAACTGTTTGTTACAATCGTATGAATTGCAACGTCATCGAATGAATGTCAGTGCAGATAAGGATATTATAATACGTGATAGAAACCATGTTTGTTTTATTCCCAACTCTAACATATCTATCACGACAGCCAACAATGACTAGGCACGTTTTCTTGCGTGTCAGCTTGATGGGTGACGTAGTTTTCGTATAACTATTATGGTGACGTGTAGAAAGTTGGTAAAGGTTGCTGAGTAGATAACAATCGACCGAATACCTTCGTTTTATTTATTTATTTATTTATTTATTTATTTTTTTTTTAATTTAATGAGAAAATGGAATAGTTTGATTGAAAACCATCTGCTAAAAGTTTCATTATGAAAATGTTTAAGCTTTTAATTCTGGAATCAACAAGTCTCTTATCCACCTAATCTTCCAAAGCGCCGACAGGTTCACATATTATCTAAACACGCTCTTGAAAGTTTCACTAAGAACGTACGGAAACGCTTGAGTCTATACTCTTATGAATTGAAAGAAAAGAACAGCTTTAACTTATTAATTAATTGTAAACCATCTACGAAAGTTTAAAACGATTTAGTGATATTTTAATATTACTTACATCTCGCAGAACATTGTTGTGCATTTTATGCAGACCTGTTGTAACAAGAAAAAACAAATTCTGCAGATTAATACACAAAAGTGAATAAGTTCTGTCTTCGACTGATAGTCATCCTCTTTTGGTAACCGACCCCTTTGCACTCTCTCTCCCTCCCTTCCTCTCTCTTCTCTCTCTAGCCTCTCACTCTGTTCCATAGAAATTTATCAAAGCCTTTGTTCTATCCTTACAGCGTATATCACGAAATAGATTAGTCCTTTTATTTTTAAAGTTTTGACGAGTTGATTTATAAAGCGCTACAAATTATTACTCACAGGTTTATTATACATATTAGTAAATAAATGAACAATGGAGAGGTGTGACAGCGCCTTTCCTCTACTAGAGCATATAAATATAATTATGTGCTGAGTTCGGGGAATATCCTTCCCGATCAAACTAGCGAGGCTACATCCTCAATCGCAGAAGCTTGAGAACGCGAAAAGAAGTGACGTTGAACCAAACACTGAGCGGAAGGTAGACGCGCTCTTTCGGAAATTATGGGCTCTGTGTCACAATATTCCTTCTTTGAAGAATCATGACCTTTAATTATTACACGGTTATTAATATTTATTGGAATTTATTATTATTACTATATTATTAAGCGTAATTATTTGAGGTAGACAGCCACCAAATGAAAATAAATGAGATATAATACAAAACCTACCTACACTTTACTAGTTCATCAGCGATTAACCAGGGTGCAGTACGCTCTATGGCCCCCTCCTTAGTCTGGAGATGGGATTAGCCTCTTTAGCCATTCAGTATGAATATAGCAAAGAGCCCAAATAAATCATACCATTGTAAGATTGTCAATCAGTGGGGTAAGAAGGGAAATTAGATAGGGAGGGTGAAGTTACTTTGTTAGTAAGGTAATCGAGGATACTCAATATCCCACCACTGCCTCCAAATTGTACGCTTGGTTCCTCAAAAGAGGTCATTATCCTGGAGGGACCATAGGGCTTAGTTACTATGGAAAAAAAGGGGGGGGGTAGTTATAGTAAATTTCAACGCCGGGGAAAGGAGTTAACACTTCTGGCCACAGGATTATGCTGAGGGGTTGATTACTAGGGGACTCAGTTGGGTTAAGACCCACTTTCTTTGTTTGGAGTCAAAGTCTATCTTGTCCTTGTCAAAAAATTTAGTCGAATGCATTGTTTACCTAGGTATAAGGGTATGAAGGTAAAGCTCAAGTCTGATTTTTGGCCTTTTGTTCCCATAATAAAAACGATGATTTTTGAGATTTATTGTGTCGATTTTCTCTCACTACCTATTATACGTAAAACAACAATGTACTGGATTAAACTATACTGAGGAATGCCATTTCAATTTAGAAACACCTCAAATTAGTTGAATTAACATGATATTGCATTTTATGAACGAAACGTGGGACGTATATATTATAAATGGTGAGACCGGGATGAGTTTCTGGGAGGAAGGGTATCCTCAAACCAGAGTTACTACTGCGTTGAAGGGAAGGGCCACATGGATATAAAGTGATGAAGGCTGTCCCTAACACCTAGAAATGTTAGCAAGATAGAGGGTTTAAAAAAAACTAAAGTTAAACTGGAAAAATCGTTACTCTTGAGTTTCCCGGTTACTGTTAGGGGTTCCTCTGGAAGGCTTTTAGGCCAAAAGGAGAAGGGATCAATATGAAGGACACACAGTGAGTATTGACAAATGAACTTACGTGTCTTCTGAACTGGATCGTCTGGTAGGATCTGGAAGCCTGAAGTTACTTTGCTGAATATATTGATAACTAAAAGCCTTAGATCGTGATAACTAAAGTAAGCCGCGAGTTGAAAACACTAACTTACCTACTCTTGATAGTTCCCTTCGGTAATAACTGAAGGTGATTACGTAGTTACTTTGAAAATTATCTAACCAGTGAAACTCTTACTCCACAATTCTCAGTTAATAGCTATTTGTTTACATTACTCCTCAGAGAGATTCAGGGTAGTAAGCTGAATAACAGTAGAAGTAGTATTAATACATAATATAATATGAAATTAGTTACTTTGCAGGAATAACAATAAACTTTTAATATATAGTCACCTTTGGTCCTTAGTTACTGTAGTACTAAATGCCAATGTGACTAGGTTCGTTTTTCAAAGCGTGAATACATTTTATCTGACTTATTCGGCTGAGGCCATCATCAAAGGTGAATGATTACAGAAAAGTTACTTGTGATAGTTAATTGATACAGACGTTAAATGTTCAATTGAGATACTGATATAAGTATGTCGTATTTCTAGAAGACTGTGTGAGATAAGATTGTGAATCGTTACTTTATAGGTTCTCCTCTAAACATGTAAGATATTCTCCTAATCGAGATTATTTGTAAAATTAACAAAGTTTGGAATAAGAGTTACTTTTCAATAGTGTAACGGCTTTTCGACTGCGGTAATTATGCTAACTCGTGCAGGATGTGTGAAAATATAGACTTTATATATATAAAATTATCATTTACGTAGCTCTCGGAGGAATTCTTCGTCAGTAGCAAGTAGAGTACCGGGGGCGAGGCGCTTTCGATGCGAATACATCATCATCAGGCCGTCTAAACAGTATTGTGATAATAAAAATTGTACTGTGATGATGATAATTTTACCTACTGTTACCACTAGCGGAAATTATCCTTTAGATTTAATACTGAACGATTAACGAACGAATAATGATGATTCGATTCGCAGAAATCTTATCAATTAGTAAATATTTCCACAAAAAAATCACCCTTTTATTCCGAATATCTCTGAAATATTGATTTTTTTATATTTCAAACCTCGGATTTCATCCGTTGGGGTTGATTAAAAATGATGACAACAAATTATGAAATGACGGGCACTACTCCCACTGGTATGTAGGGTGGATCAGTGGGGTTAGAGGAAAGCTTCGGTTGGCATTGATGGAGTTTTTCAATTCGATTTTTGGAATCAACGTATCTTGAAACGAAAACCCACAAATTTTGAGGTTGGGTTGAAATCTTTTTTCTTGATAAACTACAATAGTTTTGTTAATTAAAATAGTAAACCAATTCCTATCTGCATCGCATTATACTATGATGATAACAATGTAAATAATTATTTCAAAACAATACGTAATACTGTATCTCACAGACAACTCGTCCCGGTGTACAACGTCACGACGTTAAGAAATGGCCTCGATTCTGCATTATTAATCTAATACCAAGTTCTACTCCAATGCGTGAATTCATTAATTTATTCTCCATCTAAGCAGACTAACCGCGGTGTTACGAGAGCTTGCACTTCGCACAGCCAATGTTATCCGTGACCTTAGGAGTAGGTAGGTGTACTTACCAAATGGCGTAGTCGGGTCTCCTGGTTATGATTAAATGTTCTGAGCGGTAGATTACAGCGTTTTACGCTCGAGACCTGTTTTACGGTTTATGATCCTCAGTTATGAGCGGCTCAATAAACCTTTGCCTCTTTTTACGATTGCTTCAGCCGAATGTGGACTTCAGAGGGGAGTATGTGGTCGTTTTCATGATATTTTCTACTTGAAGCTCGCTGCTTTTTACGGGATACTTAGATTGATATCACAGTCAAATCCAATCAAGCAGCATATACAGTACTCATAATTTGACTAGCTTTGTTAAACCTAAAACGTTGCCAGTTGAGAATACAATTTACTGTTGTGTTACCTACCACGTTAAGCATTCAAATTTTAAAACCCGTTTGTGAAGTAGGCAGTGTCACATAGCTTCCTCGTATCCGTTTCATGAATGCATAGACCATAAAAAACGTTTTGAACAATTTTAAGAGATTCCATAGTGCGTTCCTATGAATAGAGGAAAAATTGAAATTTCACACTCAATCTTAATTTTATTTTTCCTCTATTCATAGGAACGAAAGTTAAGGTTGAGGTTGAGGTTAAGGTTGTCGAGGAAAATTAAGATTGAGTGTGAAATTTCAAAGTCGGTCAATTAGGCTAAAAATAAATGATGCTTTAATGAAAATGCTTGCTAAAGATAACAGTGGATGAAGTTAACCATCTACTGTATAAGCTCTAAGGCCTACTTAATACCTAGTAGGCTAGTTTTCACGCTCGCTTCGCTCGCTCGGTATGGCTGAATAGATCTGATGGTCTTTACTGTTGAGTGGGGCATGTAGATAAATTGGAAACGGTGGATCACTTAGGGTGATTTGAAATGTGTAGGGGATGTTGCTAGCTTCGCTTGCTCTCTGTGGTACATACGATGGGATGTAAATAGTGCATACAGAGTTCATAGGAAAAATCCCGTTGAAATGCGACGTGTGTAGGGGATGTTGCTCGCTTCGATCGCTCGATCAGTTAGGATGTATAGATGCAATTGGATATAGTTCCTATACCATCGAGACCCACAGCCCTTGGTTTGGGTGGGAATGGACAATTTGAATGAATTGGACAAAATCATTAATAATTTGCAATGCTTTCAACAGTGATATATCAGCCCCCTCAGTGAGTTGATGTATTATCCGGACCTGACAAAGTCCGATCCCTGTTGTTATACCTGAGAGCCACTGAGCTCTACTACGAACTGAGATATCTGATCTGTGATATATATATTTATATAGTAATAGTTTTATTTCAATTTTCGTTGATTGTATATAGTTGCATGGATATAGTTATTACCCTATTTTACATCTATTCTTTGTTGTATTATTTTATTTTTGACTCTTTTAATCCACTTGTGGGGCTAAACAGTGGTTGTCACTGTTGTCACATTTTCCCCCCTCCAATATGCCAGTGTAGTCTGCTCCTTTTTAGTCAAGGATGGCAACAAGGCTCCCCTTAGTTAGAATCGTGCCACTTGCAATTTTTTTTTGGACACCTTGCTCAATGCCGCTAATGACCATTCTGGTTGAGGTGCGGCTTGAACCTTACACAAAAGTATATATATATATATATATATATATATATATATATATATATTTTTTTTTTTTTTTTAATGTTGATTTGGTTAACATGTGTGCTTTTGATTTGACTGGGTTCGGTGATTCCAATTTCTCAGATGTACATTTAAACAAATTGACAATGTTTGTGTAAGGTTATTTATTCTTTGAAGGGAGAATCCATAGCTGGATTTGATGAAATTAGTTCCGATACGTGAGAGAAAGTTAAATCTGTCAATGCTGAACCGTGGATTCGGATGATTAATTTGAGTGTTAGCTCTGGTGTTTATAGTTATAGATTACAAAACGGCAGGACCGGTTTCGATGGGGGTTTTTTCCAAAATATTCAGCGAGTTCCTGGTACGGGCTTGGGCTATATTCTGATTCCCCAAGCCTTCGTAATTCAGTATCAACATTGAGGACAAGCGAGAGAAGCGAGCGTGCTCAGCTATCTGTATGAGTCGTTTTCCGAGAAAAACGACAATCGTTTCCCGGCGGGGGTTTTGACTTCCCATCAATGATTTGGGAGTCGAAAACAATTTCTGCCCTAATTATCAACCGTCCTCTACATGAGACAAACATTAAATATTATTAACTTTTGATACATAAATTTATATTCAAACAGCAAATTGTCTACTAGTCTACCATATTCAGAATCCGAACAATAATTCTGCCATGTCCAGAACCCGATTTTCCAACTTTGTACGAGCAGTGTAGATCATTGATTCCAACTAGCGTCCCAAAATTTACAAAATTCTTAAATAAATCATATCTAAAGACGAAAAAAATAGGATCGTAGATTTTTTAGGGTGCATACATGTTATTGTCAAGATTAAAAATTGGTTATGGTGTGTTGCCTTGTTCTTAGTAGGTTGGGTTGGTTGAGGGTGAAAGATTTTTCAGGCTTCTCTGATTATGTCATTTATTGTAGTGTGCTAAGCGCTTTCGCCAATATATGGCCTCTTCAGAGCTGCAAATATTTGTTTACATTTAGTCTAGGCTAATCTTATAGGTACTCATTAATACGTTGTTTTTGTTATATATATTTACCATAGTTTGTGAGAGATATAAACTATAAACTATAATAAAATAAAATAACATACTCTAATAGATTCTATATAATAAGATATACAATATAATATACACCAAGCAAATTGTAATCCAACCCACTACCACCACAATGTAACAAAAAATATTATAATATAAATTTTAAATTATAACTATAACTAATAATTACAAATGTAACCAATAACTAATATAAAATTAATAATCACCAAAAACGCACTGTAAAAGGGAACCCTCCTTCAACATCTTAGAAAAATAACATTATCAGTGAACTTAAAAGCAATCAACAAGGAGAAGACAAACTTATGTCTATCACTCGTAATCAAGCACCAACTAACAACAACGCAAGACCACTAAAACCTCAAATTAAAGTTTTCTCATTTCTGACTATATGGGTCTTTCCACATAAATTTGTATTTTTCTCAATTTAAACGCAAAATTGACCCCAAGTAATGTGACAACTGGTAAGAATACTATATTCAAAAACCTAACTAATAACAAATATCCCATGATGCGTATAACTAAACAATAGAACTGCTCAATAGGTCATATCAAGATGTATGTACAAGGAGGACTCCCAATTTATACAATAAATTACATAATCAGAGAAGCCTCAAAAATCTCTCACCCTCAACCAACCCAACGGATTAAAAATTGGTCTGTCCAGTGGTAAGTGTCTTCAGTCTGCATCCTATGTGTTTTCCTGCATTGGCATCTTATTCTTGTTTCCCGCGATTTTCCCCCACCCTTACGATGTGCGGGTGGACGTCCAGTTATCGAAAAAAGCCAGGATCTTGTTGTCTACCATCTGGAAGGCTGTACAGGGAACTTTCAATGCGAAAACGTGGTGTCCCAAGCAACATTTGTCTTTCGCCCGCCTCCAATAAAACGCCCGTGGGGAATTTAAGTTATTTTTTAATTTCTAGTTCCTCTTGGAGATTATTACGTAATTGCTCCATTGGTATATTGCTATTGCAAAAAAAAAAAAAAAAATCGTCAGTAAAACTCGATAAAAGTTAATAAAACTGATTTCCGAGTTGGATCAGCAGGGTAGACTAGAGGCAGAAGGGCAGGCACAACAATCAAGCTGCAATTCGTATATTGACGATTTTTCGAGTTATTTTTTAATTGCATTCAAATTTGATTATTGAAATATGTGCAATTATGAATTATCATAATGTTCTACATTTGGAAGGGTAGAAGATATAAAAGGCGTAATGGTGAGTTCGAGGTCTACTGATCCATGGCACCAATCAAATTCCACGTAGCTGGCATTTACTAAAGCATTTATTTGAAAGAGAGCGGGGAATAGCTCGTAGTTGTAGCGTCGTAATAGCTTGGGGTAATTTTAATACAAATAGTGCACTTTACGAATAGATAAGACACTTCGTGGCTATTCATTTGATCTTTCGTGCAGTTTATCTCGTAACATTATTACTAGTAATTCGTTACTTCTTGTGAAATTGTACCACAGAAATATGAATGTAAAACTATAGTTTTATTTTATAGAGGACAGATTAGAGCGAAATATTTCTAAATGTCACCACGAAACTGAATTATCACATTTTTTTATGTATTGATTTGACATTAACATTTTATTGGGAATGAGATATTTATATCAAGTCATTATTATTTACCTAAAGAATAGATCTCACGATTTTATTTTATTTGGTTCCGCACTACCGAAGGAAAACCATAGGAGTAAAATTGTGTGCCCCCTCAGCCTTGGAGGGGAGTTTTATTGAGAAAAAAATTGTGTTTTCTATAACCGGCTAAATCATGGAACGTCCATGAACTAACGTACTCATAATAAGAGAGCATGATTTCATTTTAAGAAGCTCACATTTGAAACGTGGGTGAAACCTTCGGAGAGGAGTAACGATAATCATCAGAAACGCTTGCATACGAGTCTGCAACACATAGGGACATTTTATGTCTTTAGTTGCAGACTCGTATGTGTGGCAGACTCGTATGCAAGCTCTAAGAGCCACTCAGCTGACCCGGACCCTGGGCATCGTCAAGTAAATGTCCTAAAGAGGCTTCATACGAAATTACAGCTTCCTAGAGTAAATTACCTATTAAAATGATTTAATCACCGCTTCACAAATCAAACAGTTCTCACAATATCACCTGCTATGAATCAACTCATCGAAACACTAGCTCAATGAAATCATCAGAAATTAACAAGCGGCTGCAATCATGTTCACTGTATCAATTATTGAGAATGATCACCTGTGTGTAAACAATTATTCATATAACCATGCTCATAATTCAGCTTGTTGGCCACGCACTTCGCAGTAGTTAACATAATATGGTTGGATAAATCGAGAGCTTTCGAACGAATGGTCAACGAATTTTTAGGATGAAAAACGACAAAGCACCATTTCCCTAGCAACGACTCGGTTGTAAGCGGAAATCATCAGAACATTGTCGTAATATGTAGGTAACGCTTTTCAAGGACACTTTTTCGTGACATTTTTTTATTTTTATGGGTCAAAATCCGTTATGTGCCCACAATCTTAAATTTTTTTTTCAAATCACTACTAGTCTCAAGGTATTCTACTGTAAAGTGGAAAAATTAAAAGGATTGACTACTTGATGTGGAACTTGATATGGAATTTTACCGTGTATAGTTTGGTGGTCTGGATGCTCGCAATCTCACAGCTCAAAAATACATAACATCAAGTAGTCAATCCCTTAGTAAAAATGCAGATTAGTTGGACATGTAGATCAGAATGAAGTGTATAGTTTAGTGGTCTGGATGCTCGCAAGCTCGCATCTCAAAAATACATAACATCAAGTAGTCAATCCCTTAGTAAAAATGCAGATTAGTTGGGCGTTTAGCTTGGCGGGCATATAACAGTTACAGCATGCGGCCGCGCTTGGGCCTGCCGTTATCTAACTACAAGATAAGACAAGAAACTCAACAAAAGTCATTTATATTTGGCCGTACTAGTGTGTTGGAATGTTTGTAGCCTATAAATAGTGTTTGATGATAGTCTAGTAGTGATTTGAAAAAAATTTAAGATTGTGGGCACATAACGGATTTTGACCTTTTTATGTGCCAAAGCAAAGACATAAATTGTCAAAAACGGAAGTTGAAGAAGAGCGTTGTATAATTCCAGAAAAATAAATAGTTACACTGAATAGCATTCTATGAATTTCAGCGCTCTTTGAATTCTTCGGCAGAGAATGTGAGCGATCGGCGGAAAATATTTTAAGACTCGACCCCGTCAATCCTCCGGCGAAATCGGAATGTGATGATGATGCATCGCACTGCGGCTGCCCACGACGAATCAACCCTCCAACTGAAATTTCCCGAGTTTCCCCTCTGGCTCTCGTCGGCGAGCTAAGTTCTAAGGTTTCCTCGCTCCGAACGGACTCCGCTAGGTCGTATGAGAAATGTGCTCTCGAGAGGTTCACAATAGGACGGAGAACAAGGTGGGTTGGGAGGAAAAACCTTTCCCTCCAAACTCCATCCAATAGACGTAGTCTGCGGGAACACCCTCGGAGTTTTCAGTGGTGGTTTTGCTTGTGGGGCCCGCAGAAAGGATTCGTGGCTGGTTCGCGTCGCCGACGAACAATGCGACAGACAGCCGACGACTTATAACCAACATTTGTTGTCCGGCGCCCTCAAATGATGTCATCAAAGAAAAAGCCACTCGACTTTTCGCGCAGTCTTTCGCACCGCACTTCCGTTTGTTTGCCTCTCTTATCTGTTTCCGGTACATAAAACTGCCTGGAAGTACAACTCTATTTTCTTCTTTCCTCCGTTCTTTCGGCCCTTTTCTAGGTTTTCGGTCTCGTTTCAGTCCCATTGGCGTATTTTTCTCCCTTCCCTTCAACTCGCTCTTATCGACCAAGCCTTGAGCGATTTGTTTCAATGTTTCATCCAACTCTCTTTTACGTGAGATCAAAATAACAAGGTTACAACATACTTTCAGACTATCCTTAACTATCTCTGTATATACAGTCCCTTATCCAATAAAACAAAACATGCCACCTAGTTTAGAAAGATGTGAAACTAACTGGTGTTTCTTAGTAAAGTACCCATTGGATTTCCTTGCATTTTAAAGAGAAAACCGTTACATTAGTGTAAACTAATACCAAAGGGGTTGCATTTTTCGATACGGTAAAATAGAATGAACGCGCGGTAGTCATTTATCGCGTTTTTCTGAACTAACTACCATTGGAAAAGGAAAGTGACTCAGGTAAAGTGGGTGCTGCTAAACTAGCGTTCAGGACGGTATTATCGTGTTGTATAAATGGCTAGATTATCCCGGATAACGGTGAAACTAGTGAGGCGATGATTGATATCTCGGAACACTAACTTTGTTTCAACACACACGGTCGGCCTCAGTTGTTTGGTACCAACTGTTCGTTAGTTCGGTTGTTGTGATGGCATCCTTTGAGACGAACTTTTCATGTTTCATGTTTTCACTTTTTATGTCTATTTTTTGGCACAAAAACGAAAAAAAGCGTTAACAAAAAGCGTTACGGTTGGTTTTCTGATGATTTCCGCTTACAACCAAGTCGTTGCTAGAGAAATGGTACTTCGTCGTTTTTCATCCCTCAAAATTCGATGACAATTCCTTCGGAAGCTCTCGATTTATCCAACCATATTATGTTAACTACTGCAAAGTGCGTGGCCAACAAGCTGAGTTATGATCATGGTTCTATGAATAATCGTTTACACACAGGTGATCATTCTCAATAATTGATATTGTGAACATGATTGCAACCGCTTGTTAATTTCTGATGATATCATTGAGCTAGTGTTTCGATGATTTGATTCATATCAGGTGATCCGAATATTGGGAAAACGGTTCGATTTGTGAAGCGGTGGTTAAATCATATTAATAGGTAATTTCTATACTTTACACTCTAGGAAGCTGTAATTTCGTATGTAGCCTCTTTAGGACATTTACTAGACGATGCCCAGGGTCCGGATCAAATGAGTGGCTCTTAAAGCTAATTTCTATGCTTTACACTCTAGGAAGCTGTAATTTCGTATGTAGCCTCTTTAGTACATACACTTGACGATGCCCAGGGTCCGGATCAGCTGAGTGGCTCTTAGAGCTTGCATACGAGTCTGCAACACATACGAGTCTGCAACTAAAGACATACAATGTCCCAATGTATAGCAGACTTGTATGCGTTTTTAGCACGGCCCATGGTTTGAATGTTCGTAGCTCAAAACCACTTATCCAGGTCGAAACACTAACCCAGGTTGAACCACTCATTCCGATTGAACCACTCATCCAGGCTTTGCAGGACCGCGGGACGAGGAAACGTAGTCATGGTAGCATTATTTGGCCATATTTTGTAGACATGAAACATTCGAAAGTTCGATGGAACATTGGTATTGACGAAACCTGTTTGGCTAATTTAGTGTTCATATCCGATATATGAAAAAAAAAACCCTCTCGGTTCAGAAATTCCACAGTGGGGACAACCAGTTGGGCCAAGTTTTAATTACCTTACATATAAACCATGTTTTAGCTGTAGAATGTATTTATTTGACGTTAAATGTATTTATCCAACGTGGAATCTTTTTTTCATTGAGCAACTTATTTTTATCTACCGTATAATGCATTTTCTAACGGTAAATGTTTTATCCAACCTTGTCCTACAAAAAAAAAAAAAAAAAAAAAAAAAAAAAAAAAAAATATATATATATATATATATATATATATATATACCATGCGCTCAGTCTATTTTGCCGTAACATGTTTAGCTTTGTTCCAACAAGGACGAAAGGGCGCACTAGAGGAGCTCAGACCACGAAATTGCGTTTCAACATGGTTAATGGGTTGAGAGCTACGTGTTCCAACAGATCTTAAAGCGCCTCCAGAGCTGCTCCGGGGGTCCCCCTGGCAGCCCCACACTTTTGACAGGAGGATCTAGCCCCGCCCGGTATGCCA
This sequence comes from Adelphocoris suturalis, assembly GCA_030762985.1. NCBI lineage: Eukaryota > Metazoa > Arthropoda > Insecta > Hemiptera > Miridae > Adelphocoris > Adelphocoris suturalis. The sequence goes on along the minus strand of CM061042.1, from coordinate 62,553,741 downwards.
GCGCTTCCTAGCGCTTTCTTCTTCTCTGGTATCACTCCTTCAGTCCCTACTATTTACTTTTATTCCCATCTTGTCATCTTGTGCCAGTCAATCCCTTAGTAAAAATTAAGATAAGTTGGGCATGTAGATCAGAATGATGTGTATAGTTTGGTGGTGTGGATGCTCGCAAGCTCGCATCTCAAAAAGACATAACATCAAGTAGTCAATCCCTTAGTAAAAATACAGATAGTGGACATGTAGGTCTGAATAAAGTTAATAGTTTGGTGATCTGGATTCTCGCAAGCTCGCATCTCAAAAATACATAACATCAAGTAGTCAACCCTTAGTAAAAATTCAAATTAGTTGGACATGCAGGTCAGAATGACGTTTTAGAAGTATATTTCGGGAGTTGTACGAGCAAAAAAATATAACCTTTCAACAGGATTTGAACCCACGACCTTTGTCTACGAGAACGTTAGTTTAACCTATGAGCTACGACTCAACTATCGTTTTAGGAGACAATCACAGTACTTCACCATTCAGTAGGAGATCCGGAGCGGGAGATTGAAGTTTCTCATTATAACCGTTAGGAAGCGCTGATATCATGGCAGGGGCTAGATCCTCCTCTTTTGACGGGGTCTCATAGAGAGCTCCGAGCCTTACGCATGCGCATTTTGAAATAACCTGCGACCCCCGGGTCTCCTCCAGAGTTACCGTGGGGTTAGCTCCAAGGTCGCCCACTTTTGTGTTTTTTGGAACACTTCAGAGAGAGATGTGATAACAAACGCAGTAGAGAAAGTAAAAACGGTTTAGAGAAGGTTACACGGATATGTAGTTTACCCAAGAGTAGCAGGTTGTTTCAAAATGCGCATGTGTAGGGTTCGGTGCTCACGATGAGACCCCATCAAAAGTGTGGGGCTGCTTGGAGGACCCTCGGAGCAGCTTTGGCAGCGCTCTGAGATCTGTTGGAACACTGAGCTCTCAGCCCCATAACCTTGTTGGAACGCAATTTCGAGCTATGAGCTCTACTAGGGCGCCCTTTTTTCCTTGTTGGAACAAAGCTGTATAGTCCCCATACAAAAGTTAGTTTAAAAAAGAAAAAAAGAGGAAGATGATCCCCAAATGTGATTATACAAGAAAGTAAATCAATTCAGGGTTGGAAATCCTCCAAAATTAATGTTGCTAACTCTATTTCCAACGCAGAGTAAATTAGAACCATTTTTTTTATTCCTCATTAAATTGTATACAAAACACAAAATAAGTACAAATAAATAATGCAGTTCTTCTATAAGAAGGTATTTCAACAAAATATAAACGAAATTCCTAACTACGATTTCCGATTATAAGACATTGTTTGCGAACCATCCCTTTTGAGTAAAAACCCTTGCTAGAAACTTATTCTATAAAGTATATTTTGTTCAACAGGGAAGTTATGGGAAATCATTCTGTTTCGAATAAAGATCAAACGAACTAAAATGATTAAAATCATACGTAACTGTCTTGGAATTGTTGGAAAGGCAGTTTTCTTGTTATTTCTTTTTCCTATTTACTTTCGTACCAACCTAGTTTATTTTTCTTTTTGTTAAGTAATAAGAAGTTAAGTAATATGAATGAAAACACAATTATTTTTCGTTTGATGTTTTCTCGTCTATTTTTCTTAAAGTAAAGTGACTAAAGTATACATTATTCCTTCAGTGGTTGTGGGGTTCTTGAGACCGTGCCACCCGCATCTTCGTGAAACACGACATATTCAAACATGTGTAGCACTTTGTGCGGCTCAAAACCCTCTTAGCAGCTGGAGAAGAAGGTGATGTGAATGCTATCTATTCTCACTTGCATAGGTTCGTCATAGCTCATCATTGGTACAAGTCGGTGGTCTGAAGTCTGGGACGCCTGCTACTTCTAACTCAGTGAACTCATTCTTTATTTCGTAATTAGTCCAAATAATACGTACCTATCATGTTTCTGTTGGTCAGTTGTCTTTTAGCGAGTTTCCTTAGAAGCTATTGCAATGGGTTTACAATTTTTAAATTGAAATTTCCCAAAATTTTCTCCTTTTGTGTTGTCATAATATGTATTTACTTACATACATATACACATATATGTGTGTGTGTAAAATACTATTTGGGCTCAAAGTTCTCAAATTTCAAAACGATTTAGCATAAATATTATAGGATAGCTTTCAAAAATTCTTTCATTCGTTCTAGCCTCATGACTGGATATTTTTTCTATCGATTTGTGTGTACTTATGTGCATGCTGAGATAATTCAGGAGTAGACCGTAGGGTGGAGGTGGAAAGGAAAGGGGGGATCTTCCTCACTCGTTCAGGAACGGGTTACTTCGTAAGATAATGATTGACGAGATCGCAGCTATTTACCACAAATTATTACATTTCCTTCATTTTTATAAGAAGAACCGAAGATTTATCTCGATTATGTTATAAGTTCAATAGTTAGTAAGAAGTTAGTATACTCGTAGGTAGTGAGTTTAATAGCTGAAGTTATCCTGTACCTACTGAAGAACGGATGCTATGTAACTAACATGCAATCACCAGCTAAGCCCTGAAGAAGATTCACAAATAAATCGAAACGTCGGCCTAATTGAGTTTTTCAAGAACCTTCAGTTCGCACGTCAGTTTGGATCTACCTTTTAACCGCTTTTACATTTCCAATTTCATTATTTCTTGGTTTCTTCCATTTATTTGTTTTTTAATTTCCGTTTTCTCTACTGTTGATTCCAATTACTCTTGATTGTCGATACAGTCTGGTATAGGAGCGCGATGGAACAGCAATGTCAGTACTGGGTAGACCAATTGCATTATTATGCATTCCAGGTGGCGAAAACTTCCCACATAGAATTCTTGGGAGTTTGCGTTAATTATGGCATGATCCCTAGGGGTTTGACCTTGAAAATGCCTAGCGCAGCTTGCCCGCCAGCTATAAGGAGTTCTATCCAGAAATTCGGGGTCATTGCAGTCCTACATCAACTTGAGGAGTAGATACGTATCAGAACCTCTCATTAGAATTTGTCTGAGAGTTTCCAATCTCAGAAATCGTGTTAACGTCTTACTTCAAAGTCGATAAATTCTGATAAGCACAGACGGAAGTGCTTCTCGTATATTGCCTTTGGGACTACCGCCAGTGTTACCATACCATCCAAATGCCCCGAGTAATAGTCAAGAACTAGAATTTCGGTCGGCAATGTATATATATATATATATATATATATATATATATATATATATATTTGGTCTGACACTTTCGTAATATATCTATCCTATTTATTTATTTATATCTACCTATGTATTTTACGTTAATAAAAGATGTGGATAGATTCTCCTGGTCCATTTAATAAACTGTAGAAAAAATCAGTTGAGCGGTCTCCGAAGCTTGCCGCTTTTGAATGTGTTCCCTCGGATGCATAACGTTGAGAGTTAATGACCATAACCAATGACATTTCTCTGAAATATTTCAAACAGAGCCATTGATTCCAGGGCTTCCAACGATGAGAAAAACCTGATTCTCCGTAGTTGAATCGTTTCAAACGGTACAAAATGATCCCTTGCCGATCGATAGATGAAGCAAACCACTAATATGAGGTAGGTACAGATCATCCTCGTTACCATATTTGCAAATGATAGGTACGTACTACTTCAATTAGCCAGAAACTACGATAGTTGTGTATGGAGATGGAAACATTGTATTTTCACAAGAGGTTCAACTGTGAAATGATCTTGTTGCGAATGAATAGGCTTTCTAGTCAATGCAGTTCTGAGAAGTGTTTCCACTGAACAGTAGAGATAGATGAATCATATTATATGTACAGGAATATATTTATCACTCCTTTGATGTTACTAAAAAACTGGAAATGAATATGTCCTTACATAAATTACGAAGCGAAGAAACTCATTTCCAATAGAATTGACTCAAGGATCAAGACGAAAAATTACATTCCAAAATTTCTTCATTCAGAAAATTTAAATAATGTGATAATATGTGATGACTTCAATAATAAAGGCGGATTTTCATTAAAACACCCTCTACGGAGAAGGTTTGAAAAATTGCAAGTAGCCTGTGATTTAAGTTACCATAATCCAAACATATTCAACCAACCAATCCCCAGTTCGTTCAATGGTGTCCAAGATACCCCATTTCACCCCTCCTCCTCCCCTAAAACACCTCCTCCCTCTGACTCATATTTTAAAAATTTCAAATTGCCCATAATTTAAGTTGGACTGATGCAGACATTTTCCACCAATCATATCAGTTTTCCAATGACCCCTGTAACCGTGAAAAGCAGACAAACACGCGGAAAGACATGCAGCCAGACAGAGAAAAATAGGGAAAATGGTACCAATCGTCTACAAATAGGATGAAACGGAAAAAATACATTTCATGATCATAATCAATGAACAGACAGACTTACGATTTTATTAATATAGATAAACCATTATTGATGTATACCAATACCTAACCGATAGCTTTCCACTCATTTCTGAACTTCCCTGCGGTATTTGTTTAACCTCTATCAAAGTATATACAAGAATATTTCAAGCTCATAGACTAGTCAGATAACCTCTCTTAATTACCTTTCTTTTGGAGCATCAAAATGAAATGGGTAATAAAATTATCCCGTCGATCGAATTCTGTGTCATACTCTTTCACCTTTATCCTAAAATAATAATTAAAAGTATACAACTACAGGATAGACAGTAGAAAATTTAATCACGACAATCATTATATCGTCACAAGGTCGATTATACTGTACATTTATCGATTATTCTGATGCTTTTGGTTCACTTTCTAATGCAATAGTTTGGTATATTTTAGAAAAACTAGGAATTAGGGGGGATATTTTGAATGTTATAGCGAATATTTATCACGAGACGCATGCCAAAATAAAAGTATGGAATGGCTTCACTGAATTTCATAGAATTCATCAAAGTATATTTCAAGACAATTCCCTAAGCTCCTCGGAATTTGTCCTTTTTTTAACAGACTTGGCGCATATGTAGATAAGAGATATTATTCCGTTCTCAGGTAATTAGATATTGCGATTCCGGTTTTATCTTCGTGTTCAGCATTAAAAATTCCTAAAACTGTGGTATCACTCGGCAAAAAATGAAATATTAAAAACAAGTATTATTGTTAACGAGTACCAAAAAGTATTAATTAAAAAACAAGTACCAAATTGTGGATATTTTCTTGATATTTATTTGCTTAAAACTTAGTATCAGACAACCCAAAAACGCTCTCTGAGTTTCACCTCGATATCTCAAAAATTACGGGGGAAAGTTAAGGGGGGGGGGGGGGTAGGTAATTTTGGGATACCCTGTATAATTTCACACTTTTCCTACTGAACGAGCCTCTCGTATTTAGTAATGAGGAAAAATGATGTAGAATTTTCTTGTATTTATTAATGAAGTCTTGTATTTAGTAATGAAGTTATTCACGAGCAATAGTTCTTTCAAGAGTAATTTCTCACAAAGTAGGTAGGTACAGATTCCTGATTTTATAGTTTCCTCGTGAAATTTTTTACATACTATGAAGATGTTCAAAATGTTGAGAAATTATGATATTTTCGGGTTCATAATAAGTTCAATGAAATGTATTTTAACCATGCGCTTCCTTGGTATTGAAAGAAAGGAAACAACGAGCTGAAAGTCGGATCCGCAGTTGGTGGCAGCGCGTTATAAACTTCAACGTTTCACCAGCCGGATGCGTGGAGTACTCGCGGAAAGTGGCCTTAGAAGTTGAGACCATGAGAAAGCGAAAGATGGGGAAGAAGAGCCGAGTTAGTAAGAAAGAGGGTAGCGGATAGGGAGGAAGGGACTCTCGAGTAGCAAACTCGGAACTAACTTAAGTATGTACACATTGAGGCGGGCTTCAAGGAACCCCTTTGGTATGACTTGGTTCCCCAGTTTGTTTGACAATAAAACAACAATGAACCTTTCCCGGTATCGTAATTTCATTATTACTAGCAACGGTATTCACCTCTAACTCAACCGTACGAAATGGGTGGAAATTTTGATTTGGTTCCCCAGAGCGTGGGGGGGAGCGACTATTGTGTTAAATGCGCGAATTTCCAAGTCAAACTAAACACCAAGATCCCCTGATTATCGTTCTGCCTATAGGTAGACATTTTTCATCCGCTACTTCCAGGAACGTCATCGAAAATTTAGGATTTGGGTTGACCAAAAGAAAGGAACAGTAAAAAATACAAGTCTCTCAAAAACACTTTTAGCGGATTTTCGTAGAAAATGAAGCTATTGCAAAAGGTCCGAAAATTTAAACTTCAAAATTATCGAAAATTGTCTTTATTGAAATCCTTTTGAGAAAATATGAACTTCTAGAGTTCAACGCTTTTTCATATGCGTATATATATATATATATATATATATATATATATATATATATATATATATATATATATATATATATATATATATATATATATATATATATATATATATATATATATATATATATGTGTGTGCGTGTTTGTGGGTGTGTCCTTCCAGAACTCTCTTTAGGATTGAGATAAAATTCTGTTCTTGCTCTAAAAAATCAAGCTTTCCAAACGAAAGGTTCAGTTCGTGGGCAAGCATTTTTTGAGCTCATTAAATCGGTAAAATTTGAAAAAAAATGTGCTTAGAAAAAGAAAAAATGGCCGAACGGCTAAAAATCGTTAAATTTATATATTTTTTAGTAGAATCTTAGTCATAAGAAGTTTATCAACAATGAACTAAAACATTGAAAAAAAAATGCAGCAATTTATGCTGGGAAAATTTTTCTACTTAAATTTCATTAATATTTGCCAAAAACCAGATAAAACCTGATACAAAGCTAATAATCCAAAATCTTTCTTTAATTGCCGAATATTATTTAGAACGAGTTTTTGCCATAAAATTGGTAATTAACAATTTCTTTTCAATCGAAGATGTGAATTTTTTTAAACAATTTAGCATAATATAGTCCGATAGTTTACGAAATTCGCTCATACAATCATGCTGCATTACTGAAACTTTTATATTTTTTTAATATTTTTATTTTATTTTAAAGGCGTATGCGTAAAGGCATAGTTTTAGCTGGAATTGCATTTCCATATTGTAGACATAAAAACTTAGCTATATAATTTTGTATGTAAATGAGCAAATAACTTTGCCTTTTTTTCTTTTCTTTCTTTTTAGAACATGACGTTAAATAGTTAACGTGGAAATATCGATGACTCAAAAATAATTTAAAACAGATTAAATGATAAGCATATGGATGCATGCATTATAGGGACATTTTTATGAATGTAGTTTACGATTTTGGGGAGAATAAAAATAAGAGAAATTGACCAAAATCTGGATTGAAAAAATAATATAAACCCCCACCGAAATCAGATGAATGTAGTAAAAATATCGTGATTCATCGATATTACCCCTCCATTCATCTCCCTTCCGTCGTAAAATTTGAAACTCCTGACTATGTCCCAAAACTAACCCCAATTCATGATTGGACAAATGAAGAATCACGAGAATGAGAGGAGAATATTGTAATTATAACAATTTATCAATATTACTCCCTCCATCCCCCCTACAATATTTATTTACATTTGAAAATCAATGCGTCATCCGATTTTCATCGAAAAACTTCAGGGATTATGTGTGATATATATTCCCGTTAGGTACACAAATTCAGCAGGTAGTTGCTTCCTTAAATGCATAAACTTAAATTCTCCAAACCGCGGATTTATTTTGCCAGACAAACACTGAATAATTATCTTTTCAATTATTTTTTCCATCATGTTACTCATCTGTGTAACGATTTATAAATCAGTTTACTTTTAACTGTCTCAATAACCCAATTCGTTTTCTTGACCTAAATAATCATATTATGGAGAAGACGAGACTATTTGCTACTCCCTACATGAAACACTAACACATAAATTGTAAATGTGAACTATTAGTATTTTTTCTCCATTCTAAATCGTTCCTCTATGAATCAATAAACCTGGTTGCCTTTGAAAATGTACAGATTATTTTAATACGTATATTTTGATTATTTATGTACCTTTCTATTGCTATCGGAAAGCAACTGTTGAATTAATTTCCACACAAATTATTCATGATTATGTTTGCATTCCGTTCGTTCTCTTATGCCTAAACTAGGGTTCAAGTGGCAGAGAGGGATCGTAATAATTACTATTTCCACGCAGATTGCATTTCCATTTCCCTCCCTAGGAGAGGTGCTCCAAATAATATAATTTTGAATAAAAGGTTTTGATACGTCTGTTGTCAATGACACACAAAGGGAAAATACTGCAAAGCTTCTTTGAGAGGGATAGAGTAATAAAGTGCGTTCTTCTTTTTATACAGGAATGTAAAATCAGTTGATAAAATGAAGTTACGAAACCAGTTGCCTCAAAATTAACGTATTATCACAACGACCGTGTGGTAATAAATTTGTCAGCACCATATTTCATATGTATTTTTGTATACAGGATGTCCCACCAAAAGGTTACACCTCCTTCATTCTCCCTGAATTCAGCGTATAAAATTGGAAATAACGCTATTCTTCATAACTTTATCTGTAAATCTGAGGAAAAATACGTTCGCCCCCTAAACTTGCACCAGTGTGGAGCAAATAACATTAACTTCGTTTTTTTTTTTTTTTTAAATAGGAATCCCCATTTTGTATTGCTTATTTGAATTCTACGTGAAATTTCATGAAGAAATGACCCATGACTAGATTTTTTTTTTGTGCGCGAAAACTGTCGGAATTCCGCTCCAGAAGTGCGCTATTACGCTCTAAAAGTGTAAAAATTGTTAAATTCCGAGTTTTTGGAGATATTCAATTGCCACATGTAATAGATGATTTTGGGATATTTTTTCGTACTGAACCTCGTAATGATGTTTATTTATTATCATTTATAATACCAACTTGGGAAAACACCGAGAAAACTACATTTTAGTACGCTTTGTGCTGCGTGGAAATGTGTTAGAAAAGTGCAATTCTGGTCGATTTTAGGTGTTTTTCCAAGCAGGTGTTGCAAATATCAATAAATGAACGTCATTACGAGGTTCATCTCGAAAAAGTACTCGAAAATCATGGACTACATGCGGCAATTGAATATCTTCAAAAACTCAGAATTTCACAATTTTGGCACTTTAAGAGAGCAATAGCGCACTTTTGTAACGAAATCCCGCCAGTTTGCGCGCACTAAAAAAAATCGAGTGATGGGTAAATTCTTCATGAAATTTAATATAGAATTTGAATACCTACGCAATTAAAAATGGGGGTTCCATTCTAAAAAAACGAAGTTAATTCCTGTTGCGCCACATTGGCGCAGGTAGGGCTCGAGAAAGTATTTTTTGTGAGATCTACGTAAAAAGTTATGAAGATTGTCGTTGATCTTCGTTTTGTACGCTGAATCCAGGGGAAATGAAAGGTGGTGCAACCTTTTGGTGGGACACCCTGTATATCTAATTCATGTTACATGAATTCAGTCCCAAATAAATATCCTCTAGTACAGTAATAGAGGGTATTAAGTTGAGACTTTGGCTATTAGGCTTAAGTCTAAGGAATCACCTTATAGCCATGACATACTTAATTTTTAAGATACACGACGTTATTTACTCCATTTTATCGCTTGAAAACGAACATTAAGAAATTTTTAATATGCATTATATCGTTTTTATTGGGCAGAAAGAAAAATCGTTCATATAGATCATTTTATCCGTTCCTGCTTAAATAGATACGTCACACTTGACATTTCAACTCATAATAGCGGGACAGATCTGTGTTTTCCATCTATCTGCTTATTATTATTAATCAGACGTAAGATATAGGTACTATATACCACTCTTGTGAAATACACTGTAAGGATGGAACAGGGGATTCGATAAATACATATAGAAAGAGGAGAAAGAGAGAGAGAGAGGAGAGAGAGAGAGAGAGAGAGAGAGAGAGAGAGAGAGAGAGAGAGAGAGAGAGAGAGAGAGAGAGAGAGAGAGAGAGAGAAAGGAATAGAGGCATACAACATGTTTGATGAGTTGAGTCTTATTTCAGAAATTACAGTGTAGTTCGAGAGGTCATGATACACAGTAGAGGAGACAAAAACTATCGTTGATGTTTCTGTAGAAAGTAGGCTGATTTCAGTACCGAATTGTGTAGGTTTTGGAGCCGAGAGCTTTTATGGAAAAACACAGTCAGGCCCCAGAAAATTAGAGGATCGTGGAATTCAAGAAAACCCTATAACCAAATCTAACCCCTGTTACAAGTTACCTCATGCTTCCTTCTTGCAGTCGGTAAGGTAGTCAATTCAGCTGCGTGATTTTCAACATCTCGTTCACCAACTCAAACTTTTCTGTTCTAATCATGTTAAATAAATAAATAAATAAATATATATATATATATATATATATATATATATATAGCCTTATATTATCGATTGGAGTGAGTACTTTGCTTACTGATTGAGTACTTGCTCTATCGACCAGCGTAGTAGACACCTTCTTTGTCACGACCACGGTTTTCCTTGAAATCCAGCATTTACATCAGGTCTTGCACACAATCGAAGTAATCTTGATACCTTATGGAAGCCATAGCGGAGACGAGTACATCCATCAGCAAAATAAAATGACTTATGTCTGTCACTGGGAAAGCCTATCACAAAATCAATAACTCCACCTTCTTCGATAAATAAATAAATAAATAAATAAATACAAATATAATATATATATATATATATATATATATATATATATATATATTCGCGATTATCATTAGCTTATGCTTTCAATGCCCATCTCATGGATTAAACTTATAGTTGCGTTCTCAAATTAGTTTCCCCGAAGTTGAATAGAGTGGACTATACACAGTTTAAATTGCATTTCAGCGTAGAATATCATTATAAACTATTCTTTGTCTAGGTAAGTACTTCAATAAAGTTATCCTAGCTGCATCCATAGCTGAAAACTTCTGTCTAAGTAGCGCCGGGCTCAATAAGAATTTCGCATTCCGCTCGAAGCGGAGGAAAATTGTCTTTTGCAGGAATGTCAATGAGTTTTCGTCGAGGAAATAGAGGAAGATGAAGAGAAGAGAGCGGTGAATCTCATTATATTACCTCACCCTCCCACTGATGCCTTAACAGAGACTCAGTTTTATTTGGCTAAAAATATAGTTGGTACACAGGAAGATCTTCAAAGAGAACCAACTTATTAAGAAAACAGCATTTTTATTAAGTGAGTAATTATTTACAATTCCATTGAAAGGGTACAACAATTATGAACTTACGCTAACTTTTTTTTTTAAAACAATCTTTTAAAATATCTCACAATCAAATAAGTACATCAATGGATACATTAGGTAGTAAAAGACGGATAAATAAAAATATATATGTTTTTGTTTTTGTCTCTAAACAAGATTTTTGAGGAAGTCTCTGAAAACACACATACTAACAACATAGTTCATAGGTAAAATAGTTCATCTTAAGCTCAATACATCTTAGATATTTACAATTTCTTTCTTATTTTCATACTAATTACAGTAGACGGAGTTTGCGGTCACGCGGCAAACTGTCTAGGTTTGCTCGGAAATAAATTCCTTCGCACATTATTATTTCGTTCAACATGAGAAACATCTGTCAAATATTGTAAAATGACACGGGATTTCATAACGGATTTAGGTATTGATTTATTTAACACCACATTGTTCAAGTTTCTGTTAGCGATTTCGATCTTTCAGTTTTGAAAAAACGAAAGGGCAATATTTTGTTTTACGTATAAAAAAGTCCGTTCACGCTGAATTTCCAATCAAACGACGGTCCGACGGAATTCGCAGCCGGTAACCTGTAACAAAAGAATTCACTTATTCAGAAAATTATATTATTATAAATATTCAAAGTACCTGTAGGTTCTTATTAATATTCAATACCAGCATATTTGTTTCATATTTTTTAATTAAAGCAGATACAATTCTTCTAGTACAAAAACCAACCGCTATGTTGTACGACAAACAGCTTTCTTTCTATGATTTTTTAAAATACTGGCAATAAACTAGGTACGTCAACACATCCCTTGCCTGGGCCGGACCTCCCGGCCTAGTTTGACGTCACTTTTTGCGGAAACTTTGTAAAAGCAGAAACAATTAACCACTCATTTAGGAAAGCATGAATAGTGTCAAATTTCTCAAAATGAAATTTTCTATCATTAATTCAAAAAAATAATAGTAAAGCTGCAAATTATTACAGGACAATTCATTATTTTTGGGTTAGATTGATCTGCTACACTGATAATTGGTCTATAGCTATTGAAACCCATATTTATATAGTATCATATAATTGGCGCTTCGAGCCAACCGGAATGGTTTTAACCTTTACAGCTTTAGAACTGACAATTATACGTAGTGAATGTCGAAAAACAGAAAACAAAAATTCAGAAAAACGGCCGGTCAAGAAAAAAAAAAAAAAAAAAAAAAAAAAAACACTTTAGCTGATCTGTGCACCTCCATACCTCGTTACTGTAATTTTTTTCAAGGTGTCCCAAAGGAGCTTCATCAAAGTTACAAAAATCCCAGCCAAGGTCCACCTAAGTGGATTAGGAAAACAGAAAAAATAGCCTCAGAAGTCCCATAACTCATCAAAGCTCTCCCCCAATCACCATACTTTGTTATCGTATGCTAAATGTCACATAGTAGCTCAATTCCAGGACTTAGCTCCATAATTTGACTAAACCCCTCCTTCAACTTACATCTGAGAACTACACGTACTTATACAGCTACAAATTATGTTGGTGGAGTTTTCTGTTTGATTACCTAGTGTGACGCATGAGCTAAATTCTCTCCTGTTCACTGTCGGAAATTTGAATTTCATTGAAGCCTCTATGGGACATAAAGAGACTAATGAATGACCAGCTCCATCCTGATCAGCAGAATGAGCAAAAAAAGTTCCAGTCATGCAGCATGATCGTATGAGCTAATTTTCACAAACTATCCATATGGGGTAGTTGGCTGTAAGGAATACATCGTAGGGTTGGTGTGAGCCTAATTTGGCTCTCAATCCGACGACTGTACACCTGATACATCTGGTCCCAAAGCGTGGGAATCGTCTAGTTTCTACGATCCCGCGAGCAACCGAAAACGATCAGATTTCCTGAAACTTCGAAGACGGGAAATGCTGACGACGGGCCACACGCGCGGTGGAAGAAAAGCGACGCTGCAATTTTCCAGCCCCCTCTCTATCAACACCGAAACTACTGTGATTGGTCCCTCTAAAATGGGAAAACTCCTTCTTCAAGGCGGTACCATGGCTTCGATAGATTCGATTTGTTGCTTCCATGGCAACCGAATTCAATGGGACCCTTTGGACTGCTTTTACCGCCTCCTGGTCACCGGAACAGCCGAGAAGATTTTGAAATTAAGGAAAGGGATTCATTCGACCCGAATGTGATCAAGTGTACAACACCTGTTGAATAACAGCTCATACCTTGTGATCGTTGCCGCACTGAGTATTAAAGTTTGCGTGGAAGACTCTCGCCAAAGTTCTTTTTGCGGAAGTAGTGAACGTGATAGAAAAGTCGGTTTTCGGGTCAATCCTTCCAGAGAGCACAAGTCCACTCTGGTCGTAAAATCGCCAAAGTTTTGGGGACCGAACTAGCCACTCGTCCATGAGAACATTATCTGCGGCAGGACTAACTGAATTCATCCTACCTCAACTCCCATCGGAAATAATAAGGTCAGTTTGTAAGTAACTATCCATGTAAGGTCCTGGTGTAGGATAGGGTTTTTATTTGCAAACGCACTTTTAATAAATCATTTATTTACAGAAAGGTCTGCCTTGTGATTTATTCCTCAATTCCTAGTGATATCATCACTAAGGTCTGGGTTTGAGTAAGTGGGAATTCAGGGTAATAAAGTAGGCGAATTTGAGTGGTGAACACTAATAGTGCTTTCACCACGAAATTAAGTCTTACAGTTGGTGAGGGCGACAATAAGGCCATTTTTCTTGACCATCAAAGGGTAGAGTTGATCATTGAAAAATGCAGAGTAATGGTTCTCAGGAGTTGTTGGCTCGGATCCAAGCTTTCTCCATCCAGCGGTCATTGCTGCCAAGATGGTGAAGGCGTTGGTATGGAAATCCAAAGGATGTGTGTTCGACTCCCACCTGGGACCCATTTTTTCTGCTTTTAAATTCAGTTTTCCTGTTTTCCTATTTATAATAAACCCCCTGCCGGACCCATACGGCGACTAAATAAATTAAGAAGTAAATGAGATGTAGTATCCCCTGCTCACCTTAGAAAATGTGCCATTTACTGCTTCATAAGACATTTCCATGTAACAATGTATCATGTATTGATGATACTTTACTATGCTTATACCCAGTTCAATACCTTACGTTGATGGGTCTGATTTGTTGATTTTTTATTATTTTTTATTTCGTGGAAAGATACAGTAACTTCTGCTATTATCATTGTAATGGATTTGCGCAACTTTGTAGCGAGTGATTTAGTTCGTTACGTTACAGGCCATCCCACTGATTGAATCTGATCCAGGTACACAATGTAGAACTTTATCTTGTTAGATATTTCGTTTCTGATTTAAGGTGAGGATTCATCCCCTTTGAAGACTCCCGAATTCAAACTTTTAACTAAAACTTCTATGTGGTTTGGGTAAATAACGGTTGGAAAGGAAATTAAATTACCACAAAGGTGGTAGGCACTGAAGTTTTTCCTTTCAGATGGATGTGGTGGCGAGATTTTTCTCATATGAGGTCATTCATTATAGTTTTCACTGGTATCTTGCCCATTTCCAGTCATCCAATAGATAAACTTCATATTGCAACTTTTAGCAAAGATTTTGTCTAAATTCTTCAGTTTAAGTAACGACATAAAAATGATGGAACCGCCTATTGTTCTACATTCATATTAGGTTATTAATACTAAAAAGCCTCAGTAAAATATGCATTTGAAAGATCGGATCATTGCATATTTATCATGCCGGTGCATTCCAATATCAATCAACAAACGTACAAACCGAACTATCCGCAAAAACCAATTTTTCATTAGGATCGCTTCGAAACGATCCCAATTTCAGTGAGGGGGAATAAAGTCGTTTTCCAGCGTTCAGACAAGCTGATCCACGTTTAAGCGGTGCTGAGTGATATTTGAAAAGCCGCACGATGGCAGTTGTAGCCCGTGTGGCGGTTGATAGCTTCATAACACCCTGAGAAGCCAGCGTCGCCCCCGTTTTCACCGTAATTATTCAACCGCTGAGATGAATTTCAAATGAAAGCTATGAATAAACAGAGCGAAAATCTTCTTTTTTGTCATCGCTCGTCCCCTTGCATTTTTAAACGCCCGATATGGCGACTCTGTTTAATGATTATGTATAAAGGTGACGCTAGACTCAGGTTTATCTTAGGCCGAGTGTTGTAGAAAAGTTTGAGAGGTGGGATTGGTATACAGATTGACCCAGAAGGGAACGTGAAGTTGATTTTTAGAGCTTATCTCAAGTTCACTGGCATTCAAATCACGTATCTGCAACTACTTAGATAACAGCTTCAAGTATGTTTGAACTTGATTGTGATGTACGAGTTACGAGTCATGTTTTATAGTAATGAATGGAGAACTTTCAAGTACTAGAATTTCTTACTTTTGACCTCAGATACGTATTCAGCGCACTTGGAAACCGTTATGTACCTACCAATTTACAGATCAAAGTAGCGTTTAGTTTAGCAAATAAACGAGAAGGAAGATTACGCATGACGTAGTAGTGCAAGGGAGCAGAGCGTTCCACCCTGGTGGCCGGGGGTCGTGAAGTTATCGTGAAAATCGATTACTATAGCCCTAATACTGATCAGATACCAATCTTATTGCACTTTTTTTGAAAGCTCTCGCTCAGATCTTTCTATTGAGCAAATCTCTATCTATACTATTTTATAAGAATGAAACTCCAGTCTATACTGTCTGTTTTTCGTCTCTTTGCACGGCCAAACGGCTGAGTGAGGGGAGTCTACCAGTGGTAAGATCTTCCTGGATTTTTCCGAAAGGGGGCATAATCGATTTTAAAATTTTCTAATCCCACCCGAATCATGGACTGGAGGGCGGGAGGTTGGTGGGAGCCTCTTTTAATGCGCCGTTTTTTCCCCCAGCACTCGATATTCTATCCACTGATACATTAAAATTTGATCGAGAGCACTTCGTATATAAGCAACAAAGTTACGCTTCTGGACCCGTAAAACACGATGGTGCCGTCAAAATTGCCGAAAGATGGTGTCTTCCCGGAGAAGGTTTTGAGCTACAGCTCCTTCTATTCCGACGAAACTTATGTAGGTCTGAACTTTGCCTTCGAACCACTTGAAGGAAGGAACGTCACGCGTTTGAAAGACACTTCAACAGAATAGTAGACGGGGAAAACAAATACATACAAACATTTAACACTCGATAGTTCAGTTAGTAGGTACTGAAATGTTCTTAAAACTAAACTTTTCGTGGTTCCACATATGGTGCAGCCTTTGATAGTCATTTCCAACAGAAAAAAACGTCTGCCAAGTTGGGTGGGCAGTATAGCTTCCTCACGTACAAAAATTTAACATCCGGCAGTTCTGTTAGTACTGTAATGTTCTTAAAAATGAACTTTTCATGGTTCCATATGATCTTTATTGCATAGCCCTTCTACGCAGATAAGAGCTAGTAAAAAATAACCAAAATTTTCCATCGACATCCTGGAATTCCTAAGTGTGGCACAACATCTCCCCCATATTCTTAACTCAGATGATTTGGTTTGGAAACAGTTTAATTTGGTTGGGATAAAGTTTAATTTGGTCTGGAAAAGGTTGTATTTGGTTTGGAGATTCTATATAACGTATCTAATATTGTAATTCTTTATTTTAAGAGAATACAAGATGCGTTATCTTTCGTTTCCTTCATTGCAATAGGTATCTACGAATTTGTACATTAGTGTAGTGTTTGTATTTGTGTATTTGTATATTTAGTTCGTACCTACCTACTGTAAAAGTGTTTTAGTGAATCTGTAATTTAGATTCACTATTATACGAGTATTATCGAATTTCGAGTTAGGTGCATTCCGAAAGTAGTTATGTACCCACAATTATTGTTATAAATGAGTAACATCGTAGTAAGTGAGAAAATGAAATTCCACAAATTGTTTCAGCTGTTCAAAAGCCAAAGAAGTAATGCATTACATTTACACCAATGAACGGGTAGTGATTCAACAATGGACAAAAAGTTCGCAACTCATTCAACTTGCCCTATTTTTCCAAAATACTCGTATGTACAGTATTGGAGAATGGAGAGAAGAAAACAAAGATAAGAGAATCATTATATCGATAAGGGTAGGCTTTCTAAGTTATATAATAAAGTACCTATTCAAATTACTTACCGGTATTTTATTTATTCATTTATTTACAGGATGAGAGATAGTGTTAAGGCAACCAGCAGCCACGATGCTCGTTCGTCCATGGAAGAATCTTTGGCTTTCACTCCAAGGTCCCGCATTTCAGCTTCTGACACAATATATTATTAGTATGGTGGTAAACATTTTATATCAAAAATTTCAGGAAGCAGAACGACAATATTTTCAGGTTATCATATAAGCCTCCATCTGGGCACATTGGCGGAAATCTACCACCCGTGAAACAAAAACATGTATTCAGAAATACACAGAAGCTCGGGGGTTGATTGTATACTTTATTTACAATATACGGCAATGTAGTCACCTTTGTCACCAGCCTTCGCATGCCAATCACATTAAGAACTTGTAAAGTCAAGATTGTCGGATGTTGGAGTAATTATTTCTGTCAGCCATCTGAGTGAAAATATGAGTTTATTGTTTTATAGGTAGAAACTATTAAGTAGACACTAAAATAATCTAGTTTGAAGTATATTGTGCCAAACTTGTGCCCAACAACATCAAAATTAAGTTTATCAATTTATTTTGTAACCACTCAATTTTCATAATCCATAAAGTAGGTATACCTAGCATGGTTTCCATTTGAATAATTTAGTCCATGAGACGAATTGATGACGCAAACTGCACACTATTAAAATCCTTGGGCTCGTAGTTCCATTGTGTATTACTCGAGATTTTTTATACTTTTGGAAGCCTTCATCTTCTGATGTTACTGTCGATTTATATGAAAAGGTTGCCCAAGGAATAGTACGCCTACATAGTTTATTACTCTTTCTGAAAGAACTTAATTGTAAGATTTGAAATAAATGGGTATAAGTTTCGAATCCTTTTTTACAATCCGTTCTCGATTTCGAAGATAATAAATGAAGAAAGATTTGTCATTTGAAAATTTATCACTATCAAACTGATGTAGTAATTGCCGTACAAAACTGAATCCATCAATATACTCGTACTTGATCGAAATGTATTAGTAGTAGAGAAGGCCAAAACATTATTTGGCGCACTAAAAGATTCATGCATACTACTATGAAGGTCATCCGAATAAGCGAAATGTTGTTGATTTGTTGTTAGTATACTAGGAGAAAATACATAAAAAATCGTCAAATGTTCACAGTTATATTGAGGGCATTTGATGCATTAAGCAGTCGTGTTACAATCACCGACGCGACGTAGCACTGTGTTTCGATCCTGAGGATTTTTGTGGAAAAAAACTTGAACGACTAAGATCAGTAGAAATGCGTATCATGGTTTCATTAGACTATGTAGTAGAAACTAATATTATTTTTCAGTTATTGTATTTGTAATTAGTTATTGTATTAATGTTTATAATATTATTAATTTCCGACCTTTCCCTACCACTTTGGAAGCTGAAGATGAATATATTTTTTGAAATTTATATTGCCTTTTTTTCAACTGAAACACACTAGTCACACTGTGTGTCGTTATTATGATGAGGGAAATCATCAAAAACAATTCTAAGGCTTAAAAGGAAAAAAAATGTCATGAGAGTTTTGAGTTCAATTAGATGCCTTATCACTGAATGGCGCTCATGTGAGTTGGTGCGTTAAATAATACTCGTAATACACTCGATCGCTTGATAACTCAGATTCAAAAATGTATTGGTGAAAACATTCCACAGTATTACGATAATTATGAGCAACACTACAGCAATAAAATTTTATTCGATGAGATATCTAATGAAAGGCATGAACTTACCAGGGAGAATCGCTTCTGGAGTGGGTTCCCGCGAAATTCCATCTGAAAGAAAGATACGAAACTACAATACTAGGTAGATACATGTGGTTTATAAGTAACTGCAGTTCATGTTCCCGAATTTAGGATTCAACACAGTTCAGCATGAGTAACCATAAATAGATTAGAAAAGGTACTATATGAAAATATACCTGGAAGGTTGTACAGATAATGGAGGAGAACCAAAACATCCGGCAAATTCGGATTATCATATTTTTGTGGGAACGTGGTATTTGGATGGTGAGAAAGCGTTCTGGTTTAGAGCGTTCTAGGTTGAGAAATACTTACACCGTAAACATAAAGTATTTACCACTTCAAAAATGTTTAGTCTATGCCCAGATAGATGTGTACCTTTCTCTCATACGTACAGACTTTTTCCACTTAGCTTTAAACTTTTTCACCTTTTCAGTAGCTATCTTCATTTAGTAAATACTCAACTGTCACTAGACAAGAAGTGAAAATGAGAGGAAACAATGAGAAAAAGTACGCATTTTCGAATGCCTGTTATGAATCTGAAAACTCTTTAGTAAGCATTATTGTTATGGTCGTTAGCATGGCATCTATGGTAAGTTTGCAAAGTGTGATATGGCACTTTCTGGTTTTTAATCGGTATTTTGGCCCTCTCTGGCTTAATAGAGTACATTTAAAACATGTTTACATCGATTGAACGACTAAAACAATTCGAAAATGCAGTATTTGCTCTTTATTGTATTGATGTTAACTGAATAAATTATTTCATTATATTATAATTAAAATTCACTGTTGTTATTTATCCGTTATCCTTAGTAGTAAGTAGGTACGACAGATCCGTCTTAGAAAAAACATCACATATTATTCACGTCTAGTTTCAAGCAATCACAAGTTAAGACGTAAAATTCGTCTTGATGATAAGCTTCCTTCCTTTGGCTATTACCAAGTACGTCAGATTCGTCAAGACGAGGAAGTTATGTGTCCCAACTAAAAGTTATTCAAACCTGCAAAAACTAGTCCCGACTAGTAACCCTGTAGCAGTTCCGGTTGAAGGAACTGTTACCCGTAACGTTCCCAAAAGAACTCCGAGTCAGTCAGCTCCCTCTCTCATACCAGATCAGGTAAGTACTGATGTCGTATGCGGCCTGATTTGGTGTTGTCGTATGCGGCTAACGGAAGATTCGGTGTTGTCGTATGCAGCCTACAAATTACGCGTGACCTGCTCAGACGAGCGGCGATTTAGTGTTGTCACATGTGACCTAGGGTGGGGGGACCAGTGTTTGACATGGACCCAGTGATTGACATCTCACCAAAAAGTTTAAATAATAAGGTATAAAAGTGTTTTACGGGCTTGATCCTTTTTAATTTTGTGACTAAATACCTTCTCCGTGAAGTACCTATAAAGGCGGAAAATGGTTTCAAGTGGGATTTTGTGAAATCTGGAGAAGTTTACCCAACAGAACCTCGTGTTATCATTTCTTTATTGCAGTTTCTTGTGATTTAGCTAAGGAGGTAAGTGTTTTATTTTGTTTCATCATGCCTTCCACATTTTCAAATTCGATTGTTCCCATGGTTTTTCTCAATCAGTTTTTTGTGTAGATTGCATTTATGCTATCATTTTTTGGAAATAATCAAATATAACCTGTTGAAATGCAAATTTCAATTACTAATCCCCAAACTGATACTACCCTCAGTGATTGACAGTGCTGTCAATTACTGATCCTCTTCCAATTTTCCCTCTCCTACATTTTTTTACATTCTAATTGAAGGTTAAATCATAATAAAGTAGTTCCTAATCAAATTTTGACGAAAATCAAATGCTGAACCAGTGTATGACATGGTTGAAAGTGATGTCAAACACTGGTCCAATAAATTGTCAATCACTGATCGGGAAGGTTTCAGTCTTTGACAGCTACCAGCACTAGTGTTTGACACGTTCTCATAATTTCTTAGTTACCTAAGATGCTTTTTGGCTAATATCCACTTCTATATTATACAGGTTTAAATACTTAATATGGCTCCCTCTAGAAGAAAGGTGAAAAAAAATAATAAAGCAAAAGAAAGGCTTGAAAATGAAATGAAATGTGTGGCAGAAATGAAGCGGTGATGTAATGAAATCCAAGATGTGGATAAACCGTTCGCGTAAACTTATTACAGTAATCATAGTTCACCTTATGAATCCAAGACCTAATTACAAATAGAGGAATAATTAAAATCTACGCGGAAAATAACTACAAAGGTTCAAAATTGAATCCATACAGGCAATTAGAGTAGGGGGTTGCACCGCTGTTCCAACGAACTCACTGGCTCATGAAATTGCATCCTTCATATCAGTGATAATCATAAGATGAATCAGTTCTTGAATCAGTTGAAATATTAGATACAGATTTGATGACCACTCAAGTCATTGTTGACAGTGACTCGAGATGTGAAAAAGAAATCCTACTCGGGGGGCTATGCTTTCGGTATGGTGCCTCTATTTCACAACAACGATCTGGGAGGGCTTTTGATATAATATATGCGAGAAGCAATTTCATCATTCCTGTTTGGGACTTGGAGAAGCCGAGCATAAGGAGTAAAATCTAACTGCGTGTGACGAGTGTAGTACCCTAGCTAATTCGATGGAACTTCATTTTTAGTGAATCTCAATTCATTGTTCAAACACTTCAGCTCAATGTTACATAGATTCCAGTAATTGTTGTTTATTTTATTGATCTCCAATTATTCTTGTCAGCAGCTATTTTTACTTGTTCGAAAGAAACTCAGACGGTTCCGATTTAGGAGAAGTTTAAGACTGATTTTAAATGAATAGTTAAACATGGATCTCTATTCGTTCTTTTCATTTGTTATTTATTGTTAATATTTATATAAAATTCAATTATACTTGTACAAAACTGAGTTAAAATGCTCAATTTATTTATAAACTGTTTAAATAAACGTTTTGTTAATACACGGAATCATTTATTGCAGAAGAATTGATATGTCAATCATAGGGTGTCAATCACAGGTGCAACCAAAAATTTGGTTGTCAAACACTGGGTCAAAAAATTGATTTCGAAAAAACGAATTTGTGATGCTTTATGGCTTGAATTAGTGATTTTTCCAATTCTGAGCAGTTTGAAGACATCCTGATGCAGCAATAGATGTAAGTCTCAAGTTTGGACAAATGAAAAAACATAACTTAATTACTTGTCAACGTCGAAATTTCTCTTAAGGTGTCAAATACTGGTCCTCCACCCTGCATATTGGCACAACAATTAGCAGAAAATTCAAAAACTCACCTTATCTTCTAAATTCACTCCAAGTATGAACATCGCCGTTAGACTGGGTAGTTTAAGAAGCGTCAAACAACGGCGAAGCGAAACATATGTCTGGCATCCTTTTTTCGTGCATCTCAAAGTTTTGTTATTAATTACTTCACATTTGCTGTCACGTTTGCAGCTCATTTTCAGATACTCCCTTAGCACTCCCATCACACTTTTCCCCGTTTTTCACTATCTCACAAATTTAAGGTTGATTTTCCAGGAATCCCATTGCCTTCAAATAATTTACACTCATGTCGTCATAAATTATAATGTTTCTGTAATGATGACCTGGGTACAGAATCATTGCCATGATTTAACTAAAACTCAACTCATGAATAAACACAAATGGGTGGAAATGACTAGGTACGCCGATGGAACCGAGCACACACTGTGCATGCGTTTCTAAATAAAATGGAGGCCGCATACCACAACACGAAATGTGAGTAGGCCGCATATGACAACACCGAATCGCCCTGGTAGGCATGTAGGTAAATTAAGGCCCCATACGGCCCCAGATCTTACAGCCAAGGTAAGAGCTTATCTCATGGCACGAATAGCAATCAACCACTTTATTCAAATCCCACTGATTTATATCTATAACCCAATAGCTATCCTCACCTAACCCCATCCTCTTGCAGTATCTACTTACCTATCATTGAATTACATTCAATGCATCTCGAAATAAGAACAGTAAGAAAAATTTCTCCATCTTTATCTCTTCCCTAGAGGGCCATTTAAAGACATTTGTATTATAATTTCCAAGAGAATAATTTTCGTATCTCATTTAATAACCCTTGACCCCAATAAATATGACTACATAGTGTTGGAAAATAAGAAATGTAATCACAATAATTACTAATAATCACCCATAATGAGTTAAGTTAAAAATCGAAACATTTTTATATAGCTGAAACCAGCGGTCTCGACCTTATAATAATTAAAACGAGGTTCAGCGTTCAGTAGAACAAACGAGTCCTATTAGGAGGGCCTTAATAGCAAATGAAGTGTGAGTTACAGGACTGTTGCCAACAGGGTATAAATCGAGACAGTGACAGAGACCTCCCATGAATTTTGAGAGACTCGAATATTAGTCACTCTAAACTACTCGAACCCCTCTACGTAAAGTCCTCCAAGAGAATTCAACACTTTTAGGGTGTGTGAGGATGAGAAAATGGTTTTTAATTTCATGGACCGGCATCACTATGGCGTGTCAGCAAAATCATTGCATAAAAAAGAAAGAAAGTTATAATTTTATCGTATATCCAGAGTGGAATAAAACGTAATAGAAGAAAAATGGTGGATGGTGTTAAGAATAATTAAAGCTGTCTTCATTAGGAGAATTTCCACTTAAAATGTTGATTACTTATTAGTCTCCTGATTAATGCACTCATTCAGGAAAATTCCATTACCTATTTTCCACATCACCATTGTGATCCGAAACCACATTGTGAGTTTGAGTTATTTGAAGATGGTTTTGCAGAACTTCCAAGAGGATTACTTAGTTTACCCACATATTTGCTTAGCACATTACAAAGATCATATGACAGCCGATGTGATCGTACAAATTTGGGTTAGTTGAACTTACATAACTATGAGATTATTTCGAATTATTAGCACCCGAGCCATATGATGTGAATGAGTTGATTACACTGCTTTCTTTCTATTGGTTGGGTACATCGAAATTCGGCACGCAAATCACGAATTGGCCATAAATGTGCCTGAAGTTTTGGCATAACTTCGAACTACCTAACCTAAGGGGTTGAAATTGGATGAAACAAGTTCCACAAGAATAGTAATTATCTTGTTAGATTCGGATATTTTTCTTTTCGATGAGTTCATTTTGAAAACTGTTTACGATTCACAAGGAATCAAAGGTGGAAATTTAAAATATAAGTCGACACCACTGACCATAGTAAATAAATTTTCAGATGCCGAAACTGGGAATAGCTCATTTGGATTCATCCGACCGTTGAAACGTTCAAACTGTCCAAGGTAGCGAAACCAACTACCTACGTATTAATTTTAAATGACTTTGCTTATCTATGCTTTTTTCATCGTTTAAATTTTTTGAAAACCCTAATAAAAATTCTGTATGTTCTTAATTTTGTTTTTTGAATGTTCTTCCAACGTTTGAAATTAAAAATATAGGTCTAAACTCCTGTCCATTGTGAATAAATTGTCAGCCAGAGAAAGATTCTATAGCTCATTTGGGTCGATTCGATAGTTGAAACCCTCTAACTATCGGAGCTAGCGTAGTCAACTACGTATTACTTATCTATTACTCTACCTATCTACGCTTTTTTTGTTGTTATTTTTTGAACGTTTACATTCTATGAAAATCCCAATGAAAAGGCTGTCTGTTCTCAATTTTGTTTATTAGTGTTCTTCCAACGTTTGTCCTCATGAACTGGGGCTTTTTCATGGAGATGCTAATAACTCAGATTTAAAATTAAAGGGACGTTGGAGGAAAATAGAAACAAAATTAAGGACAGGCCGGCCTTCTTATTAAAACTCCTACTTTACTTTGTGAATTTTATAGTACCTAGTCACCCATACCATTTCGTGTTGTGCCATGGGGCAACAATCCAACAAGACATAAAATATCCGGCGCAGTCAATCTATATAATCATGTCATATGATATCATTTCAATTGATATAATTGTGTAAATATAATATAATGATGCAGTTAATAATTAATAGTTATACTTAGCTTGAAAAACGAAAACAATAACTTTTTATAGCGAACCGTTTCGTAGGATACAATTCTTTCTTTAATCGATTTTCGCTAATTCCTTCTTTAAACATATGCCAATCTTCAAACAGATATAGCTCGAGAACCAGTAGACGCCTATGGCTGAAATTTTTACCGAAGATTGTTGGGTTTATAAACTAAACATTTAGTTGCTAGAATTGTGATATCATTATTAGAAGGCAAAATACGGAATTCCTTTTCTTTAACAACAACTTTTTTTCTTTCATAAATTAGCTCAATTCGAT
This sequence comes from Adelphocoris suturalis, assembly GCA_030762985.1. Classification (NCBI taxonomy): domain Eukaryota; kingdom Metazoa; phylum Arthropoda; class Insecta; order Hemiptera; family Miridae; genus Adelphocoris; species Adelphocoris suturalis. The sequence goes on along the minus strand of CM061042.1, from coordinate 62,528,324 downwards.
TTTTGGAACATTCTAACGCTTACATTGTTTGGCAAAAGGACCAAAACCAAGTAGACTGAATGGGTAGATCCCGAGTTATAACAATTTATAGAACATTACTACCATTCAACTATATATACCTATGTTGATGAAAAAACAAAAAAAAATTTTGTTGTTGTTTTAATTGGCCCATTTTATGATTAGGGAATTGGAAAAATTTAGTTGAATACTCAGAGACACAATAAAGAAGTTAGTTATTCCAGTGATAAATCGCCTTAAAGAAAAATTTCGTGACACATCCGCGTAACGTTTTTTTTCTAGTTAGTCCAAGTTTCGTGACACTTCCGCGTAACGTTTTCGGGCAGTTAGCTCAAGGCTAAAGCATGTTCCATGCTAAAATGTCGTGACACATTCGCGTAACGATTTTCGCTAGTTGATCCAAGGCTAAACATGTTCCATGCTAACAATAAATTCTTCGATCAGTTACAATTGAGTTGTTAGAACCAAGTGAAAACTGCTTAAAACGAATCAAATCCTAAAGAAATAACCTAATCAAAACTTCATTTATAATGATTGCATGATATGTATTTAAGGAACATACCCATTCCTCTGGTTGTGAATCTGAACGTGTCAGACATTTGATTCCAACCGAAGACGTTCCTGGCTTGCAATTTGGCTTCGTACTGCGTTGAAGGCTCAAGTGCTCTAATGAGGTAACTCTTCTCGTGAGTGATGGATTTCTCTTCCTTCGTCTCTTCATCGCCCTGGATCACGACGTCGGTCCACTCTTTGAAACCGTGTGCCGCACTCTGAAACAGAATCCCCACGATTTAAAATGTAATACCACAATAATGAAAAACGATAATACAGCAAAAGCTGCAAATTATTGCACAGAGGCTTATTATTTCGGTACTTTAGTTCTTATTCGATCCATTAGGTATCTAAATATATATCTATCTAACAAGAGGCAGTATTGTTATTATACGAGTATTACAATCGTCATTATCATCATCTGTCTCCAGCGGATATGTTCCCGGTCTTCCCAGACGCATTCTGGGCATAAGCAGTCGAACCATCAGGAAAATCCACTTTTCTCGTGTCTGGAGGAATCTAATTTGGTTTCGATCGGGTTTCGAAACAAACTTGGACGAACCAGAACGAGCCCCCAACCTCGCAGAAGTCATCGCATTGTGCCGTCGCGACGTGGTCCATAGAAATCATCCCCGCCAACGACCTAGTGCAGTCGCTAATGATATATGGCATTGTTTGTTGGGGTAGAGTGGTTAATTATTTGTTGGATATGATCTTTATCACGCAAAAATTGTTGATAAGAGTCCTCCTTAAAAAGAGTCGACTTTTTCCAGCATAAGAATTGTTTGCTGTATTCAAAGAACCTACTGTGTTTGAGCTCATTATTGAACTTGGATTATTGAAGTGTTTAAGGAAATGTTAGATGGTAAGATTGCTAGAACGCCACCCCAAACCCGTTCAGAATTGGCAGTGACTCTTGAAGTTGTGTTTAAAAATACCTCCTTTGCACAAAGATCTCATCACTATTTTGGTGTTAAATATTTTAATAAACTTCCGGATGAACTCAAACTAACTCGTACGTTATCAATGTATAAAAGAAGAATTGAACAATTTAACGTTAAACATAATATAGCGAGGTAATTTTAATCTATACTTGTCCAATTAAAAATTGATTTTAACATTTTTAATTTTTTCTTAACTTAAATGCGAGAATCGAGCATAGGTATTGTTATTACGTTCTTTTGTAATGCTATACCTAATATATTTCTTAGCTCATGTAGATTATCGGCGATGACACCTTGTCAATTTTGATCACTATTTAAGACTCCCAACCCCAGCACGAGTTTTACTCTTCACGAGTCTTTACTCAGTCTGAGTTCAATCCCTGGTCTGATCGTTTTTTTTTTTTTTTTTTTTTTTTTTCTAATGGCCATCAGCAAGTAGGTAGGCCGATTTTTTTATTCGTTTTATAATTTTCACAAATTCTCTAAAATAGAATCAAATTATTATTTTCCAAAATTTTCGTTTCTTTAATACAAACCACGGCTCTTCAAGGTTTTCACGAACTCTCTATAGGTGCCTACTTTTGAGTGAGCTACGGTCATTACTATGAATCACAGCGAGTATGCAGTATCAAAAGTGAGCAGTACAAAACTGTGCACTTTTTTCGACAACAGCTCTGTTATTCAGAGTTTAGTGCCAGAGAAGATGTTGCCAGCGGGCTCGAATGACACTGGGAGAGATAGCCACTTTCCGGGAGGCCCCGTCAGAACGAGTGGTCTACAAACAGCGCCAACTGCTAGTTTGATAAATTTATCGTATACAATGGCCTCCTTCTTTGGAACTAGGTTTTCAAACGGAACGAGTCGTTCTCAGCGTGTCACGGCTACATTAAGCGGACCGGATGAGATGGAGAGGGGGGGGGGGGGGGGTTCTGATACAACTTCGCCCAATGAACCCCAACTTTCAATTCTTTTGTGTCTATTCCCGGACATTCGCTGCACCCTTCAGTGACACATCTAGCGTGAGGCTACATACTAATTTCCCTGCCTCTTTTTCAGTATCATGAATGAAGAAAAAGAAGAAAAAGAAAAAAGGTTTATTATAAATTAAGAGTACAGGGGAAGAACGAAATATGATGGTTTTTCCTTATTCCGAGAAAAATGAATTCGGATGCACAAAACTCAATAAAATGATCAAAAAATTTGAAATTTTGTAATTATAATGTCAAAGTACAGGTAAAAGTAATGAAAATGCCTAATTACCTCACGAAATAAATTTTATTGAAATATGACGGGGAAAAAAGACGAATATCACAGAAAACAGCAAAAGAACGGGATAAATTCTTTGACAGCGAGTGATTTCCTCTCTTGTGGGTTAATTTCTCGAAATGCCTCCTGGTTTTTTTCAGTACAGAATATTTTTGAATAAATCAAATCCCTGGATTTTCCGGAAGAGGTCGAAATTTTTCTCGTGAAGGAACATGATGGGGAGTAAAATTCTGATGGAAGAAGTCAGTTCTGAGCCAGATCTTTTCATAATTGGCGGATTCGGCGTCACAAACTTGCTAGTAAATTCTGCATTATAGTTCTGACTTTAGTAAATTAGCCAATGGTAATCAACATGAAATTTTACTTCTCTCAGCGGCCTAGTCTTCATTGGAGCTTTAGGAACAGGTATACTTTGTTTCAAGAAAACCCGCCCAATCAAAATATATCATATTGATCAGGCCAAGAAGTTAATGTATCAGACACAACCCAACGATGGATATTGAATAGAGACAGCAACAGATCGGAAAAGTGGAAGAATGAGAAATATGAAACACAGCTAACCTGCTGTGATTCAAAGGCTGGATAATGAACTAACAAGGATGGGGAAAGTGGCAGCTCCAAGTTAGCCCGTTCTTTCCCTGGACCGCTCCCATAAGCCCGTTCTTTCCCTGTATACGAAATACTCACCCGCTGTTTTGAATTATTTAGACTCGTTTATTCCCTGTTTGACCACACCACCGTGTTCGGCTACCCCCAATATATAAGGTACCTTCCTCTGTACTGTTCAAATGTAAACATAACGAATTTGCCAAATTCACATCAAATGATCAATACGACAATAATAATTTGTCTGCTTGAAGTAGGGCCGTACAATGCATGCTGTTTTATGTTAATAATTGTTCCATTTATTGATAATAAAATACTGAAATGAAACGCGTACTTTGCGAAAGCTACACCACACACCAAAATCCACTTTAACACATTGATCAAAAATTAAATTCTGCAACAAGCGATTTCCTATATCTCCAGGCCAACCTTCAATTGAGCTTGAGCTTTGTCCAATCAGGGCCATTCAGGATTGGAATCACTTCATCTGGAGACAAAGTGTCGCGGCGGAATGCAATGAGCCGAAATTCGGCGAGAATCAGGCATCTACAAAGAAGGTGGTATACATGCTCTCGTTCGTGGAGATTGCACGTAGAGCATTCTTCCGACTCGTCAGTTCTGTAAGGTTTCCCGTTGAGACGGAGGCTTCAGCTCGAAACTTTAATGCCCATCGTGCAATACGCAGAGGAACTCAATCATCTCTTACCAGACTAGCGCTTCACTGATTGGTCCAGTCTGTGATATAGTGTGAAAAAGTCAGAAGTGGCAGCCCGTTCCTCAAAACGTGACTTCCTGTAGATCGAAAATGACGAAAAAAGGCTTGCCATGTCCAATTTAAGGAGCTCAAATTCAAATGAGCACAGGTTGTCAGGAACAAAATACTGCATACAAAGGCGAGCATACTTCTCCACATACCCAGCTCCAATCCTTGTCAGCTCAACTGCTACTCTTCTGGGGAGACGGGACCGAGACATTTTTGAAATCTTCCGCAAATAGTTGAAGTGTAGTTTGAGCGTTTAAACTGATAATTGACTCAGTTCGGTCTCCAGATACTATAGTTCGGTGTAAAATGAGGGAGATGGAACAACTTTCTTACAAACTGCTACTGCACCGATTCCACAGAATCATACTCCGTGTAACCCCACGATTGTGCTGCATAACACAGTATGGCTCTCGTGATAGCATTAAAAATCTCCATTTTAGCGGGTAGAGGAATGTTGGGAATGGAGAAGGCTTGACCCCAAACACAGTTCATAGCCGTCTTGGCCGACTTAGCATTGCGTGATACGTGATTAGTAAAATACAGCCTAGGCGTTAGGATAATTCCCAACTAAGGATGTTCCTTAACTATTTGGAGATCCTCAGTGCCATAGGTCCAATGTTCTGTCGCACGACGCCTGCCACCCCTCTGGAACACCACCACCTTCGACCTATCCAAATTAGCCTCAAGCTCCCACATTTCACAACACGCTCGAACCGCATCAATGTTCAACTGTAGCTCCACAGGGTCATCCGCCAAAACCACAATGTCATCCGCATACAGCAGCACTTTAATCACAGTCTCGCCAACCTGAACACCAAGCTGTAGTACCTACATCAGGCCAATCATTAATTCAGTCTCATGAATGCAGTTGTTTTAATGTTCATGGATCTGATGAGGAAATTCCGAAATCCTTGTCACACACCTATTGAGTGTTTCATGGGAGTTTGTTCGATTCAATTACAGTAGCAGTTTAGGAGTAAATTATGAATTTCTGATGATAATTCGGTTATCCACCTTATCTGATTTTTTCATCCGATAAATAATAAATCTTGATTGGTGCATTTACTCAAAACCTTTTACTGCACCAAGTAAACTTATTATCAATATTAGTTTGGCTCATTTTACTAATATACATTTTGCATTGGTTAAGATGTATTTTTGTTCCATGTCTCTCTCGCTTTTCACATTTACTTCTTACACGAGCTCCTGTGGTTTCAAATTATTAAGACGACTAATTAGATCTCGCACTTTCAAAAGCTTTATAGCTTCCTCATTCATTTGATCTTTAGTCTGAGAAGATGAGCAGTCGTTTAATCACTTCATCCACGGTGTCAATTTCATGCTCGCGGTGGAGAACACAATTTTGGACATATCCCTGCGTGCCCGTGAATATTGTAGTAATGAGTTCTTAAAACGCTAGATGATCTGTCTATTAGTCGGAGTTATGCTGCCCCTCACAACTGTGCTTCATAAGACCAATCTGGCTTTAGTACTTGATTGTACAAAAGCAGCTTGTTACCAATGTTTATGCTAGACGCCGTCCGATAAGACAGTCCATTTTCTTTGTTTCAACTTGAATTCAGTCTCTCTTTTTAACATGTTCCTAACATCTGAGCTTGGCGTCTAGCGTCATGCCCATATTTTTGGTTTCGTTCGCGTAGGGAATTGCTAAATTGTTGAAGAGAGTGAAGATGTGTTGGACCAGCCGATTGACTCGGCCTCATCAAATCTGATCCTCCGTTTCGATGGCTAAATGCTGGTTTTAGAGACAGACTTAATGAGGTTTGATATTGATTGCATTGATTGTTGCTGTCAGTCACAGTCAGGACTGCAATGTGGGGCTGTCCAGTGATCAACATCTGGGTAAATCACTGGTAGTGAAGGCGTTAGAAAGTTGATGAAAGAGTGGAAAAATTAATTGTTTTTTCAAAAGGAAAATGTATTCTGCACGAGTTACTGATGATTAATTATAAGGAAGAAACATAATACATACATTAATTTCTCTGATTGCTAAAAATAAGTTTGCTTAATCCATCTATTCCTAAAACCGACCAATACCCTAACTGAAGGAGAATGACAAGGAGAAGCAAAAATACTAAAGCTGGACCTCAAAGACGTCTTGAGGGATTTAGTATGCCCAGTGTTTGCAGAAAATGTATACTGTTCGATTCAGTATCTCATACTGAATACACGTCGCCTGGCTAGAGCCTTCAGAGTCCGTTACCCCGTCAAACATAACCGAAAAACTGAGAGAGACATGTGTGTGTCGCATTACCCTGTGGTATTATTACCATGTCAGAAAGGGTGATGAAGCCAATCGTAATTTTTCCTTGCAGCACTGAATGGAATCAGGGCTTTCACTAAAGCAAGAAGTACCTGATTATTAAAACGCTAGTTTTGATTTAATATTTCAAATAATTAGGCTTAATAATCAACCGCAAAACAAAATGTTTCAAACTCCCCTCCGAATATGTTGGTTTACATTACAAGATGCGTAGAATCCAAAAAATAAATAAATGTAAATTCGTCTTCTTCTCTCATGTGGCGTCACCTTCCGGAGTTTTTTTGTTTTCAAATTACTATGAACCAAAAATTATGAAGCTGGGTCACAAATAATACATGGGCTTATGTTGGTCCACATAAAAACATAGTTGAAATATTAACAAATCAAGATCTTAAACATCTTTTTTAAATAGTTTTTCAACTGGTAGATTTGATTCAATGAATACGCTGGCCACTCTTAACTTGTACACACTGGAAAAAACCTTTATTGGGTCGAACGTTACTAGTTTTTCCAAATATGGCTACGATATATTTGGTACGAGAATGCTGACAGTGGCTACGACATGCTGTCAGTGGTACGAGAAAATCGGGTATCCTCAGATGTAGTCTCAACATATTATACAGAAAAATCTTGATATACCTAAGTATTGAATCAGTTCAAGTATGGATATCGTGTACTCTCTTTTTTACTCCTTCACTTTCTTCTAGCATAGGTACCTAATCTCATTAAATGATTACCTTCCGTAGCGGCTTCTTGTTAGAAACTGGGTCATTTTCAATTGCGTTACTCGGTGTCGAACCGACCGGAACTTTCCTGAAGTAAAGGCGATACTCTTCAATTGCTGCGTAACTGGTGATCGTCCACGAAATATTGTAGCTGTCTCTTGACTTTGCTACGTCTGGACTGATTATGACTCCCTGATGTGGCTTCCCTGCAACATACCGGATTATCACAGCTTAGATATGTATCTGGAATTATGACTTTAACTATTGTAAATATATTCATTGTGAAATAAATTTCTTTCTCTTTCTCAGATTTGAGATTGTTTAATTAATAGTAGATTTTTTTTCAAAAGAGATACAGTCAAAATCGTTGACATGAATAAGACGTTGCCCAAAAACCTGACTTCTTGTAGGTTTTTGATTGTTGATGTCGGCTAAAATGCCAAGACCAGACCAGACCCACCCACCACGACGGCTCTACTGGTGAAAAAGCACACTTTACCGGATGTTGTGGAAAAAAGAGATACCTACTTTATTGAACAACGTGAGAATGAGGTTCATGTTGACGTCACGCCCTCCTTCAACATAGGATCGTGTCGAAAAAGAGAGGAAAAATCCTGTTCGAGTAATGAAACGTTTATTAGTTCGCCGTGGTGAGGGATCGTTGCTAAGAGTGGAGGCAGCTGAACTGGTACTGTGGGTGAGGCGGCAGTATTAATCATTGTTGGGAAATAACAGCTCTAAAGTACAGCAGAGTCGGAGTTTGGGAGCCGCGTGTAGGGGAAGAGGCCGTTGGGTAGGGGTTGGGGTTGAAGAGCACATTAGCTTCGAGCTCACGTACACCACTCCCGACCCTGATTTACTGTAAATAGTTCAAATTAGGGAACGGTTGGTAGGAAGGTAGAAAATACGTTATCACGGAGCGAAGAGGGAGGACAGCTTGCCGCTCCCGGTCTCTTACGAGATGTTTTCCTCGTGATTTGGAGGCTTCAGTAAAAGAGCGCTTTTGTTTGTTTTGTCGTTGTTCGGTGCGTGGGTTTGTTCAACAGTCTTGCTGTTCTAGTACTGGGTTTGATTGACTGCACCCCCTTTCCTAGAGCCAGAAGCATGAATGAAGGGCGGGGGTCACTGTCGCGGTTTGACTTCAGGTTTATTATCTAATATCAAAATTAGTTAATATGCATGAAATTTGTTGGACGTGCATTTACGTGAATGGAAACCTAACTTAAATAGACAAAAAAGTTCATCTGCTACCTACCTACTCTTTTATGATACTAGTAATTTCAAAATAATGCTTCTCCATTATAAATGCGTGATAAATCGAGAGCTTTCCAACGAATGGTAAACAATTTCTGTCCGTTAAAAACTTGAGAAGTTTCATTCCCCCCGAAATGGCTTGGTTGTATGTAAAAATCATTAGAAATCAACTGTAACGCTTCTTCGTAACGCAACGCTTTTTGAGTCCATGCGTCAAAGTGAAGACATAAAATATCAAAAACAACCGAAATGCCAAGCGTAAAAACCTTAACAATAGTATTATTACTTCTGTTTTTGTTTGACATTTTCATGCCTTTGGTTAGGCGCTTAAATTTGGAAATCGTCATGAAAATATGGAGCATCACGGGAACCAATCATGTAATCGATAAACAAAGCGTGCTTGGTCGCTAAGAAATTATGTTTAGTTGCTTCAGATCTTTAGTTGCTACCATATAGTCAGCAATATTTAATTAGCGTTGGAGTACAATGAAAAATCGAGGAGATATCAATTATGTTACTATGTCATTATAATAAGAATGTGCTAATTCTCGTAAATCCTCGTAGTATTTATGTTATATTATTTTGAAAATTCAGAACTCCAAGTAAAAAGGAATTTAAACTACCGATTTCATGACAGAAATCTCGTTCCAAATAATATTTGATAATTTAAAATATACATTAGATTTTTTGGCTGTTTTGCAGGTTTTGTTCATTTATTGGCAAATGTTAATGGTATTCAAGTTTTAATTCTTCATTTCGTTGGTTAATAGATAACTGATTCTCCTTGGTGCATAAGGAATGAAAAACTACAAAAAGATCTCGAAATACCGACAGTCAAAGATTTCTTGTAGCATATCACGATAGTATACATTCCTTGTATGCATAGTGCAGGCACTCATCCAAACCAACATGTCAGACAAATACCAGCAAATCATCCTCCACCTAGCAGCCAACGACGTCTAAAATGAGAGCACCGCTGCGACGTCTCTAATGGCTTCAATTGATCCAATCTCTCTAGAAGTAACAAGTTGTGCATATAGCCAGCGTGCTATATTTGATAACTGACAAACACGATAGTACCAATTTCGAACATTATTATTCTAATGGAATTATTATATAAAAAAAGGAAAAAAGTCTGCCGAGTTGGGTGTGGCACATAGATTCCTCGTTTACCTAGAAGGAATGTATAGATCATTGAAACATTTTAAATGATCTAGAAAAATTCCATAGCGGAAAAGAGTAAATCAAGAAGTAGCTTGAAATGTCACAATTGATTAATTAAGAAACGAAATAATGATAGGTAATCAATGTAATTTACGTTTGTGCAAGTGCAGAATGAACTGTGGAGTTGAAAACAAAGAAATAGGGACCATGTACAACCTAACTCATGCATTCTCTGATTTCATCGAAATCGGACGAAAACAGTGGAAATTAAGGTCGTTACAAGGATTTCACATATAGGCACATGCTCAGTAGCCATTAATGATACAATCATGCTGAAATCGATATGAGATGATCAAATCTCCATCTCCCAACTTTCATCCGAATTTGAGCCAAATCAGACGACTAGGGCGTGAGAAAATGATACTTGGTAGAATTTACGTTTACGCATGCGCAGAGAGAGGTATTGAGTGAAGAAAGATGAAACTGATAGGGTACTGTCTACCCTCTGGCCCGCACATCCCCTGAAAATGTCATCCAAATCGGATGAAAACTGCAGAAAATAAACTTGTTAGGTACAAGGATTTGCGGACACACGACAGACACACATACACACACACAGACAGAAAGACAGACATGGAACCAAAGAGACCAAAAAAAAAAAGAATTTCCGAAAGTGAAAACAATGCTTCCGCTACCTTTAGGTAGACTCGAAGCAAAAGGAGAGTAAGGAAATAACACCCTTCAACCCAACACGGAACTTCCTTCTCTTCTCAACCACGTAGCTATGACAGGTGAATCTGGAAGAAAGAGTGGTGTAGCGGCCGGTAACCAGGAGCGTTGTGATGACACAGCGTGACCATATTTTCCGTTCTCCGACCGATTGGGAAAATATTAACTTTAGTGCAATAGTCATTGAGTTGAGCTTCCCAACGCGAACGTTTACTCTCCCAGCTTCCCCACTCTTCAGTTTGTGGTGGTTCCAATATTCAAAGTTATTCTCTAAATTGAATAAAAACCAATTACCCATTTAACAAATACTGTGCCCGTTTGATCACAGCGCACAATCACATGACTTTTCAATCAATTGTATCACTACTGCCTGGGAAGTACTATCTGCAGTTATATCTACCACATCCAGAGTGGCGTTGTCCCAAAGTTCAACATTTTTACTGGAATAGGAACAAAAGTTGCACTCAGCGTGGTTTCTCCAGTTGTATTATGATACCCTACCACTTCCAGAGAAACCCCATTAGAAATTTCAGCATCTCAAGTTAGATAGAAATAAAATTACAAAGCTCACTCAGCGGATTAGAGTGATTCTTCGAGTTGAATTTATACTCTACCACACCCAGAGAATCCCAGTTCCAAATTTCAGCATATCTATTTAGATAGAAACAAAATTCCGTTCAGAGCTCACTCTGCTGAATAGAATGAATGGGTCCTTAAGTTGCAATTACACTCTACCACACCCAGAGAGGTCCCATTCAAATGTCCAAGATCTTTAGTTGAATAGGGATAACATTAGGTAAATAGCTTACTCAGCTGATTAGAATGGTTTCTCAAGTTTTAGTTATACTTTACCACATCCAGAGAGGTTCCGTTCAAAATTTCAGCATCTGAAGCTGAATTGGAACAAAATAAGCTAGAGATCCCATTCATCTCATTAGATTGGTTTCTTGAGTTTTGCAGTATTACAATATACCACACCCTGACAAGCGCCGTTCCGAATTTCAGCACTAAAGCTGGATTCGATCGAAATTAGGTACAGATCCCAGTCCAATGATTAGAGAAATATTGTTGAAGTTGTGACTATACTATATTTCAATGAGTAGCCTATATTTCAATTGTAGCTTATTAGCAAGAAAAACTAAAAACTCGAGGGAATTTAAGAACTCTACAGTGATCAGGGTGGCTTCGTACCTTTTTATTTTTACCCAGCAGTCCCAAAAAGGCTCAAATTCAACTATCAGCTACGAAGATTCAACTTAAGTACCTAATAAATTTTTCAGCCAAGCGTCCCCGTTTTTGCTCGATATAACTGTATTACGTAAAAACTAACACCGACCAACATTACTGCAGTTAATAAGGCGTTTATAACATCAATTTTTGACCATTCTATCTTAATAAAACTGCGCTTCTCAACCCACCCGTTTTGGTATCGTTGAATTCGTTATCGAAAGTTCTTTACGCATCAACGCAACCCATCCAAACGTCCGGTTTTTCCTTAATTAACAATTCGTATTAATCCCGCAACGTCGTTATGGAATGCAGAGTTCTCGATGAAGGAGTAAGTATAGAGGATTGTAGTATAGCCTTAGTCCGGAACTTGCGCGTCAATTTGCACCCACCCTCATGGAAATCGGTGCAACCGCCCGGCCTTGGTGTACAGAAGAACAAACAAACAGACATTGTATTTTATATATTATTAGAATATAATTGTGATAGATGCATAGAAAACATATCTGTTTTTGTGAGTCATAAAGCAAGATTACCCATACAGCTCTTCGATAATTAGGTAGGTACCTAGTAGTTTCTCTCGATATTCTCTACCTACCTAAGGATTTATTGATCCACACAGGCTCTTGAGTTACCGGGAAATGTTAAGGCAAAGGTCTGTGATCCCTGTAGGAAATGGTGATTTGAATGCTGTTCTGCCTCCCCGCTCAAACAAACTTTGTCGGGGGGTTGGCCAGCAGGCACGGCACAAGGGACAGGTGCTGGTGTCACCCGTGCATATTTCTTAGCCAAACTTCCGCCCCTTCACGCCTTTCGCATCCCATCCCAGTGACCCTTCAGTCTTTCAGGGGGGATGAAGGGCCTTTATAATGAAATTGTCAATTCTCTTTCAACGCCACTGATGATGAAGAGTGGAGGATTGTAATTTAATTTTTATTTATTTCGTCGTACATCTAGATATAAGGGCGCCTTGAAATCATATACTCGTATGGCAAATTCATGTCCTCAAAATCAATATTTCCAGTTTCGCTTCATGGTTTGCCTATATGTAGCGGAAGCATTATTTTCACTCTCGAGGTATGAAAAATTTGTTGTACCCACCAACAAAATGTCCTCTTCCATTTTACGTTCCTGGACCATTCTGAATAACTTTAGTTCCATTTTTGTCTGTGTGTGTCGAGTGTTTGCGAATTCTTGTAATAAACTCAAATTCCACAGTTTTCATCCGATTTTGATGAAATTTTCGTGGAATGTGCGGGTTCGGTTGTAAAATGATCCTCTATCAATTTCATGTTGTTTGATCTCACTCAAATTCGGAAGCAAGCTTGGAGAGATTTTAGAATTCCATATGATTTTCAACAGGATTGTGTCATTAATAGCTGCTGCTCATGGGCTAATATTAATTCCTTGTAACAAGGCTAATTTCCACAATTTTAATCTGATTTTTATGAACATTACCGGGAATATGTGGAACAGGCTGTGATTGGTCCTTTATCAGTCGCAATGCTCGCTGATCATTACTTCACTCTGCGCATGCACAAACATAATTACTTCAAGCGTCATTTTCTCGTTTTATAATTTATAGATTTTGTCTATTTTGGTTTATTATTTCCAATAATAAGCCTTTGTAATGGTATAGGAAAAAAAAAAAACAATCTATTTTATTTCAAAATTTGTCACTTTAGGTTTCAATGTGCGAAGATTCGAAAACTGCAATGTCCGCACGCCGTCCGGGCCATAAAAGGCTTTAATTGATGAAAAAAATCCGCTCTTTTGCACATGGACACCACTTAGAGTCTAGTTGGTCCTGGAATCTAGCCAGCCAAAAATGGTTTTAACATGGAATCATGTTTTAGCGATGGATCCCCCGCCGAAAAGTGAGACTATAAAGTGAGATGAAAGTAGCACCAATAATTGTGATGATTTCCGCTTACAACCGAGTCGTTGCTAGGGATATGATACTTCGTCGTTTTTCATCCCACAAAATTCGTTGACCATTCGTTCGAAAGCTCTCGATTTATCCAACCATACTATATTAACTACTGCGAAGTGCGTGGCCAACAAGCTGAGTTATGAGCATGGTTATATGAATAATTGTTTACACACAGGTGATCATTCTCAATTATTGATATTGTGAACATGATTGCAACCGCTTGTTAATTTCTGATGATTTCATTGAGCTGGTGTTTCGATTATGTGATTCATAGCAGGTGATCCGAATATTGCGAGAACGGTTTGATTTGTGAAGCGGTGGTTAAATCATTTTAATTGGTAATTTCTATACTTTACACTATAGTATGTAGCCTCTTTAGCCTCTTTCTATAATAAAGTGAATGTTTACTCGCGAGTTTCTATTAAGAGATCATCATCTCACAAGAGCTCAATCGTCGTGATCATTTCTATAATAAAGTGAATGTTTACTCGCGAGTTTCTATTAGATCATCATCCCACAAGAGCTCAATCGTCGTGATCATTTCTATAATAAAGTGAATGTTTACTCGCGAGTTTCTATTAGGAGATCATCATCGTCGTGATCATTTCTATTTTAAAGTGAGAGCGAGGAGCTAAAACATGGTTCTTTATGGCGAAGCCCCTTGCGAGTCCCGAAGGGCCGAGTCTTCCCCATATTTTTCCTCGTACTTTGATTATTCTATTTCTATTGATTTGCACAAACAACCACTGCGTTACTAGCGAAGTGTAACTCCCTTAGTTTCCAAAGCAGGAAAATCGTTCGCCACTTTTTGGATTGCTCTCATTTTATCACACAATCTCATGGACCCTAATCCATTGTAGTGTCAAGGAAAGCTGATTTATTACACTGAGTTATCAAGTAATATTGCTAAGTTTTTAGTCTATTTCCACGGAAAAATCAAAAGCTAAATTGTTAAATCAATTTCTGAAGTTAGGTAAACATCATTAACAAACAATAATACTAATTATTATTGCTACTGCAGTTAGGTATTGATTGTTACTGATGATGATCCAAGCACCGAAATCAATATTACATTGCAACTCCATATTTTTTTGTGGAAATAGAAATGTTCTTCACTTACTTCCATTTTGAAACTGGTTACTACAACTTCATCGGGAGTGATTTATTTTGTTTTAATGGTTAGTTTCTTGATTTTCAATCTCCAATTTTAACACAGAATGTGTTTTAGCTATGGACTAACTAGCCGAAAATGGAACGCGGGATGGTAACGAAATGTGTGACGGATGATTTTCACGTACAACCGAGTCGTTGCTAGGGATATGGTACTTCGTCGTTTTTCATCCCACAAAATTCGTTGACCATTCGTTCGAAAGCTCTCGATTTATCCAACAATATTATGTTAACTACTGCGAAGTGCGTGTCCAACAAACTGAGTTATGAGCATGGTTATATAAATAATTGTTTACACACAGGTGATCATTCTCAATAATTGATATTGTGAACATGATTGCAACCGCTTGTTAATTTCTGATGATTTCATTGAGCTTGTGTTTCGATGATTTGATTCATAGCAGGTGATCTGAGTATTACGAAAACGGTTTGATTTGTGAAGCGGAGGTTAAATAATTTGAATAGGTAATTTCGTATGTAGCCTCTTTAGGACATTTACTTGATAAATCGCTCTTGATTTATCACGAATTTATTTCGTTTTTTTTTTCGTAGTTTCATACTATAACTATATAAATTGATGTTATAAATGAATAGTAAACAATGACGCTTGTTTGGTTGTCACTTGGTTGCGCGACAACGAAAACACATTCTGTGTTTCAATAATTTCGTCCGAAGTATGTAAATAGAGGTAACCGGGGGTCCAGGGGGCTTGCCCCCTGGCGAGGCGCGGAGCGCCGAGTTTTCTTAAAATAGGTAGGTACCTAATTGAAAACATTTCAGTGATCTATAAATTCATGTTAGGTACGTATACAAGGAAGCCATGTGAAATATAGATAGCTGAAATATAGATAAATTGAGATCTCAGAAAATCTCAAGGTAACATAGATGGGCAGAGAAGGGGTGGGTGTGGCAAAGTTGGCGAGGGGGGTCGCTAGCCCAGCGGTGGTGCTTCCGAATTCGGTTAGAACTTTTCCACTTTTAGCTATTTGGAACCATTGTGCGCCATCTGAAGCTTTTCTCTGAAACTACTGGACCGATTGATTATTTCATTTATGAAAATTGCATTCCATTCGATCAAACCTAAAGAGTAATATAGGCAATAAAGTTCAGTAAAGAGAATAGCGAGCCCAAAAGTACGTCGGATAATGTGATCATGTTATCTAGGCGATCGTAGGTCAATGGGGAGTGCATCGGACTGAGAGTGGCGCTGGCTGCGCAACTACTGTCAACGGGCTTGGGGTTCGTATCCCAGCGGACCCAACACATATAATGAACATATATTCACCCAACATATGAATATATATTAATTCTTCTAATCACTATCAAAAAAATTTGTTTTCCATTTATTTATTTATACTTCCGAGTCTATTTTTAGTTATTCGTCTAATTTTTTTTCTGGTAGGTGACATCGTCCAGTTATATTTCTCTATCTATCTATCTATACTATTTATAAGAATGAAACTCCGTCTGTTTGTCTGTTTGTCTGTCTGTCTGTCGTGTCTATGCACGGCCAAACGGCTGAGTGGGGGGAGTGTACGAGTGGGGGGATCTTCTTGAGATTTTCCGAAAGGTGGAACGAGCGAATTTAAAATTGTCTAATCCCAGCCGAACCATGGGCCGTAGGGCGGGAGGGGGGTCGAAGTTCCGGTTAATGTGCGCTTTTTGGACTTCCCCGCTTCCCCTACCCCTCTAAACGGCCGTTGACAATTCCGGAAAAATACGGGTTTCGTAGGTTTTCCTACGAGGAAGACGACGGCGCGATCGGATCGCGAAAAAAGTATCGGGAAATGCGTAAAAAAAAATGCGAGAGTACGGACCCGTTTTCTCGAAAAGTCCGCCGAAAAACTTGGTTTTTTTAAATTAAAATATACCCCATAAAGGTACGTTTTTCGGAACGGTTTTCGCAGGCGAAATAAAGGTTTGATCCCGCCGAATCTGAATCCGAAATCGGATATCGAAAAAAGTGACGAGAACTCGGTCAAATTGCGAGCGGAAGCGAGCAAAGCGATTAAAATGATTGTGCCGTGGACGAGAGAAGGCTCAAGAATTGACGTGAAGGGTTCGATGTCACAATGTTGCGAGGCGAGCAGGTATACATAGGTACCTACCTTGCGAGCGAAGCGAGAGCCATTTCAAATAATAAATACGGACTTTGTCCTACACATATACAGGTATACCTTGCGAGCGAAGCGAGCAACATTCCCGAATAAACTTTTCGTGGTTCCACGTAGTTTTATAAGATTTAATTTGTTTGTAAGAATTCCCAACTTAAAAAAACGTCTGCCAAGTTGGGTGGGCAGTACAACATTCCCTAATAAACTTTTCGTGGTTCCACGTAGTTTTATAAGAATTAATTTGTTTGTAAGAATTTCCAACAGAAAAAAACGTCTGCCAAGTTGGGTGGGCAGTATAACTTCTTCAAGCGAGCGAAGCGAGCTGCATCCCTTACAGAAGTTAAACCTACCCTTAGGGATCTATTGTTTGCGAGCGAAGCGAGCAACATCCCCTACATGTTTCAATTGTAATACATCGCATCTGCACAGCCACACCTTGCGAGCGAAGCGAGCAACATTCCCTACACGTGACACTTTGCGAGCGAAGCGAGCAATTGAATGGGGGGTCCGGGGGGCTTGCCCCCCGGCTGGACGTGGAGGCGAGCGTAGCGAGCCGGAGCGGCTAGTATTTCTATAATGCACCATTAACTCAGTTTGGTAGGTAAGTTTTTTGGACCAGTGTTCTGCGGTGAAGGGCTATCCAAGGGATTTGCTACATACGAAGTTTAATAGTAATAATAGCCCGACGATCTGCATATAAGGGCTACGTAATAGGGAATTAAGAAACGTTTTGTGTAATAATTTGCAGCATTTTGGTTCTGTGTCGGTCTAGTACTTTGCGAATCCCCTGACAAAACTGCAAGTTTAGGAAAATATTGATATGGATTGCATCCAATTTTATTATTCTGACATGGATATTTCTTACCGCCGGGAGTGAACCAAATTTTCCGTTATACTACCCATGTAACGCCAAACACACTCACATTAGCAAACTTCACGTAAAACCACTCCTTTGCTAGGGAAATGTAACTCCGTTAGTTTTCCTTCTCAGAGAATCGTTCACCACTTGTTTAGAAAGCTTTAAACGTTTTCCGAAACATCACGCTCTCAAATGCCCCCTCCGTTACCTCCGTATTCCATTTAAAAAAAAAAAAAAAAAAAAATCAATTTGGTAAGTACCTTCATATCATGAGTTAAATTAAAGCAATAAGAGCGGGGTTAGGGTTAGGAGTCGTATTTCTCTTCCGCGGACTAGATTACCTACTAGGTATTCGACGGCAAGATGAAGCAGGTAGAATAACTACCTCCCAAGAAATTATAGGTTATTTATGATATTGTTACCACGATCCATCCTGATCAACTGGTCTAACCGAATTCTCTCCACATCAATCTCGGAAATTTAAATTTCATAGAGAGTTTCTCTGGGACAACAAGAGTCGAATTGAATGACGGACTTCATCATGGTCAGCTCAGTGGGCCAAATTGTCTTATGTTCGCCCTAGAAAGTTGATATGTATTATAGAGCCTCTATGACATAGGTATATCGAGACGAATGAAATGACGAACTTCTTCCTAATCAGCTGAATGAGCTCCTTTTCGCCTCAGAAAGTTGACATTCAAGAGACGAATGGAGTTAGTAGTATTCCATCACTATCTATTGAATCTTTCATCATTTCAATCTAAATTTCTCTCGTGGGTAATCGGAAAAGTAAGATAATAATGAAAAACATATCTACGATCTCTTGTTTCACCAAATTATGCATGATCTCCACCTCTATAGGTTTCTCACTGTCAGAGTAACCGAGCAGTGTCAAAGGTAATTTTCGCAAACGCCAAAAAACTTAATCAGTGGGTTGGTGAAAGATAGTCTCAAAGTGATTGCTCGTGATTTTTTTTAGCGACTGTGTTTGTTACAATCAATGCTTGGGCATGAATGAACCAGTTGTTGTACATTCATCAGGGAATGTAGGTACGCGTAACGTCTGCTATCCGCCCAATTTATATAATATTTCAAGATAGAGTAGGTTAGCCGCAGGAAGTATCATCGTCTTTAGAGTAATAAAACATTACTGAGAAGTAAATGCTATAAATTATGAATAATTTGGATTACATTCTCCTGGAGTTTATCTCATCGTTTTTCCACAAAGGTTCGATTCTATACAGGTCCATGCAAAAATAAGTTAGAACGCTTATTGCCGTATCCTCATTTCTAACTTGAAGGGTCAAAGGAAAAATCAACTAAGTTAATTTTTTTCTCAACGCAAGGTTTTGATAAATAGAAGCAGAGGAAAAATCAACGTAGTCGGACGCTACAAGAGATGGCATTTTCGGTCGTCAGAAAAAAAACCAAAGATTTGGTTCCATTGTCAAAGATTTCCGCTGAAGTCGCGAAGAGGTGGCCACAACATCCGTGCTTCTGTGATTCAGTAGACCCTTATCAGTTCAGCCTCTTATCTCTTTTACCTTGGTCTCCTACCTAAACTATGCGAAAAACTCGCATGGAGACACCCAAAGAAATCAGAGATGGTAAAAAATGCTAGATCTAAACCTTCACCATTCAATGGCGTGAATATGAGACAATAATTGATACATGAATGGAGACCCCTTCTCGAAAAGAAGTACCAGTCATGAAGTATGATCGTATGAGCGAATTTTCGTAGATTATCGTATTATATAATGTTACTTTGTTTTGAAATTTGAGAACTTTGGATGCAAAGTAATTGTTAACCACCAATTTTATGGCGAATAAGGAGGTCGTAAACATATTCTAAAATTCAAAACAGATTTTTCAGGTATCATTTCAGAATGCATAAAAACGGACTTCACTGAAAACATTTTTCAAAACTTTGATTATAAACATTTTGGGGCCGTTGCAATAGCTTCATTTTCCATGAAAATTCGCTAATATGGGTAAATATTAATTTAAAATTCAAGAAATAAAAGAAATGTGTGTTTCACATACACTAACTGATGTAACCATCAAACCCCATATAGTATACTTCGCTTTCCTATCCTCGGGACAACTAAGCATAGTACGCTTTGTGACCACTAGGGTCGTGCGTAGACCCTCACAGGGTGGCCACTTATTGGCTCAAATAACGAGCCTTCAAATTGGACACTCGGCATCTACCTTTCTTCCTTCCGAGGTATAAATAGGGCATACCAAGTCCCACGTAACCATTCTGGAAAAAACTTTGCTACTTGTTACAACTCTACAAGGTTCTTTCATTTACCTCACTAACCAGACTTGCGCATCATCTCGCAACATGCAATGACAGTTTTTCAGCCAAGGTAATTGGTAAAAAACAGGACAAGAACTTGTACAAAATGAAACCAAGAAAATTTGAATTGCCCCTACCCACCTATAATGGTAAGCTTAATTTTGATTTATATTATTAGAATTTCTCGAGCAATAATTACTTTTTACTGCAATTAAATCAACATCACAACAAGGTAATACAACAACATGTTACAAGGTAACACAACATGGTTTATGTTTCAAGTTTGATCCCGATTTCAGGGTAAAATTTGAAGATATGAGCTTTCTTTTTTCGGTGTGGTGGGAGGGGGGGGGGGGGCTCAGTTTTCGATTTTTCTCAAACACGTTAGGACTTTTTAACAGCTTTAAAATGTTGTGGAACACATTAGCAGGTATTTTTATATAATAACAGACCTTATCCCAACTTTTTATTTTTAATTTACCAAACGTAATCGAATGCTTAACTTTAAAAATGGGTTTTCTCATATTTCGTTAGAAGTGACTTGGTTCTTTTTTCATTGAATTTAACTATGGTTGAACTGTAATAGGTATATATGTTTGGTTGACAACTTCAGAACCGTGATAAATTGTTCACTTCCGTACGTCATGTTAGCATGGATGATCGACCAAACCAACCTTCTGGGTTTTTGAGTTCCCTGACTCTAAAATTTGTGTGAAAAAGCCTTTCGTTTAAAACGATACGGACGGAAAAGCGTTCCAATTTAAAGTCCCACGGCCAAGTAATTAGATTTGTGGAGTCGAATAAGGTTCGGCCGAGTGTGGGGATGAATACATGAAACGTTACAATGGCCGGCGAGAGGGTTTCGAAGGGTGGAAGCGTGATTTGATGGTAGCCGACTGACCGTTCTCGACTGGGTTATGTTATCGAACATCGAGCCCTAGGACGCCGGAAGGTGGTAATTGACAAATAGGTAAAGCGATAAAGTGAATATGCACCAGTTCCAGTTCACATTAGTCAAATCTGCCTTTCCCGATATCGGCAGATTCGATGGGAACTGGGGGTAATTTTATGAATGCGTGTGTGACAAACGAATACGAGGAAAAGTGGTTACTGAAACGCCCTGACTTTGAAAATTAGCATCCTTTAGGGCAGATTCTACTCTTTACTCCAGCATACTTCCGAATTTCCTTGATCTTCGAAAGGCTAGTACATGGGACCTTATAGGGAAGAGTTCCCGTGCGGTCAGATTTATGGGAGGAAAAACGTCAGAGAAATTAGAAATTAGTCAGAGAAATAGGAAAAACGTTCTCTGAGGAATGGTTCTTCCGGACACCCGGGAAGTAAATTATATATATATATATATATATATATATATATATATTCGGCGCTTCGCGCCTCGTCGGGGGGCTTCGCCCCCCTGGACCCCCCTAATCTATACTCGGCGCTTCGCGCCTCGTCGGGGGGCTTCGCCCCCTGGACCCCCCTAATCTATACTCGGCGCTTCGCGCCTCGCCGGATCTTTTCTCTTTTCTACTGCGTAGAAAACGAGGATAATTTGCTATGCAATTCTTAGCTTGAATCAACTTAGTTTTGGAATGTAGCCAGGTACGTAAGGAGAGGGAAATCGGTAGCTTGATATAAGAACATTTATCATATAAATCAAGCGCTTTCCAACGAGTGGCGAACGATTTTTGTGCGATGAAAACTGCGGAAGTTTCATTCCCCTAACAACGGCTGGGTTGTACGTGAAAAACACTGAAATTGTGACCCAATCTATAGCAACTACTCGACTACTCGGTTGTTAATCATCTTTAATTACGTGGAAATCATCTTTAATTTTGTCACGGACGTTACAACAAAAATTATTGGGGGTCGGCCTAAGACCACCTGGCCTCAACCGATACAACACCTGACCATCGCCACATCAATTTTTAATTTTTTTCTAATTTTTTTAATTTTTTTCTAATTTTTTTTCATTTTTTTCATTTTTATTTTTATTTGTTTAATTTAATTTAATCCAGTGAGACTCCAACTCCCTCCTAGTCACCAATAATGCTGGTACTGTGTTGCTTAGGAGCTAATTTCAAAGAAGCAATCCTGCAAGACTAGGAAAATATTAGTTGATTGACAACGAATAACGAAACGTCTCACAGTGAGTCGTCACTTTTGTGAATTTATTATATGTAAAAATCTAAGTGTGTAGTTCTCTGGAATCGTGTCCCGACATCACAAACTAAGTGCAGTAGTGCAGTTTAACACTTCAATAACATTTGTGAAACTCCCCTCGGTGTTTACTTAGGCTAGTATTTTATTATACTATACTTAATTTATTTATTTCAATCTGATTATTTATTTGTTTCATTCAGATTAATTTTTTAATTTCTTGTTTTAACATCATTATTAGGAGTTGTTGCGAGAGCGCTGCTTTATCAAAATAGAAAATGGAGTCAATTCCTGAGGACAGAACTCATCGAGATCCACGTAACTTTTGGGCATCAAAGCTTGAATTTTACGCTCAAAAGGTAGTGCAATGTACGAGTCATATATTCTTTCTGAGTGAGTGTCTCAAAATGGGTATTCCACCCAAAGGTTTGGTGCTGAAAATGCCGATTACTGCTATGTCTCCGCCCATTAGACAAGATATTTTGATTTTTGGGCACATAGCTTCGCTTAAATTGACCGAAGTCACTCTTAAATCGTACCACAAACTACGTGAAAAATATATTATGACACATTTGAAGCCACTCATTACGATTCTCTGGTTGGTTCCTGGTACGAGAAATATGATCAACCCGATCCTAAATTCTGCTGACAGATGGTTGTCGAGAAAGATCCTTAAAAATAATAGAAAATTATCAGCCCTTTTCCTAAGCTACCGAAATGTAGGGATATCCTTACCCATGAATCACACTATGTTCTCTGATTGGTGCTCAGAATTTTTGAGTAATGGATTCCATACACTGTCTGATCTCTCATTTCCGTCTTGGCATTTTGAAACTTTCTCACATAATCCTCAACAAAATGACATACTTACCAGACCGCGAGAAACTCGGATCAATGTCCATCCACCTCCAGGTTTCGAGAATTTCAATCGTTCCCCCATTCATGTTGAATCCCAAGTACAACAACATCGGCCTCCTGAAATATGCAACTTATCTAGAAAGGTGCTATCACCACTGGAGTTTGGATTGTTGAGCAAGGGGCTGTCTTTCTCCCCAGTTCCACGAGTTGATCATCTGGCACTTTTAGAAGACATAAACAGATTCGTTCGAAGTATCCGATGGCACTTCTACTGGTCTTCTGGGGAAGGTGGGGACCAAGCGGACAACACGCATGTTGCGCTGAGACAGTTTAAAGAATCCACGAAGATCATGCCTGATCGCTCACTCCCATCAAGCCACCCTCTTCAACAATTCAGCATTCAACTTCTGAAGAAGGTTTCTGATCATCGATTCCTTGCATCTCGACAGCCAACTCCTAATCTAACTCATGCAGAGTTTCGAGCGTTGAAGGATCTCCAAACAGACCATGGTATTAAAATAATGAATGCAGATAAGGGTTCAACTGTGGTAATTATGGAAACCAGTGATTACCACAGAGAAGCCATTCGGCAACTCAGTGATGTTATAACATATGAACGGCTACCTCAAGACCCAACCACCCAATACCGAATAGAGCTGTACAATCTACTCAGATGCCGTCAAAGAAATCAGATTGAGGGACTTTCACAAGACGACCGTAAGCTGATGATACCAGAAGATCCACGTTGTTCAATATTTTATCTGTTGCCGAAAATTCACAAGCCATACGAGCTCCCCCATACCCTGCCACCAGGACGCCCGATTGTATCGAGCTACGATTCACTCACTGAAAGGATCTCAGCTTTTGTAGACCACATTCTTCAGCCAATCGCTTCTTCGCAACCATCGTTTCTAAAGGATTCTTATGACTTTTTAGACTTACTAAGGAACATTGAGCTGCCACAGAATCCTCAACACCCCATCCTGTTGGTCACTGTAGACGTAACGTCGCTCTACACATCCATCCGTCATAGAGATGGTCTCCAGGCTATTCGTCATTTTCTGGACCAGCGACATGAGAACCAAGCGCAATCAACGAATTTCGTCATTAGTTTAATTGATTTCATCCTAAACCATAACTATTTCAAATATGAAGGTGACTTCTATTTGCAAAAACAAGGAACAGCAATGGGAACAAAATTCGCTCCTTCTTATGCAAATTTGTATATGGCATACATTGAGCAAGGGTTCCTTGCATCCCGCCAATTGACCCCTATGATTTGGCGTCGTTTCTTGGACGACATTTTCATTCTATGGGAGCATGGCAGGACTGAACTAGATGATTTCCTTGATGCGCTCAACAATTGTTCCCCACTAAGTTTCACCCACACAGTTTCGGATAGAGTGATGACGTTTCTCGATGTAGATGTGAATCTAGAGGTTTCAGGCTTCATTACTAAAGTACATATTAAAGACACTAATGCTCAGATGTACCTGCAATACAACAGCTGCCACCCTCCACACGTCAAAAGTTCCATTCCTCGTTCCCTTTCAATCCGAGGGCACAAAATATGTAATAGGCGAGATGACCTGCAGTCATATCTGAACTCATTAACAGCCAGGCTGAGAGAACGTGGATATCCTTCTGCACTACTTCGCCGCAGAATAGTTCCATAACACGTAACTTACGAAGAGCCAAATGAACGCAGACGTCAAGATGGACCAGTTTTAGTCACAACATATTTCCCAGGCATTCAGAAGCTAAATTCTATCCTCAGAGAACTTTTTCCGATTCTGGCGCAAAACCCGATTACCCGAGACATCTTCCCAGAGGTCCCTCTCCTGGCATATCGCAGACCTAAGAACTTAGGGAATATGTTAAAGCGGAACGAGGAACCTGCCCCTAGGGACCCTTCCCGAGGACTGGAACCATGTGGTAGACCCAGATGCAAATTATGTGAGATTGCCACCCCCTGTACCACTTTCACGAGCCCAAATGCTTTTCAAGAGTATCCGGTCAGGGGGTCTGCACACTGTCAATCCCTTAATTGCATATATATGCTGGAATGCAAACATTGTCCTGCGTTTTATGTTGGCAAAGCGTCTCAAGTAAATTTGAGAATGAATAATCACCGCAGCGCAACACTCCATGGCGATGGTCAGTCAGTGGCCCAACATGCAAGATCCCACGATTCGGAATTCAATCAGTGCTATCGACTTAAAGTGATAAATAAGTTACCAGATAAAGCGTCACCCGTCAAGCTTCACATCACTGAGCAGGCACATATATGGGTCTTGGGAGCACTGTATCCACCTGGCCTCAACCGATACAACACCTGACCATCGCCACATCAATTTTTAATTTTTTTTCTAATTTTTTTTTTAAATTTTTTTCTAATTTTTATTCATTTTTTTCATTTCTATTTTTATTTTTATTTGTTTAATTTAATTTAATCCAGTGAAACTCCAACTCCCTCCTAGTCACCAATAATGCTGGTACTGTGTTGCTTAGGAGCTAATTTCAAAGAAGCAATCCTGCAAGACTAGGAAAATATTAGGATTGACAACGAATAACGAAACGTCTCACAGTGAGTCTCACTTTTGTGAATTTATTAAATGTAAAAATCTAAGTATATATATATATATATATATATATATATATATATATATATATATATATATATATATATATATCACAGCAAAATTCTGAAGGCTCCCCTATGCTACGAACTTATTTACAATGATAACTGGTAAGCGTCAGCTACATTTGATACGATGAACGAAGTTTGGAGGATTTCAGCTTTTTGCTTGAGGATCGTATTTAGAAACTAGCGCATGGAAATAAGTTCCGTTCGGGACCAAACCATCATAGAAGCCTCTCTTTTATTAATAATAATAAAAAATGTTGAATTTGTTTTGGTATAACAACTAGTTTTATAGCTAAATATTAAATAAGTATCTAAGCAGTGACCAAGGAGAGATAGATTGACAGCATGAAATGCGATGTGTGATAAATGCAGAACTTTTCAACTAGTTGAGACCATTCTTATATGACGTCATGATGATAAATGAAGAAGTTATAGATCACTAACAATGAACCGGTTGCACGTAAAAAACAATTAAAAAAAACACATTTTATCGAATTTCCGTAGAAAATGAAGTTATTGCAATGGGTCCAAAAATTTTAAGATCAAAATTTTCGAGAAATTTCTCAATTTAAATCCGTTTTGAGACATTCTGAAATGAATCCTAGAGTTTAACGCTATTTCATATATACCTAATATGTGTGTATTTATTGAGTTATATATTTATTATGTGTCATTCCAGACGATAACTCTCCTTAGGATTGAGATGATAATTCCGTTCTTACGCCTAGTAAATAAGCTTTCTAAACGAAAGGATGAGTTTGTTGGCCAGCACTTTTTGGCACATTAAATAGGTCAAATTTCTAAAAATGTATTTAAAAAATCACTAAAATGGCTACAACGGCTAAAAATCAAAACATTTAGATTTTTGGTAGAATATTGCTCAAATAAAGTTCATGAACTAAAAAATAGAACATTCAAAAATGTTTATACAAAATTATAATTAAAAATGTACTTAAAATTCATTAAAATTTTCTATAAAATCTATAAAAACTGCAATAAAAGCTAAACATTCAAAACCACAATTTGAATAGGAGATTATTGTTTAGAATACGTTTTTTTTTGCGGTGAAATCAGTAGTTAAAAAGTTCTTTGCACTAAAAAGCTCAAATTTCAAAACAATTGAACATTATGCAATATGATAATTTATGAAAATTCGCTCATACGATCATTCTGCATGTTTCATAACTACTCACAGATTTCCAAGGCTGAACGTTATAAATTGATTGATTCTATGTAATTAAAGTTCTGTTGTGCAGTACGAGTACAAGATCAACACCTGTCCGCAAGATAGCCCCTCTGGCTATCACACTATTGATCAACATACTTGTCACATCAAAAGGTCGAAGGGATGACGTTAATGTTGTCTAGGAAACGGGAAACAACGGATTTCATCGGCGTTCGTGAAAACGCTGTACATTTCAATCTCATTGAACTTTACCGCTATAGTGTCAGTGGCACTCGGGTGGGTGGAAAATCACAATCAGGTACAACAGTTCACATTAACCAAAGCTAATCCCGTCTTTCATGAGGTGAGTGACAATCAGGTTCAAGATGCCAAAACTGCCTCAGAGAGGATGTAATTAATTAGATGATGTCTATGACGATGAAAATAACAGTTGAAATTATTTGCAATGGTATTTATGTAATACTCATATCCTTTCTCGGAGGGGCGTCGCTATAGGGGGGGGGGGGGGGGAGGAGCCTCTCCCCTCAGTTTTCACCAACTTGGGAGAAATTGGGAAAATTTGGGGGGTGGTAATAAAACCCTCAATTCGAAGAGACCTATTTGGAAGTATAATCCGAAACTAATCCTGATTTTCCCAACAATAGGTATCAGGTATTTATAAAAGACGAGTTATTTTCATTTTGTGAATAATACTTGAAATTTTCTTTCAAATTTCCCTAAATTTCATCACATCAGCATTTCCATCTACACTGAGAGGAATAAAACTTGAAATTTTCTTTCAAATTTCCCTAAATTTCATCACATCAGCATTTCTATCTACACTGAGAGGAGAAGTAATGTTCAAATTAAGGTCCATCCATCGAACTCCCTCTTCTTACTCATGACATCGTTTTTGAGAAATCGAACTTTCAGAGTCAAGGTGGGAGAATGTTTTTCCTCGTTCAAGTCAGTGAGGGCAGGAGTACCACAAGGATCTCCTCTTTCTCCACTCCTGTATAAATTATACTGTTCAGATTTTCCCGAATACAGGAACACTTAGCTCAAACTGAGGAGTGGTGTGACAAGTGGAAAGTTCAAATAAATCCAACTAAATCATCCCTTGTCACATTCACGCTCAGGAAAGGTTCACTGGCCAACTAAATGGACGCATGATCCCTCAAGCCACTCAAGTAAAATATTTAGAACTGATTCTGGACAGGAGACTAACATGGAAACAGCATGTCAACCGCACTACAACAGAGCTAAAACGCAGACTCCATATGTTGTGGCCCATGCTGAACCGGAGATCCAAACTGAGTTTGAACAACAAGCGATTAGTATACCTAACACTCATCAAACCAGTTTGGATGTATGGTTTTGAGGTTTGGGGATCAGCCTGTTTGACTTCACTGAACAAAATATACGTCCTCCAAAACAAAATTCTAAGACTAATCACAAATGCTCCATATTTTGTAGGAAACGATGTTCTCCATTTCGACCTCCAATTAGAAACCGTTCAAGAAACAGTCCGAAAATTATATACCACCCTCCAAAACAGAACTGACGGACACGCCAACCCAGAGGTACAGGCTATATCAAGACCAACGACATACCGGAAGAGGCTCAAAAGAAAATGCTTAAGGGACAACCTTTCGTTTGAGTAGAAGCGCACTGGGACCAACTGGCCTCGAGGCTGCCTTCCCTAATGAATCACCCCCTCCCCTCACCACCACTATAAGTCCCTAGGACCGACGTGGGAATGTAAATAAATAAATAAAACATCAGCATTTCCCAATTATGTTACATCTAAAAAACGGATTAACATGGAAAATTGCGCTTGACGCGTTTTACTCTACTTTCAGTCTACTCACCCAAAAATATGTTTCACACTCATCCGAATCCATTCTGTTGTTCAATGGAAAACATTAATTAGTTTTAAATATTTGGAAAATAGTTTAAAGGCTACAATGACTGATGAGTGCCTATGTCCATTGCTGTAAGTGCAATGCGAAAAAGATCTTGCTGGGAATCTTGACATAGAAGATGTGGTGTGGTAGAAGCATGAACTAAATTGAAGTACATCCGTATTCACTTCCAATAAAAAATCAACCTTTCAAACACTAATTGGGTTTAATTTTTTAATAATCGTATTTTTTTTCTTATTATTTCCTAATAGTAATTATTTTTCAAATCAAAAAATATAAATATGTATCTGATATACTAATGAGGAAAGATTTATACAGGTCATTTACACATTCTTTATGTTTCGAATAATGACAATGATTATTGTTTTGATGTATAACTAATATTGCGGTTTACTATAAAAGATATGTTGTCAAATTTTATTACAAGAATTCACATGAAAATGGTCATTTTACAGAAGTATTTCGTGTATTTAATAGGCTTGTAGGCAATAGATATAAACTGTAGGTAGCAGGTATAATTTTAAGTGATACTATTCATTTTCTTCTTCTTATTTCCCTTTTTTGATTTGGAAAAACTTTTGGATCAGTTGGGAATGTCATACTTCCCCCTCACTATTTTAATACTATGATAATAATTATATAATATATATTGCAATTAAAATACACACCTATAGAATACAATATATTAAAATGATAATTTTGATTCTCATTGGTTAAGCGGAAACAAGTGAACTCTAAAAAGTTCGTTCAGAAGAATCCCAACAAAAAAATATTAAGAGACGTCTCAATTTCTGATGAAAGTTCTAAATTCGTAAGCCTGGATATTAAGTAAAATAATTTGAACCATTAGCAAAGTGAACTTTGGGTGAATTGATTAAAGAACCAGCCAGTTTTGTACTGCCAAGGTAGGTGTGGCACATCGCTTCCTTGATCACGTATCATGAATGTATATTATAGATCATTGAAAAGTTTTATATGATCTTGAAAATTCCGAGGCGAAAAATAGTAAATCAAGAAGTAGCATAAAACGTCATAATTGGTCAATTGGGGGAAAAAAAATGAATAAATAATACTCGATGTATTTTACGATTGAGCTGATGAGTTGGGAAAAATGAAATAGGTACGGGACCATATCCAACCTAACCCGTCCATTCAGGGACAATATTCATCAAAATTTGAAGTAAACTATGGAACTGTGGTATTTCACTTTGGCGCATGTGCAGTAACTATAAATGATACAATCACGTAGAAATTTATATTGGATGATGAAATCGTCATCATCCAAAGTTGAGCGAGATCGGACGGCTAGGGCGTGAGAAATTATGCCTGGTAGAATTTACGTTTGCTCATGCGCAGAGTGAAGTATTAGGTCAAGAACGATAAAACTAACAGAGGACCGTCTACATCTTATCTCACACACTCCCTTGAAATGTCATCCAAATCGGATGAAAACTGAAAAATAAACCTGTTACAAGGATTTGCGGACACAGGACAGAGAGATTCACACGCGAATGGAAATTTTGATTTTGGTGGTGAAAAAACAATTATTTTCTCCCTAAAGTGAAAACAATGCTTTTGCTATTTATAGGTAGACTCGGAAGTAATAAGTTAATTAATCAGTAAAGTGAACTTTAAGTGAATCCATTAAAGAACCAGCCAGTTTCGTACCAGAAACTTCATTGATTTTTTTTAAAATTTTATTTTATTTTTATTCGCGGATCGTTAAAATAAAGTTGTACCTACTTATTAGAGAATTTGACAATGAAGAATCACCAGAACAATCCAAATGAAAACGTCTTAAAGAATCACAACAACTATGACCAAAGAAAAGAAGCTGCCTTGAACCCTGAACCTGAGCCCTTGAAGCTGACTTGCATTTCGATAATCAAAACGCACCTCTCCGATTTCCTTTTTTATACTTAAATTTTGTTCTATACACGTTTTCTCAATGTTGGCCTATCAATAGCTAATTGTTAAAACACTCATCTTGTATCGGCCTGGCAATCACACCATCATGCCACAATGAACGACAGTAGATGCCAGCAGCGAACAGCAGTTACTCGCTAATTTCCTGGATTACTTTACATGGGTCGACGGTGCCTTTAACAGAGGTAAAAGTATCTATAAATCTCTGACCGGCAGAACAACAATTGCTTTGGTAAGAGAGAGTTACTATAATCCTGCTGTGTCACACCATCAACTGTGACATGCAGAGTAACCAAGAAATAAGGTGCTGGCTGGGTTCAGGAGCAGATGACGAAAAAATAAAGGTAGACGACTGACCTACATACAACGTGCCCTTCGATCCTCGTCGATAAATTGCCATCATGACAGGTTCAATCACATAACTGTTCTTTAACTGTTCTGGTTTTTGAAAAGTAGAAATACATATTCTTTGTATTTACCTGACAATATGATGTCCTGCCTCGTGCGTCCTTGAACGTTGTCTGCTTGACAGGTGTAGTTGGCGAAATCGTCTTTTTGCACGGAGTTGAATATGAGCTGATGGCGACTCCCGCGGAATTCTATCCGCTGTCGTTCTGTTGGCTCTAATCGGAGAGTTGACCTGTACCATTTCACCTGAAACATTTAAAATTCAAATGGTAAGATCAACTACACAGTAAAACCATGGCTTACAAACACCTGAAAATCACGCAAAGGAACAAAATAAGAACGCGACTGTCCAGCTCTAATCACATTATTCGTTATTCTGCCGTGCTAAGCTAGAAAGCCGTATCTTCTCTTCACCCAACTTTCGGGAAAACAACCTAATAGGTTTCACTCCCTACTAGAGTCACCCCCTTTTCTCGCTAAGGATCAGCTTATGAATAACCTACAGAGTATGAAAAATGTGTTCAATATGACGACTTGACAAAATTATCTTTTCAGAATGATTTTCAAATATTGAACCATATTGAAAAACTATTTAAGTACATTAGGGAGATGGGAAATTCTACACTGTTTCCTGCGCTATAACCAAATTTGAATTTTTTCAGGTAATTAAAAGAGTTATGGCCTTTCTAGTGTGTTGAGGTCGAAATTAAGAAAACATTCTTAAAAATTGAATAACTCAAATAAATAGTCGTAAAACTAGTCGTAAAGAAAAAAAAATTAAAAAAAAAAATTGCTAGGAAGAACTTCCGATGTAAAATTAGCTGCAAAATACGCGGGTGAAAAGGTGAATTTTTCCGGATATTACTTGGGACACCCTGATTTACGATAGATAAATACATCTAGGAGAAACGCAATATTGCTCTTAAATCATAGACATGCATCTTCTGTATACATCGTAATTTAACGATTAATTGTATTGGAAACATCCTATTATATCAACAAATATACGAGCGAATAAAGTTTGAGGAGTGTCAAGATATACCATATTCGCCTGCAGAATCTTCGATGTTTTCTCATGAACATTACGTAAATTTCCGCAACGATACCGTTTCTTTTGGGATAGATAAAGAGGGAATCAGGAAGGATGGTGGGAAGTAGGAGCACAGCCTCATCGATAATTGAATGGCGAAGTGGAGTTTTAGTGGTAAAGAAGAGGGGTGAGGGGGGCTCATAAATCCTCCTACTGCTGGTGCGTAACTAATTCTTGGGGCTTTAGCATCGTGCAGGAAAAAGCCCCAGAGCCCTTCCCCGGGAGGAAAAAGTAGATTTACGACGGCCGGCTTGGACGGGAGCGGAGCGGCCAGGAAAGATGAAGATTTGGCGAATGGTCAAGCGAGTGGCTGGTAAGAGTAGGCAGGTAGAAACGACGAGGAGACGGGTAGATAAATTGATACATATATTTCTATATAATCTGTTTATGTCAAATAAGATGGTTGTGGGGAAAATATTACCCCACTGATCAGATTTTACTACACTAGGCTATTCACATACGAAGTATGCATATGGATGGTTGGGTAAAGGTGAGGACCATATATGAGCCAACGATGAGCAACAACCCCGCCTGTTCTCTGTAGTTATACAGTCCTCCGGGTAAGTGATAAAAATATATCAACTGCGTGCTTATATCAACCTACGATCTCTTGCTATATTCCCAACAATATTTTTCTTCCGGTTTCGAGACTAGACGAGAGAGAGTGGGGCCAACTCGTAAACCTCATCGAAACTCTAAAATTTGAAAAACTGATATAAATCCCTCTGAGCAATATCGTTCGTGCTACGCCAAATTGACCCAATCGCAATTTCGCTGATATTCACCTAAATTGATTTTCATGGATGTTGATTTCATTTTAACATATGCCAAGGACACGAATGTCTTTCTATCCTTAACTATGTTGGTTCCCAATCCCAACAAGGTTAGAACGACATGTAAAACTCACGCATTCGGAAAAAACTAACATGGGTAAGTTTAACAGAAGTAGGAGTCGTTTAGTTAAGTTGGGGGGGGGGGGGGGGGGGTAAATCCCCCTAGATTCCCCAAACTTCAAAATTGTTTTCTACAAAATATTTCTACAAGCCTTCCCACACCTTTCTGACATGATATGGGGCTTCCTTCTTGGTGACGATTGACGACCTATTAAGACTTAGCTTCATGAGGATGCCCTCAAAGTTCATCATGAGGGGTTTTGTTGATAAGTTAGGAACGTTTGTTTCGCATGTTGTGCATATACTATTGCTTCTGAGTCTGCCTATAGGAAGCGCTATCATTGTTTTCACTTTCGGGAGATAAAACATTATCGGTCAAAATGAAAATTTCCACTCGCACTTTACGTTTCAGGCCATTCTGAACAACTTTGGTTGTCTGTATGCCTGAGTGTGTGTGTCTGTCGTGTGTCCGCAAATCCTTGTAACAAGCTTATTTTCCACGGTTTTCATCCTATTTGGATGATATTTTTAGGGAATGTGCACTTCTTAATTTACTCTTTTCCGCTAAGGAGTTCGTGAACATCATTTACGTACATTCATGATACGTACACGAGGAAGCTATTATGTCCCACACCCAAATTGTTTTGTGTATATCGTGGGTGTTACATTTTTTGTGGTTTTTGTGGTTTGTTGGATACTGATACATTAGTAATGATCTTAAGAAATTGTAAACATACCCACTAACTATCCCATTAGTTGAACAAGCAAACGAACCATGTTGAATTGGCAATATGTACGCAGTCAATAATCAGGCGGCACTGGTGTGTATACGCAGTGTTTGCTAAACAATTTATTGAACGTTAGTCTCGTTACTATTCCCTCGATGAGTCTAATTGTCAACAAACTTATAAACGGACCAACAATTTCGTGAGATCGACATAACTATAAGTGCGAGCGTCCACGGGAGCTGTTGGCGGATAACCGTAAAACCGGTGTCCCTCGTTCCCATTGTGGGTTCAGCCCTTGAATTCTATACCTGGGATATGCTTTGGACTGGAATTAATGCCGACTATAGGCGTCAGGACCGGGGTTATAGCTACTTCTGTTATCAGCGATGAATAGGGGCTGTAACTGAAAGCGAAATCTCGCCGGCTAATGCGTCATTGTCGAAGTCCAGACGGGGTAACTAACTTTGTGTTACCATTGGAAACGCTTCTGCCCTCTCTCTCTCTCTCACACGCTCAGTCAATCTCCCTCACACGCTCTCAATTTCTCTCAATATCCCGGTGAACTCAAATTGCGACAATAATAGAAATGTCCACAACTAGTTGTAATAAGAAGCATAGTGAATGGATGGATAGTGTACATTGAAGTCAGTAACAAGTTTTCTAAAAGGTATTACTGCAATGTGCACTGGTAGGTGCTTTGACTTTCACTGTTTCTCTGAGTAGATACCAATAACTAGTCAATTTCGGGTCATCCTTTTTGTTGCTTAGATTGGAGGAATGGAAAACTAGTGTTTCGCGCATGATCACATTCATGTTGCCCCCTTGGGACCGGCCATGTTCTATTCTGGTTAGTCAGTTTTTTACCGTGCCATCGTCCTCTATGTACGTGTGTGATTAAAGACATAGTCTAAGTGTTCGCACGTGTCCAGTTGAATTGTCTCCTAGTACGTCCTACATATCCATACATAACATATTTCAGAAATATAAAACTCAATGTAAATAGGTAAGAATTACATTATTCATGAAGCTAATCTTCTCCCTATTATCGATTGTCCATAAACTACTACTCCCATATTCCTCCACCTTATTATATTAATTTGTTTATTTGATTTTGAACATATGTTCAAGACTTTGATCAATAATGTTATTTTTTCCTGAAAACTCGGACTTATAATTGCGTCTAGTTTTATATTTCCTGTAGTTTAAGGGGATTAATAAGGCGATCGCCAATATTTTCGTGGTCATTCTCGTGAGAGAACCAGTGGTAGGAATTACAGTCCAAAAGAAGATCAAGATGAGAGGAATGATTAAGTTTTGCCGTATCGAGAGCAAAATATCGGATTTGACAGGATGAAATGTGTAACGTACTTAGATCGCCCCCAGAGGTGCAATGGGGCCTAAATCCTCACTCATATAGAGAGAGGAGGGGTGTGACAGTACCATAAGAGATACAACTCGTACTAATAGCATATGTGATATGTTCGGAGAAGATGATTTTCAGGTCCTCGGATCCTCATCTATCGCCAACCACAGCATTTCAACAACTTGAGAATGACGCCGACGCCCAGCGCGGGAGCAACGGACGCGCATTCTATTGGATCCCACGGGAACTGTCACAAATGTAGTTCATCAATGACGTGCCAAATTTGTAGTTTAGAATCCCAACCCCTAAACAATTGTAGAAAATGGGAGAAAACGTCAGTGAACGAGAGGTGGAGCTGGGTTACCAGAAGAAGACAGTGCTTCCAATGTCTGAGGCCTCGTCATGCGAGCTTTCGTTCCAGCGAAATGTAAATTTTGTAGCAGAAGGCAAAACACTTCCTTACACAATAATGAGCATGATAAAACAAGGAAGAGTGAAGTACTTCACAGATCCTAGGTGCACGAAGGGGGTAGTGAGAGCGCTGAGGAAAATGCTCATTCTCATAATCACTATGCAAATGCTGCTTTGAGAGTGTTACCGGTGAGACTTCATGGTACAGCTGGATTTGTTGATACTTATGCTCTTCTGGACGATTCCTCATCGATCACTATGTTAGAGAAGAAAGTAGCTGGTAAATTCGGACTGAAAGGCAAGAAAAAACAGCTTTCATTGACATGGACCGCGGGTGTAAGTAGATTGGATTACATGGTTCAAATTTTTATGGACATTTCCTGTTATCTGACTGCCAGTGCTCCTCTAGTAATGCCTTGGGATAGTATACGACTGTCA
The DNA here is from genome assembly GCA_030762985.1 of Adelphocoris suturalis. Taxonomy (NCBI): domain Eukaryota; kingdom Metazoa; phylum Arthropoda; class Insecta; order Hemiptera; family Miridae; genus Adelphocoris; species Adelphocoris suturalis. The sequence goes on along the minus strand of CM061042.1, from coordinate 62,492,399 downwards.
ATAGTTAGCTTTGTTATCTAGTCCTACCCACCCGCGATCGGGGTGCGAAAATGAGGAAAGCATGAATGTAACCAGCACCGTGTATTGAAACATTTAAATCAAACCCAAAATGAGGAACAAGCAGGTACCAAAATGAAAAATTAACTAAAACTCACCAGGTGGCCAACACGCTACAATGAATCATCCTCCATTTACAATTAATTTTCAAAAGACGACGCACACGCACAAGTGAAAACGACCGAGGAGTGACTAAACCCTATCATTTACCTATATTTGTAGACTATGTTTTGAATAAGATCATGCCACCTGTGTTTAATGAACTAGGTTCTTTCAATTGTGCAACTCTAAGAGGATCAGCTAAGACCTATGTTGTAACCTGCCATGTATATCAATAAATAAATAAATAAGTGATGCGGGTAGGACTGAATAACAAAGATAAAGATTGGCGATCGTATGCTATCTAGGGGCAGCGTTGGAAGCGCGCTGGAGGTCGGACGACAGAAAAGGTCCGATTTGGAAAAATTAAGTATTTACTTGATTTCAACCGTTTTTAACGTTATTTTCATATTCTTAACGATACTTCACTATGTATTCATCATTTGTTACTGTCAGTTCATCGGCATCACATCGTTGTCTGACAGTCAGTAGCTTCCTTGTTTCTGGAGTGTACCTACTAAATAATACTGGAAAACTTTTCTTTTTTTTCTGTCGTCTACCCACAATTGACCCATTAGTCGCCACTGGGTTTGGAACGACAAGATGGAATGCAGCATTAGAATCGAAGGTTTTGCCAAAGTTTACTGGTGGTCGGCGATGTATTCGTATAATTGGGAAATTATTCTTCCTCTGCCTCTTTATCGTAAATGAATCTCCCCCTCCTACCCACCCACCTCCATTCCAGCTGATGGATTCAGGTAAAGCGAGTGATGGGGGTTACCTCCAAAACGGTTTTCTGGAACTGACTCCGAAACTCAAATTAGCAAGGGTATCAATTATTGAAATAACTACGGCAGAAGTTAGTTACTAAGTTGTGATTGAACTCATATCGGTAACTTGTCAATAGCAGCTTACTGGAGCGGAGAGAAGCTGGGTTGTTTCAAAGGATAATTTCTAGTTAATTATCCGTTTGTCAGGGTTCGTAATTGTTGTGATGACAGAGTATGAGTTGTAATATTGTTTCGATCCATTCAAATTTCATCTCTAATGAAAGGTAGGAATGATTTCAGTGGATCAGTGGATTTTCAACGTTCATCAATTATTAGTTAATCTCATTTACACCACTAAACACCCTCCTGGTTGAAGTGCGGCAAAAAAAAAAAAAAAGAAGAAAAAAAAAAGCGTTTTCACTCGGTTTTACAATTTATGTTATTAAAAATATATTATTTCTTATATCTGAGTGAAAGTTTTAAATGCTCTTCCAAGTCCGGTGAAGTCCCTTCCAGTTCCATTATTGAAGAAGGCAATGAGAAGAAAGCTCTTCTTTAAACCAGTATACTCCATGGAGGAGTTATTTGAACTTTGTAAAACCTGGTCCATGAACAGTTAGGTGTCTATGAATGTGTTTTTTGACCTTTTTAATGGTAATTTTTTATTATGATTTATAAGTTATTATTTATGACGATGTATTACCATGATTCTGGTGTCATTCAAATAAATTATTGTGTTATATTCTAGATATATAAGTACACGAATTTACCAAAGTTTAGCAATAAATTTCATCCTATACCCATAAATTGGATGTGGAAAGAAGGTTTGAGGTTTATTAGAACCCAACTTTGGTCCGACAAGCGACAAAAAGACAAGTTCAGGAAATTGACCTTTTTTCTAAATTCTGTAACTCAAAAACGAATACAGATAAAAAGAATCTAAAAGAAGCTTTTTTCAGTAAATTTTATCAGCTTTCTGTTGACATTGAATATTTTTTTTCGTGGGACGTATAGTTTTCAAGTTTACATAATATATTATATGCGAAAAATCAAAAAGAGTCCGAAATTTCGGCAGTTTTTGGCCCCTCACGACTTTGCCTCTAGGTCTAGGGGGTCAGGCACTTTTGGTAATTTTGCCTCCTAGCTACCCCGAACACATTCCTGAAGTAAAAAGTTCTCGTCCTAGATTTGTACCCTAGACCCTTTTTTGAGTGTTCGTTGACTGAACTGCAGGGCTAATTGTGAAGGATGAAATCAAGAGATGTCCTGGAAACGGTCACGTTCGTTGGTCCATTGTTGGCTCTCGACTGTCTGAACTGAGCAACAGTTTAGACTCCACGGAACTTTGATTTCTCAGTAAACATAGACGCTATTGTACCTGCCAATCGAATAGTAAGCACGAGTGTGGAGGTCATACGGTCGTGTGGGGGAAGTATGCAGGTAGATAACCTCAAGGTACGTCCACTCGAACTGTGGAAACCCGAACATATCCTTCAAACTGATATCGCTAACTACAACTACTTGACCACTGATTATGGGAGCGCTCCCCATACATATTTACGAATCGGTTCGGGAATGGTGTTCTTTCGCTTATAGCTCGTCTCCATTATTCCCAGAACAACAACAGAACGTATTCACTAAGTGGATGTTGGATGGAACCTATGGAATTTACGAAAAGTTAAAATGGTTTTTATATTTTTAACAATATAGGACAAATGAAAGTTAAGCGGAAAGGCACAATAATTTCGCTGATGGTCTCCCTACCTAAACCTGAATGTTGATCCAATATAAACTTAAGTTATCACCATCTGCCATCTGATGTGGTAAGTGGGTAATAGTTGAATTTGTCTGTATTTGTTTCATCGTGAAAACAATGTATAACTGCATTAAATAAATAACATAATATATAATGTATAAATATCACATAGTAATTTGATATATTATACAATAATATATTATAATAAATAACACATTGATAAATAATTCAATCAAGCAACATAATTGATCCTATTGCCCCCAATGGCGTCGCCCGTTAGCTTTCGATTCACATTCAAACTGTCTTAACCCTAGGTCACACATAGGTTTTTGTGACGTGGAGGTCACACTGGGGTCCAAAAAGACCCCAACACCAAAAAAAAATTGTATAATAACCACCAAAGTTAATTATATATGGTTTCTTAAGCTCCAAAAAATCGAAATATGTCTGAGTGACTAAATCTTCTAACTTGGCACGTTCTCTAATGCATTTTTTTAGTATAACTGCAAGACGCGAAGTGGGGCGACTTCGACACACACACACACACACACACACACACACACACATATATATATATATATATATATGTAGGTATATATATTTTATGTAAAAAAGCGTTAAACTGTAGGATCCGTTTCACATTGTCTCAAAACGGATTTCAATGTAGACATTTTCTGAAAATTTTTATTTAAAATTTTTTGGAGCCATTGCAATAATTTCATTTTTTACAAAATTCTCCAAAAATACAGTTGAGTGACCTCCTAGGGTTAACTACATACTATTTGTACACTAATGCATCTTATTACACAAGTGTTAAAAGAAACGAGGGTGGTAGCATTATCGAAAGACATTAATAAAACTTATTTCTGTTCTAGAACCAAAAATTTCAACCATGTATCATGTTTTCTCCTCGATATTGATTCGAAATTCTATGAAAACATAAGAAATTAACAAGCGGTTGCAATCATGTTCACAATATCAATTATTGAGAATGATCACCTGTGTGTAAACAATTATTTATATAACCATGCTCATAACTCAGTTTGTTGGACACGCACTTCGCCGTAGTTAACATAATATTGTTGGATAAATCGAGAGCTTTCGAACGAATGGTCAACGAATTTTGTGGGATGGAAAACGACGAAGTACCATTTCCCTAGCAACGACTCGGTTGTAGGCGGAAATCACTGTAACACTATATGTTTCGTGCGCGGAAAAAAATTGACTCGCAAAAATTGCTAGGACCCCAGGGCTAAAACATGATACATGTTAAAATACTAGGTATGTACTGGAAAGTATCTACGTCTTGTTAAGAAGGTTGGTACTAAACGGGAAAGAATAATTTTTTATCCTACTGACTGAGATTATCTATCTACTTACTGAGATTTGCTAATTTTGTTAAAACTTGAAGCACCTCCACTACAAATTTAGTCGTTATGAATGAATATATACTAGTATTTCAAATCGATTTCAATACAATGTACGAGTGTGTTTCTTGGATTATTAAATCTAAAAGTTCGAGGCGACATATTTGATATACCTACTACTGCCTAATATCTACATGTTAGACCCTGAATGCTATATTCACGAAAATTGGAAACATCAATGGCCTATAATTTAGCCTAGCTCTTCTTGATATGCATGCAATTTTTACCATGGTAGCATTCTAATAAGTAGTCGGTACTGTGGAGGAAACTGCTACGGAATAACATTGTAAAATAGCTTGTAACTTTCATCAGCCACTCGAGTGAGCAGCTCCACTCACCTGTTATAGAGGGTGCTCGTAAAACTAATATGAAGGGGGGCAGGATGGGTCGCTAAAGGAATTCCTGAGGGAAGGGTTATTGCGGCTCAGTAAAACCTATATCCCGGCTCATATTACGGGAAGAGGGACGGGATCTTTTCTGATCAAAGCGTCACCCCCATAGTGTCATTGTTATAGATCAAAAGGAGAGGAGGAAAGGAGGGAGAGACATGACCGGATCATCGAGAAGTGATATTCAAGGCCTTTTATATCTTCTCGATGCGATGGCCTGGTGACCCGTAAAAGGGAAATTCAGAAGGGTAGCGCCAAAGATTGGGGAGGCGAAGAAGCAGAGAAGAGAGGTGTTCAGGAAGCGAATTTATATTCACTCAGTCAGTCGTATCCTCAGCTTCCTTCTCCCCTTTGGTCTTGTACTCGGAAGTGGTTCACGCTTGAAAGATTTCTCTTTCTACGCTCCAGCATATTGGGATACTATTTTAGAAGAGATGGGTTTTATCTACCTACCTATTTCTTCTGTCTATGCAGTCTAAGAAAATTTGATTACATTTACTATACGTACCCGAATATATATACATCGAACATCTCTACATACATGAAATATAGAAACCGATATGATCAGTATGCCATAGAAACTAGAAATTGAATTTCAAGGAAAACCTGCCATCATCGAATATAAGACTTATCGAACGTAATCTAGTTTAGATAGTAGAGAGTTTTTGGCGACTTCAACTTAACGTCACCCGTTACCGAAGTCTTGAGGGAGCAAACGAAGGTGCTAACCCAAATGGAACCGGGAGAACGGTTGCCTCAATTTTGATGTCACGTTAACGGTGGTTGGGTAACGCGATAATTTTCCCCCAGCTGTCTTGTTGTCTAACTGGTAGACTAATCAATTTCTTCATTTTGATATGAAACGCCGATTTTCACTCCTGAATTCTAATTTCATGTTAGTTTCAATACAAATACGGGCTAATTTCTCATTTTTAGTTTTCAATTCGTAAACAGGGGATGGATAGTAAGCCTCAAGTGTGGAACACCGCGGTTTAGTTGCACTTATAGGTCATTAGTCGTTACGAACTTCATGTTTTTGGGTTTTCCGTTGGGAAAATATCAACAAGTAAAAAAAGTATTTATCTCTATGACAATGAAACAGGATTTTACCTGACAAAATCATCAGTGGAGGCAGCACTTCACGCAATGTTCACGAGAAAATAGCTGAGAATTCAGGTACCTAAGCTAAGAACAATACTGCGAAGAAGTAGTGTCTTAAAACTCAGTTTTCTCATTTAAAATATATGAAATAATAAAAGAAACAAGGCTCTAATCGACCAAAAAGAGCCTGAGCGCAAAAGAACGGAACTTTTCGATCGAGTTGAAGGCTAGTAAAGCTAGACAGCGGAGGCGGATTTCAAATGGCACATTCGGTTTCTACACGACTTGAAAAGTCTGATCAACATAATCAACATAATTAGTTGGTAATGAGGCATTTGAAAAGAAAAACTATTATATTTACTTCAGCAGTATTCGAGTGATTTTGAGGTGAGCAGTAGGGTTACATTTACAGGAAGGTTAGGCTGGTGTCGTGTGCCTTTAGGTCCCCAAACGGGTGACGCGTACGACGTTGCTAACGTTCTCTCAAGGTCACGTACCCTTGGGTACGTTAGGGTGACGTTAAGTGTTCGTTAGTGGTCACCAAAAACTCTCTAGTATTTTACCTACGGACTTATGTGTCCCTCTCATTTTGGGGGGGATTTTATTAATAACGTTCAGTCAATGCGAGAATCTATGAACGTTTCGGAGGTTTCCCACGGATTGTATAAGTTACATGGGACAAATTTCGTATGCGGTATTCATTCTGTGCATTTTCATTCTTCATTATTTTTAAAAATTGTTTTCAGTAATAAACCTTTCAGATCAACCATGGAAAACAATAATTATAAAATAGACTAATAAAATTAATACACCTTCTTTTCCAATAGGTAGCTTGTTACAAATCGCACTTTTCTAACACATTTCCACAAAGCACAAAGAGTACTAAAATGTCGCTTTTTCGGTGTTTTCCCAAGTTGGTGTTGCAAATACCAATAAATGGACATCATCACAAGGTTCAGCACGAAAATATACTCCAACATCATGTATTACATGTGGCAATTGAGTATCTACAATAACTCAGTTATTTCACTTTTAGAGTGGGATCGCGCACTTTGGAGCGGAATTGCGCCCGTTTGCGCGCACCTAAAAAGTCGAGTGATGGGTCTTTTCTTCATGAAAGTTATCGTAAAATTCTAATCTGCAATAACTGCAATAAAAATGTGGGTTCTCATTTACAATAACGAAGTTGATGTAAATTGCGCAAGTTTACACACGTAATCTTTTCATTTTTAAGATCCTGACAAAAAAAAATTAAGATTGAGAAAAGAATTTTTTGACCCATTAATAACGGTTTTAGAAGGAGGGGGAGGGACGTTTTCGGAGACACCCTGTATATCTATAAAAATCAAATTATGTATGTTCGTCCTTTACGCGCAACCAACACAATGAACCGATTTTGTTGATTTTTTTTTTACAGCATGCCCTTTGGACAAAAGAGAAAAGATAGGCTATTGTAGAAGTTTTGCAACTCACCCCTTTTAGCCTTAAATTCACCATTTTATTGAAAAACCGCGTTTGATTCTTGCCTCATTTTAGATGTTTCACTTCAGCAATAACTGATTCACCTCGGCAATTTCATTAGACAATTTCGTGATGATACAAGGTATCATCATGGTAGTTTTTAGGCCTAAAGGACTTAAGATAACAAATTCAACGATACCAAAACGATTTTGGTAGGTTGAGCCGAGCATTTTCTATTCGTAATCATAGATCACCAACAATTAATATTAAAAAACGCCTTATTAACTGCAGCAATCTTGTTCTGGAAGAGTTTTAACGTGGCTAGAGTTAGAAAGTGGAGCTAAATATTTTCACCTGTTCACCCAAGGAAGTTGAAATTTGATAGGGTGACCCTCAAGGACATCAAGAGACGAGTAAAATGATGGGATCTTTCCTGATATTATGAGTGAGCAAAGTTCTTTTCTTTCCACCCTAGGACTGTGAATTTGGCAGAGAGCCTTTCTAGGACGGGTTCGAATGTTATGACGGATTACAACCAGATCCGCTGACTTAGCTAAAATCTCTCTTGTTCACTTCAGGAATTCGAAATTTGACATGGAGAATTTACAGGAAATTATGAGACGAATTTAATGACGGGTTCCAACTATATCAGACTTAGTTAAAGGAAATGAAAGAGGAATAGCTTATGATTAAGAAGTGTCGTATCCAATTTCAGTTGGTTGCATTGAGCGGACGCTTGGTTAGTGAAATAATTAGGCTCAAGTTGAAACTTGATTGCAGAAATTTGAATTGAAGCCTTTTCGGGACTGCCGAGTAATATAAAATAATTCAAACTGTTTATTTTTCTGGAAGTATTGAAAAAAATAGTTAGGTACATTTTTTTCAATCATATCAATTATGGTGGGTAGGTACGGGATTTGACGTGCATGAGAAGCGAGCGGGTTCAGCTTCTTCTATCCCTTTCTAAATAACTGACTCTGTTCTTATTCAACTTAAGACGCTTAACTTCGCCCCCCCCCCCCCCCCCCTCCACGCTCTGGGTGCGATAGTGTATCAGCAGAATCACTTTAATCAGCATAGTAAACTCTGAAGCTAATTCGGATCCTATTAAACTTGAGATGCTGAACTTTGGAACGGAATCTATCTGGGTGTGGTAGAATATAATTTCAATTTTAAGAATCACCCTAATCAGCAGAGTGAACTCTACACCTAATATTGTTCCAATCGAACTTGAGATGCTAAAAATTGGTGCGGGGCGTCTTTGGGTGTGGTAGAGTATAAATATTACAACTTCAAAAACCATTCTAATAATCTGAGTGGGCTCTTTAGCTTATTTTGTTCCTATTCAGCTTTTCAGATGTACTTATAGTGAATTTTTGAACGGGGTCGGTTTGAGTAGAATCCTCTCTGAGTGCGGTAGATAGTATTTTCTATACAGTAGATAGTATCTCCCTAGTGATGGGACACTGCGCAACATTCACGTATTGGAGCAGCGAGCGAAGCGAGAGGGCACAGCTTATCTCTATCTCTATTATTTTATTATTTTTTTTAATCTCTATCTATACTATTAATAAGAATGAAACTCCGTCTGTCTGTTTGTCGTGTCTATGCACGGCCAAACGGCTGAGTGGGGGGAGTCTACGAGTGGGGGGATCTTCTTGGGATTTTCCGATAGGGTGTATAAGCGAATTTAAAATTTTCTAATCCCACCCGAACCATGGGCCGTAGGGCGGGAGGGGGGTCGAAGTAATAATTAATGTGCGCTTTTTGGACTTCCCCGCTTCCCCTACCCCTCTAAACGGCCGTTGACAATTCCGGAAAAATACGGGTTTCGTAGGTTTTCCTACGAGGAAGACGACGGCGATATCGGATCGCGAAAAAAGTATCGGGAAATGCGTAAAAAAAATGCGAGAGTACGGACCCGTTTTCTCGAAAAGTCCGCCGAAAAACTTGGTTTTTTCCGATTAAAATATACCCCATAAAGGTACGTTTTTCGGAACGGTTTTCGCGGGCGAAATACAGCTTTGATCCCGCCGAATCTGAATCCGAAGTCGGATATCGAAAAAAGTGACGGAAAGTAGGTCAAATTGGGAGGGAATTGCGAGGGAACCGTTTAACATCAGAAATTAATCGACCACGGGCCGCCGTTACACAACGTTGCTTACCTGAAGGGACCCTCACAGGGGGGTTCCCATTTGCACTTCTACGCAATACCTTGCGAGCGAAGCGAGAGCCATTTCAAATAATAAATACGGACTTTGTCCTACACATATACAGGTATACCTTGCGAGCGAAGCGAGCAACATCCCCGAATAAACTTTTCGTGGTTCCACGTAGTTTCATAAGATTTAATTTGTTTGTAAGAATTTCCAACAGAAAAAAACGTCTGCCAAGTTGGGTGGGCAGTATAACTTCCTCAAGCGAGCGAAGCGAGCAGCATCCCTTACAGAAGTTAAACCTACCCTTAGGGATCTACCGTTTGCGAGCGAAGCGAGCAACATCCCCTACACACGTTAAACCTACCCTTAGGGATCTACCGTTTGCGAGCAAAGCGAGCAACATGCCCTACATGCCACACTTTGCGAGCGAAGCGAGCAAAATTCCCTACATGCCACATTTTGCGAGCGAAGCGAGCAATTTAATGGGGGGTCCGGGGACGTGCCCCCCGGCTGGACGTGGAGGCGAGCGTAGCGAGCCGGAGCGGCTAGTTATTAATAAGAATGAAACTCCGTCTGTCGCTCTGTCTGTCGCTCTGTCTGTCGTGTCTATGCACGGCCAAACGGCTGAGTGGGCCGGATCTACGAGTGGGGGGATCTTTTTGGGATTTTCCGATAGGGTGTATAAGCGAATTTAAAATTTTCTAATCCCACCCGAACCATGGGCCGTAGGGCGGGAGGGGGGTCGAAGTAATAATTAATGTGCGCTTTTTCCACTTCCCCGCTTCCCCTACCCCTCTAAACGGCCGTTGACAATTCCGGAAAAATACGGGTTTCGTAGGTTTTCCTACGAGGAACACGACGGCGCGATCGGATCGCGAAAAAAGTATCGGGAAATGCGTTAAAAAAATGCGAGAGTACGGACCCGTTTTCTCGAAAAGTCCGCCGAAAAACTTGGTTTTTTCCGATTAAAATATACCCCATAAAGGTACGTTTTTCGGAACGGTTTTCGCGGGCGAAATACAGCTTTGGGTCCGCCGAATCTGAATCCGAAATCGGATATCGAAAAAAGTCATGTTAAGTTGGTCAAATCGCGAGCAGAAGCGAGCAAAGCGATTAAAATGATTCTGCCGTGGACGAGAGAAGGCTCAAGAATTGACGTGAAGGGTTCGATGTCACAACGTTGCGAGGCGAGCAGGTATGCCTACATAGGTACCTACCTTGCGAGCGAAGCGAGAGCCATTTCAAATAATAAATACGGACTTTGTCCTACACAGCGAGCAACATCCCCGAATAAACTTTTCGTGGTTCCACGTAGTTTCTAAGATTTAATTTGTTTGTAAGAATTCCCAACTGAAAAAAACGTCTGCCAAGTTGGGTGGGCAGTACAACATTCCCTAATAAACTTTTCGTGGTTCCACGTAGTTTTATAAGAATTCATTTGTTTGTAAGAATTTCCAACAGAAAAAAACGTCTGCCAAGTTGGGTGGGCAGTATAACTTCTTCAAGCGAGCGAAGCGAGCAGCATCCCCTACAGAATAAATACGGACTTGCGAGCGAAGCGAGCAACATCCCCTAATAAACTTTTTGTGGTTCCACGTAGATTTATAAGATTTAATTTGTAAGTAAGAATTCCCCAACAGAAAAAAACGTCTGCCAAGTTGGGTGTTCAGTATAACTTCCTCAAGCGAGCGTAGCGAGCAGCATCCCCTACAGAAGTTAAACCTACCCTTAGGGATCTACCGTTTGCGAGCAAAGCGAGTAAAATTCCCTAAATGCCATACCTTGCGAGCGAAGCGAGCAACATTTTCTACATGCCAGACTTTGCGAGCGAAGCGAGCAACATATCCTACATGCCAGACTTTGCGAGCGAAGCGAGCAATATTCCCTACACGCCACACGTTGCGAGCGAAGCGAGCAACTTAATGGGGGGTCCGGGGGGCTTGCCCCCCGGCTGGACGTGGAGGCGAGCGTAGCGAGCCGGAGCGGCTAGTTATTAATAAGAATGAAACTCCGTCTGTCTGTCTGTCGTGTCTATGCACGGCCAAACGGCTGAGTGGGGGGAGTATACGAGTGGGGGGATCTTCTTGAGATTTTCCAAAAGTGGGAGCGAGCGAATTTAAAATTGTTTAATCCCACCCGAACCATGGGCCGTAGGGCGGGAGGGGGGTCGAAGTAAGAATTAATGTGCGCTTTTTCCACTTCCCCGCTTCCCCTACCCCTCTAAACGGCCGTTGACAATTCCGGAAAAATACGGGTTTCGTAGGTTTTTGAACGAGGAAGACGACGGCGCGATCGGATCGCGAAAAAAGTATCGGGAAATGCGTTAAAAAATGCGAGAGTACGGACCCGTTTTCTCGAAAAGTCCGCCGAAAAACTTGGTTTTTTCCGATTAAAATATACCCCATAAAGGTACGTTTTTCGGAACGGTTTTCGCGGGCGAAATACAGCTTTGGGTCCGCCGAATCTGAATCCGAAATCGGATATCGAAAAAAGTGACGGGCAGTCGGTCAAATCGCGAGCGGAAGCGAGAAGAAGCGTTTAACATCAGAAATTAATTTTGCCATGTTCGCGAGAAGGCTCTACGAAGTCAGGGGTTCGATGAGGCGGGGCTTGCACCTGACGAAAACGGGTTGCGAGCAGGTACACGCACTTACGTCTTGAAGGGTATACAGGTATACCTTGCGAGTGAAGCGAGAGCCATGTCAACAGAATAAATTCGGATTTTTTCCTACAAATATACAGCAATACCTTGCGAGCGAAGCGAGCAACATCCCCGAATAAACTTTTTGTGGTTCCATGTAGTTTCATAAGATTTAATTTGTTTGTAAGAATTTCCAACAGAAAAAAACGTCTGCCAAGTTGGGTGGGCAGTATAACTTCCTCAAGCGAGCGAAGCGAGCAGCATTCGGTTTTCGCGGGCGAAATAATGGTTTGATCCCGCCGAATCTGAATCCGAAGTCGGATATCGAAAAAAGTGACGGAAAGTAGGTCAAATTGCGAGCGGAATTGCGAGGGAAGCGTTTAACATCAGAAATTAATCGACCACGGGCCGCCGTTACACAACGTTGCTTACCTGAAGGGACCCTCACAGGGGGGTTCCCATTTGCACTTCTACGCAATACCTTGCGAGCGAAGCGAGAGCCATTTCAAATAATAAATACGGACTTTGTCCTACACATATACAGGTATACCTTGCGAGCGAAGCGAGCAACATCCCCTAATAAACTTTTCGTGGTTCCGCGTAGTTTTATAAGATTTAATTTGTTAGTAAGAATTCCCCAACAGAAAAAAACGTCTGCCAAGTTGGGTGGGCAGTATAACTTCCTCAAGCGAGCGTAGCGAGCAGCATCCCCTACAGAAGTTAAACCTACCCTTAGGGATCTACCGTTTGCGAGCAAAGCGAGTAAAATCCCCTACACGCCACATTTTGCGAGCGAAGCGAGCAATTTAATGGGGGGTCCGGGGGCAGTATAACTTCCTCAAGTGAGCGAAGCGAGCAGCATCCCCTACAGAAGTTAAACCTACCCATAGAGACCTACCGTTTACGAGCGAACCGAGCAACATCCCCTAAATGCCATACTTTGCGAGCGAAGCGAGCAACATTTTCTACATGCCAGACTTTGCGAGCGAAGCGAGCAACATATCGTACATGCCAGACTTTGCGAGCGAAGCGAGCAATATTCCCTACACGCCACACGTTGCGAGCGAAGCGAGCAACTTAATGGGGGGTCCGGGGGGCTTGCCCCCCGGCTGGACGTGGAGGCGAGCGTAGCGAGCCGGAGCGGCTAGTTATTAATAAGAATGAAACTCCGTCTGTCTGTCTGTCTGTCTGTCGTGTCTATGCACGGCCAAACGGCTGAGTGGGGGGAGTCTACGAGTGGGGGGATCTTCTTGGGATTTTCCAAAAGTGGGAGCGAGCGAATTTAAAATTGTTTAATCCCACCCGAACCATGGGCCGTAGGGCGGGAGGGGGGTCGAAGTAAGAATTAATGTGCGCTTTTTGGACTTCCCCGCTTCCCCTACCCCTCTAAACGGCCGTTGACAATTCCGGAAAAATACGGGTTTCGTAGGTTTTCCTACGAGGAAGACGACGGCGCGATCGGATCGCGAAAAAAGTATCGGGAAATGCGTAAAAAAATGCGAGAGTACGGACCCGTTTTCTCGAAAAGTCCGCCGAAAAACTTGGTTTTTTCCGATTAAAGTATACCCCATAAAGGTACGTTTTTCGGAACGGTTTTCGCGGGCGAAATACAGCTTTGGGTTCTCCGAATCTGAATCCGAAATCGGATATCGAAAAAAGTGAAAGGCAGTCGGTCAAATTGCGAGCGGAAGCGAGCAAAGCGATTAAAATGATTGTGCCGTGGACGAGAGAAGGCTCAAGAATTGACGTGAAGGGTTCAATGTCACAATGTTGCGAGGCGAGCAGGTATACATAGCTTGCGAGCGAAGCGAGAGCCATTTCAAATTATAAATACGGACTTTGTCCTACACATATACAGGTATACCTTGCGAGCGAAGCGAGCAACATCCCCTAATAAACTTTTCGTGGTTCCACGTAGTTTTATAAGATATAATTTGTTTGTAAGAATTCCCAACTGAAAAAAACGTCTGCCAAGTTGGGTGGGCAGTACAACATTCCCTAATAAACTTTTCGTGGTTCCACGTAGTTTTATAGGAATTAATTTGTTTGTAAGAATTTCCAACAGAAAAAAACGTCTGCCAAGTTGGGTGGGCAGTATAACTTTTTCAAGCGAGCGAAGCGAGCAGCATCCTCTACATGTTTCAATTGTAATACATCGCATGTATACAGCCACACTTTGCGAGCGAAGCGAGCAACATTCCCTACATACCACACTAAACTTTTCGTGGTTCCACGTAGGTTCATAAGATTTAATTTGTTTGTAAGAATTCCCAACTGAAAAAAACGTCTGCCAAGTTGGGTGAACAGTATAACTTCCTCAAGCGAGCGAAGCGAGCAGCATCCCTTACAGAAGTTAAACCTACCCTTAGAGATCTACCGTTTGCGAGCGAAGCGAGCAACATCCCCTACACACGTTAAACCTACCCTTAGGGATCTACCCTTTGCGAGCAAAGCGAGCAACATTCCCTACATGCCACACTTTGCGAGCGAAGCGAGCAAAATTCCCTACATGCCACATTTTGCGAGCGAAGTCTAGCCGTCTAGCGTTTTAGACCGGGTTTCGTAGGTTTTTGAACGAGGAAGACGACGGCGCGATCGGATCGCGAAAAAAGTATCGGGAAATGCGTTAAAAAAATGCGAGAGTACGGACCCGTTTTCTCGAAAAGTCCGCCGAAAAACTTGGTTTTTTCTGATTAAAATATACCCCATAAAGGTACGTTTTTCGGAACGGTTTTCGCGGGCGAAATACAGCTTTGGGTCCGCCGAATCTGAATCCGAAATCGGATATCGAAAAAAGTGACGTTAAGTCGGTCAAATCGCGAGCGGAAGCGAGAAGAAGCGTTTAACATCAGAAATTAATTTTGCCGTGTTCGCGAGAAGGCTCTACGAAGTCAGGGGTTCGATGAGGCGGGGCTTGCACCTGACGAAAACGGGTTGCGAGCAGGTGGTACACGCACTTACGTCTTGAAGGGTATACAGGTATACCTTGCGAGCGAAGCGAGAGCCATTTCAAATAATAAATACGGACTTTGTCCTACACATATACAGCAATACCTTGCGAGCGAAGCGAGCAACATCCCCGAATAAACTTTTTGTGGTTCCACGTAGTTTCATAAGATTTAATTTGTTTGTAAGAATTTCCAATGGAGGCGAGCGTAGCGAGCCAGAGCGGCTAGTAGGAAATAAATTAGCTCTGGAGATCACAAGACAACGGCAACATCAGCCTTTTTGTGTCTGCCATCATTAGTAGCAATGAAAAATGTATTCTAATTTGAAAAACCCCTACTACCAGATAAATTCATCTGGCCACCAATATAGATTTTTTTATTTAACTGAGATATTGTATGATTACGTACTATCTACATTGAATGTTTGGTTGATTGCAGATTTAATTTTTGGGTTCCGGCAACATATTACTCGCAATAAGACTTGGAAAAAAAAAAAAAAAAAAAAAAAAAACAGTTACTTCACCTTTGAAGACTCAGCAATATCTTATTTTCTCCAAAGAGTTCTCTAAAAAAATACATTAAATTACAATATATATACATAGGAATCATAACTTAGGTACTCGTCTGGATAGTGACGGAGGATCCCTCCGAAAGGTACGTAAATAACATTGTAGTATTCGGCTGGAACGTTATGTTAATTTAAAACCGCATTAAATCCAGAAATGCAGATAGATGTCGCTTTGCAGCGATATTCACTGCGCTTTAACTTCGATACATCCAACCTATAGTGTATTAAAAAGAAGGGGGAAAAATCCAAATAGAAAAATGTTGAAGATTAACAAACGCCCACAGTACCGAATACTCCTTCGAATCAGCTAATCTCTGCTTATTTGACTCATCTTATTCATTTGTAGAGTTAAATATTTGTTCTTTTCCGGTACATTGGTGTGTACAAAAAAAAAAATTGAGGGGGAGGGATTTTCATCATACCGTGCGGTGTAAAATGGGCAAAGGACAAGATGAAAAAATCTTCATATCTGAAATCATTCATAATTTTTAGTTCCTCTTAACTGAACTTACTATCATTCAGAATTATTTTGCTTTATAACAAATATTACAGTCGGATCCTTTGCTAAACTACTGAAGGACCAGTTCCAATCATGCAGCATGACCATATGGACGAACTATCTTAATGCTGCATTATTTTAAATTTAATGACATTCAAAATCTTTTTTCCAACTAATATATCGATACCACATTTTTAAAAAATGTTTTGAGTTTAACAAATTTTAGAGTTTCTATTCTCTGTTGTTTAGCTAATTTTATTTAAATTAAAGTTAAATTTCGTGCAATAGATTCAGAATGTTCTAATATATAGTTTATACACTTTTTCTACGTAGTATCCTGCGAAAAATATGAATATACCTAGTAGGTATCAACTTCACAGGAGACAACTAAATCAACGAAAACATTGAGTAAAATAAAAAATTGGTTATCACTGTTTTTGGAGGAGTAAATCACTCGTTTGGGTTTCTCCTAGGTCCTGATTCGGGCACTGACCTCGCAATAATATTTATCTGTTTCCTCCAAATCAGAACGTAATATTTTGCTAAATCATTATGTCTACACTTGATAGCAGAACTGCGCGTGGAGAGATAATCGTATTGCCCAACAAAAATAACAGCTTTTGCAACGTATTTACAAGATATAGTTCTACTGTGCGAGATAAATATTCAATACAAACGCGAGTGAAGTCATTAAAAATAATTTTGAAGAGTTTGAAGAAGCTATAAAAGTCAAAAAGTCAAGGTTGAATGAGTTTACAAACTACCTAATTGGTTGTAGAGTTAAAAGATGTTGATAAGGATATCCACATTTCGAATCACTCACTTTTGGATGACTTTATCAAACGTACGGAAATCTTATTCAAAATTCTAGTGGGAAACCTCATTACCTTCGAAGATGACGGACTGTTGAGTCTCTACTTGAACTTTTTCCTCGAAAAACTATACGTGAAGTGAAAAATCTGCTTTCTTCCACATTGCCTTGCCTCTGATTTTAACTATAGGCTCCAAATTTTTCCAAGAAGCGCACTTCAAAATCCTTTACCATGAGTATTATGTGAGATAAAAATGAAATAATCTCATCCGACGACGTTCGACCTCGATCGTAGTTCTTCTATGAGCACAGGGCATTCTATGTGCAAGCTTGGTCATCTTCAGATGGGAAGAACCCACGCTAAACGTTACCGCAGACAAGCTGACATAGGTACGGTCATCTCCGGAAAAGTAACTTCAAATTTATATTCCACGTTCTTGAAACCTTATAAATTAATTTTGATGCCGGTGCTGTTGATTTTCCTAGCACCAAATGCGATATCCAGAGTTTTAGTGCAATCGCCTCAGTGTGCGGCGTAGAGGGGTGTCGTTCATTTAGCTTTATTTCATAAGAAATTATAGTTTGGCGCATAAGTTGGTTAAAAAAAGAAGTTACTCCAATAATTTTGGCAACGAAAATAATGTTAACCTCAGTTCGCATCAGCTGAAGCCTTAGTTGATTCATAAAAATAATGGCTCACAAAAGTGAATAAAATAAAGAAGAACAGTAAGTACTAAGTTCATGAAATTTACACTTAAAGTTTCTGGGGGGGGGGGGGGGGGGCGAAATTTTTTATACATCAATTATTTATTCACTGTATACAGTATGGCCTGATCGAAGGCAGTGGGAACAAGTTGTACGAGTAATATAAATCACTCAGGGGGTTTGATGAAGAACAGAGGAGGGTGCTAAGGAGAACCGTTAGTGGAAATTTTCCCTCAATTAATTATCTTGAATGACATGACCCAAGTATTATTACCCAATACATAACCCAATTATATAATTTGATGATTACCCAATCGCTTATGTAATTTATATTCCCCTTGGGTGAGGATATTACGAGTATCGAACAGTATGGTATGTCAAACGGTCGTTGGCTGAAAATGAAGTTCAAGTAAATTCTTAATTAGATGTAAATATCCTTCATGGTATATATGAATGGTACTATATACACGAAAGTGATTCGTCTTGACCATAACAACGACAGGGCCATGCTAACCATAATACTCGACGCATCAGATTCAAACTTGTATCATCCATTGTATGAAAGATACCATATTTCTATAAATGTGACCCGTCCTACAAAAAGGGACCTTATCGTACTTTGGCTAAATTTTCAGAAGAGCATTTTTCGATGGAATGGTCAAGAATATAGAATTTTAGGTTTTTATTGATTCTTAATTAAGTAATAAGGATCCATTTGTACAGTACCATAGTCTCTTATCGATGTTTAGCTAATTATGATATCGAAAAACTCGAAAAACGATAAGTAGTTGCGATTACACAAATGGGACCTAATCTTGCCCTACCCCCATCTCAAATGGTCTCATGTCAAATGGACGGTCAAAAACATTAGACCGTATTGCACTGATGCGACTAAAGACATTGTTTGCCCAAACTCTGCTGGAGAAAACAATGATGATGAAGAAGTTTTGGTGTACCAAGTGGTGAAGTTCCTGAAGAAGAACACCCCACTCCTGCGACACCGAAACGACGTTGTACTCGTGAAAAATAGTATATTTTTATTGTGAATAGTCTTACCTAATAATGTTGCAACACGACTGGAACTATACATTGAAATCCAAAATGATCTTAAGTGTTGATGAAATGAACCCGACATGCGCACAAATCTTTGCAACATAAAAAAAAAAAAAAAGTTCATATCGCCAGTAAACGGCCTCAATTCACTTTTGAATGTTGCTCAAACTTTGAACGCGTTTTTTCTCAAAATGAGGTTTCCAGGAGACCATATTTTGAAAATGGTATCTTTGGAACTAAAAATGAATATGGAATTTTTTGAAAATACCTGCGTTTTCAGCAGGATCTCAAGAATTCACGAATGGGAATAACTCAATTTCTACATCTGTAAGATAAGGTCCCTTTTCCCAGGACGACCCACAAATATAGATCCATATTGATACACTTTTCCTAACCATAATGTTGTTGATTGTAAAAGCGATGTTACTTTGAGTTATGTAGGTACCTACAATGCGTGCTCCAAAGCCGAGCAGGGCTGTAGACTCCAGTTATTGAATTTCTCAAGTGTAATACACGAGAATAAAATGCAGAAGAAAGAAGAGAAAAAGTTTATATTTATAACTTAACAAACCTTCAGCCGTTTCGCCAAGCGGTTTAGGGGCAGGTATTGTTAACAAGAGCCGAAAGCGATGCGGAGCAGCGGGAAGAGCCCTCGTGGGTAATATACAGCAGGAAATAGGACGGGACATCCGGGGAGGTGGTGTGAAACCCTTCAAGCCGCCTTGCCATATACACCGAGGTAGCTACTTATAGTCATATTTAGGGAGATACCGCTGGTGCTTATGACGCTAACAGATCAACTGCTTCCTTTCACTGAGGTTTTCTTCCCATAAACGTCTTTTCCTTCTTCGAAGCAGTTTACGGTCGCGATAAAATTTGCTTCGCAGGAAAACATATTTAGGCCGAATTGAGTTTTTCATTTCTGAGGGAAGGTATTATGTTTGACGTCCAATATTCTTTAAAATAGAGTTGAATGTTCATTGAAGTGAAAATCACTTTCGTCTTTCGCAAAACTGTCATTTCTGCAATACATTTCGATTAATGTATTCAACAAACATACGGAAACAAAACGAAAGTTGTTCAGAATGGTCAAAAGTTTAAAACTCGAGTGGAAATTTTGATTTTATAAACTTTTTTTGTTTGGAATTTAGTTATTTCATTGTTCATTTCCCGAAAATAAAAACAATGCTTCCACGAAAACTGTAGGTAGACTGGGAAGCAGAACTATTGAAAACTTTTTGTAGGAGTTTCGTTTTTGCTTACGAGTCTACCTATTCATAGGTAGGTAGCAGAAACGTTGTTTTAACTTTCGAAAGACGAAATAAATTATTTTTCCCAAGATCAAAATCCACTCTTGTGTTTCAGGTTTTAGACCATTCTGAATAACTTTCGTTTCGAGTTTGTGCTATTTTTTCCCCCCGCACACTTTATTCATGGGGAAGTTTATGGCCTGCTCACATAACGATTATAGGCGATTCAAGTTGTACAATAAATTATTTTCTATTTCATTTCGTACTTCAAGCTCATTATTATTAAAGATATTATATTCAACTGTTATATAGGAGGGAATTTTTTTGGGGCATTAATTGATTGTTTATGTTAAAGCAGGACCTTGATTGCTTTTCACAATATTTCAAAATTTATTTTACTCAAAAATGAAATAACGTCCTGGAGGTGTTCCGCAATTAGCTGCCTCATTGGTGAGGGCCAAATATTTCCCTGATGCCCGATGAGCCAGCTGCTGCTCGGAATGGGCACATAGGAACAGCAAGTGGTCCCAATCCCATTTTTCCCTAAACAAAATTTCATTCCAGGGCTTCCGCTAAGATGGAATGAAGGCCGGTACGCCTCAATCCTTCTATGTGCAGCCAACAGAAGGGTAAGGCTCTAAGAAACAGGCAAATCAATCCGAAGGCGATCGTAGGAAAGAAGACCTTTGTTCTACTTGTGTGTGTGACTGGTGATCTTTTAATATGGGCATTTACTTTCATTCTTCTCTCCCTCCTTCTCCTACTGCAACTTTCATGATCACTAGATCCGACGTCGGGTAAACCTAAGCTTTCCCCCCACTTTGATACTGAACCCTGATCACCACAGCTTCAGAGTGCCTCAACACTAAAGAGTGGGTTTGGTGGAAGCCAGTCAGGTGGCTTGAAAAATTGTATGAATGGTTGTGTGTGCACCTCCCTCCCACCCTTATGTGTGACGCACCTTATCCACCTGTAACAGAATAGTTTTCTGCCATAGGAACTACAGAAGAGACAACTCCCACCTACAATAGTGGCTGATTGGCTAACCTTGCTAACCTTTTTCAAAGTGCCTCCACTCTAAAAAGTGAATATTTGGGGAAACCAGTCAGGTGGTTGTGTGTGTGTGTTAGGTGCGTGTCTCTACACAGAAGTAGAAAATAATAATCAACATTATGTGCAGCTCATCGGGGAGTGGAACCACTCAGTTGATCCAAGTTCGTGTTGAGTTGGAGGTTACCCATGGAATTAACTCATCTTGATGCATAATTCAATGTCTACACATGCAAATGGGTTGATAAGGATATAAAAAGAGATATCACTTCTTGTGAAGTGGTGATTTAGTGAATATAATCTCATTGATTATTATATCCTTTAGATACTGGTGAAGAGTGACTTGCAACTCATATATGGACCTTCGTGTATCAGTTAATTGAATACAAGTTTCTTAAAAGGTTCAAAGAAGTTGTGTTTGTTTGTGTGTCTGTTTGTATATCTGTCCTCGTGTACGCAAATCCTTGCAACACGCAACACTAGTTTTCATTTGATTTTGAGGAAATTTCCAGAGAATGTGCGGGTTAGGTCTCCGAGCCGTTAAATCGTTCCCAATCTTCACTCTGCGCAAACGTAAATTCAACCAACCCTAATTTTCTCAAAGCATATCCTTCCGATCTCAATAAAAGTCGAACAGTTTAAGGGAAATGACGATTCGATAATACCACATAAATATAAATAATATCGTATCATTAGAACCAGCCGCGCATAAGCAAATGTAGAATGGTTATAACAGGATTAACTTCTACACGTTTCATATGATTGTGATGCAATTTTCTGAATAATGGTAGTCTTTCCCCTATTCCATTTCTCAGAAAGTTGAAACTTCTCGTGCACATGCGCGAAATTTAAATCCACGGTTTCATTTTCTCATGTTCTATGCGTCCAATCTCGCTCAAATTTGAAGGGTAGTAAGGAAATGACCATGTGACTACCCCGAATGAGTTTCATCAAGGTTATCATTAATATCTACTGCGTATGCGCATACCTCGAATCTTTCAAACGAGTATGGGTACGATTTTCATCTGATTCCGATCAAATTTTCAGGTTTTGAATGGTAGGTAAATCTTTTATGATTATTTTCAACATTCAAATAACGATCTACATATTCATGTAACGGATCCGAGTAAGGCATGTGCCCAAAGAGCTTATAATAGGTAGAGAGGACAGGTTATGGAGGGGGAAGAAGCCACATGAGACTCCGCCCAAACGGGGCTTAAATCTGGATAGCCAATGAAAACATATTGGGAAGTAATGCTTGCATTACAGGGACGTCCTTATGAATGTATTGCATGTACTTTTTGTGAGGATTAAAATAGAAAATAGAGTAGGTATAATGATTTCTCAGAAATCCCCACTTCCGAGGTTGCATAACTGGACTAAAATCTGGATCAAACAAACAATAAAACAGTCATAAAAAGTCTGATAAATATAATAAAGATATCAAGATTTATTGTTATTGCCCCCTCCATTCACACTTTCAATCATGAAATTTTAAAATCCTGTTACATTTTCCAAAACTATATCAAATTAAAAGTTGAACAAAAAAGAATCACGAAAATCGGACGAGAATAGTTGAATCATCATGATTTACCCCCCTCCATTCACCCCCTATCTTGATGAAGTTTGGAAATTCTTGACATACTTTCGAAAACTATATCGAATTAATAATGGAACAAAATAAGAATCACGAAAATCGGTAGAGATTTTAGGCTTGGGCGGCACTTGACAAAATCGGTAATTATCCCTACCACCCCACACCTCGACAGCAAATCCGAAATTTACCAGGTTTGTTACACAACTGCAACAAAATTGAAATCGAACCAAATGAGAATCACGAAAATCGGTTGAGGATTGTAGTCTGGGTAGCGTCGACAAAATTTGTCGAAAAACAGGTTTTTTTTTTTTTTTTTGCTTTACACCGTCCACTCCCCTTTTCCATCTTCAAAGTCTTTATTCCCGAAATTGTAGCACAACGAGAATAAAATTGGAATCGAACAAACAAAGAATCTCGGAAATCGGTTGAGAATTGTGGCCTGAGCAGCGTCATCAAAATTTTTCACACTCACACACGCACGCACACACACACACACACACACACACACACACACACGTTGTTTTTGTTTAATAGTGCCGAAATTTAAATAATGGATTCTAACGATGATACGTTATTCTCATCCAAGTACCATAAACCCGAGAAGTGCTGATTCCTACTACCTATTTATAATTGAAGAGAGAAACGAAGCTTTGGTGAGTTTCAAGTGGATAATGTGGCTCTCGGATTCAAATTCACACAGGTGGTTTTGTTCGGAGCATTTATTCGTTAATTTGAACATCGGATATTTGATGCTTTCAAGCGATAAAACTCGGATGAACCCCTTTTGGGCTGAATGATGAGGTATTTCTTCTCTGCAGTCGTTTCAAGAGCTCATAATGAAAGCGCTTCATCAAACAGTGCTGCTAATACATTAACCAAACACCGATATGAAAGTTGTTCATCCCGATTCAGCTGAGAGGCAAGAGTGCGTCCTTCAAGATGAGTGCCGATCGCATGATATACCTAATGATACCAACAAAATTCGGTAAAATATATAATTTTTATAACTATCAATAAACTTGTTTTGATAGATAATATTACATGTAACTGTTTAACTCCCTCGTATTTGTAATTAGGAAGTCCCTCTGGAGCCCGGTCATAAATAAATCAAGGCTTTGTATGTAAGAGGGACTGATCTGTTGGAATTGATCCAGGGGCGTGGAGACGAGTCAAGCATGAGAAAAAAGTAACCGAATCCATTATTTTTGACCTGCGAATAGCATTTAGAACAAAGTTATTTACCTCAGTCTTGGTAGTTGAAAATATTTCTTGGGATTAAGAGCGCTCAAATTCCAAAGTAATTTATTAATTTAATACGACAATTTAAGGAAATTCGCTCATACGATCATGCTGCACGACTCGAACTTAGTTATTATCTTTCGGTTTTGATGGGCTGAAAATCGGGGTTCTTATTTCGGAGACGGATTTTTACGAAGAAACCAACTATTCATGCTTTTCTGAAACAATTCTGATGTTTTATTATTATTATTATTTATACAACCTGTTGCTTGAAGTTATTGGCCTCTTGGTAGAACCATTCTCAGTAAATTATTATGGTAATGAGTGAATGAGGGGGAGGGGGTAATAGTTCCTCGCAGCACATACATCTTTGGTTATAGGTACATCCATTATAATCGCTGCACATGCAAAGCAAAAAACAACCGATTCGTGAGTGAAGAAATTAATGGGCGATCATCCTTTGCCTAACTCACTCAATCCCAGGAAATGTAATCGATTTCGAATGGAAACTGCAGCCTGAGGTATAGGATATCACATTCGCGCATGGCAGAAACTACTTATATTACGATTGTCATTAAAATTTGTGAAGGATGATTAAATTGTTCTGTTCTAACTGTTCTCCGAATTTGAGTAAGGTCAGACGACCAGAATGTGAGAAGTGTGAAGTATTGATTTGTGAAGAGTGAAATCACTAGAGGATGATTTGCATCCCGAATCGCATATTCCCTGAGAATTTCATCGCAATCTGGTGGAAACTATGGAAGTTGTGCGTGTTGCAAGGTTTTGCGGACACACGGGAATCAGACACACTAACCTACCCATAGAAAGACTGACAAGAAACCAAAGTCTTCAAAATGCTACCTAGTCAAAATTTCGATTTCCGAGACAAAAATTGTCATCTCCCGAAAGTGTAAAAATGGTGACGCTACCTATACTTTACTTGTAAGCAAACTTTAAACCTGAAAATATGAGGTTAAGCGTACTTCGAATGAAATTATTGAAACGCAGAATCTGTTTTAGCTCACGCGTTTCACATTTACTCATGAAATCGCATATAAAAATGAATCAGATACTGCGGTGTATCTTATCAATACCATGTTAAGTTGTTTTATTTATTTATTTATCACCAGCGCCATATCTGAAACCTCCTCGTCATAAGCATTAATTTGAGCCCTCACCCGAAAAATGCATATTTTACACCCTCCCGTTTGGGTTTGAGGTGCGAAGGGACCATATTTGAAACCACCTCGTCATAAGCTTCGTTTGTTCTATTTATTGATCACCACTGCAACGACTCACCAACAGCTCAATGAAATCATCAGAAATTACGAGTAACAAGCGTCTGCAATCATTGTTGAGAATGAACACCGGTGTGTACACAATTATTCATATAACCATGCTCATAACTCAGCTTGTTGGCCATGCACTTCGCAGCAGTTTACGTAATATGGTTGGATAAATCGAGAGCTTTCGAACGGATGGTCAACGAAATTTGTGGGATGAAAAATGACAAATTACCATCTCCCTAGCAACGACTCGGTTGTAAGCGGAAATCATCAGTAAATCGTTGCAACACATTTTCGTTAGTCAAAAGCGCAGCACACAAACGCAACCATTTGCGTTACACGTAAACGTTTGGTTTTCAGTTGGCGATGCCAAGGCTAAAACATTGTGTCACAAAGTGGAATATTTCTTGTTGCGAATTGTTGTAAATTCGACCGATTAATTCACTGAGCTTGTTTCTGAAACACCTTGCACATTTTTACTCTAATATATTTGCAGATCTGGCTTGAAGATGATATGGAAATACGATTGTTTGTAACTACCTGGGAAGGAGAAGCAATGTATCTTGAAGATTCCATATTTCCTTATACACGTGGAGGTTCGTACTGGCCTGCAAGTAATAAACTCGAAATCGTACAGGGGTCTAACTCACATAATCCCTGATAGTGTCATTAAAATCACACATTTGAGATGTGACGTTTGCAACTATAGATCAGACAATGTGAACTATTTGAACAATCGACGAGTACTCAAATTCATTGAATTTAAGTAAACGCGGACTGTTGGATACTGTTCCTGCAAGGACGTGATCAAGTTCGAAAGTTTAAAAATAAGCAGGAACAACGTTTCCAAACTAAATTATTATGAGCATAAAACGTCCTTTTTATAAGAATAAGAACAAGAATGAAAAGGAGTATTGCCCAATTACAACAACGAATCAGTTCTAGTGCTGCGAAAAAAATCGTAATCGAGATCGATTAATCAATTTATTTTTGAAACATCAACTTTTTAAATGCAAAATCAAATAAAATCGGACCATAAAATTACTACGATTTGCTATTTTGTTGATAAAATTCATTCAGTTTTTCATAGAAAAAAAAAAAAAAAAAAAAAAAATTCCCGTCATGCAGCATGATTGTATGAGCCGATTTTCATTAACAATCTATCGTATTTCCTATAATACGTTAAATTGTATTGAAATTTGAGCAATTTCTGTAGAAAGAAATTGTTGAAAACCAATTAAAACGCATACTGAATAAAATTCAGCAATTCAATGGAGATTTTGAATTTTTAGTTTTTTTTTGCAGTTTTTATAGATTTATTAGCAAAAAATATTAATGCAATTTAGTACGCTTTCCTGCAAAATTTTTAGGAAACATTTTTAAATATCCTAGTTAATTGTTGACAATTTAGTTTTGACTAAAATTCTGCTAAAAATATAAATTTAGTGATTTTTTTAGTACATTCTTCGAAATTTGACCAATATAATGTACTCAAAATTCGTTGGCCCACAAACCCATCCTTTCGCTTGGAATGCTTGATGTTTTGGCGCAAGAACGGTATTTTTATCTCAAACCTGAGGAGAATTATCGTCTGATATGACACATACACCTAGGGGTATATACCTATGAAAAAGCGCAATCTTCAGGAATCGTTTTATAATGCCTCAAAACGGATTTCAATGAAGAAATTCTTTCAAAATCTTGATTTTAAAATTTTCCGATACTTTGCAATGGCTTCATCTTCCACAAAAATTCGCTAAAATCAGGAATCAAATTCATATAAATGCAATAATTTAGGTGGTCATTTTTATAATTTTCATCGATACCTGGAACTATACCACATGAACGAATAGGCTAGAAATTCTGGGAATATTGGATTTGACGGGCCTCCCGGGGGTTAGACTAAGAGAGTTGGTAATGGTATGGCAGTGGTAGGTAATTGGAGATTTGGTAATTTCTATGAATGCTTAATAATTAATGGGCATAGGATTGATAATTAATTAATGATTTGGGGAATATATATGATAGAAATAGCCTTTTTGTGCAATAATACCTGCAAATATAAAAGTTTGAAAGACGTGCGAGTCTTTTATATATAATTTTACTTTATTTGCAGCACTAGTCACCCGTCAAGTTCATCCACCTGATTCAATAAATAATTGGTTCCATGCAGTCTCTTAGTGACCGGAGGGGTGCGGTTACCGATTTCACGTTATGCTGGAGGTGAAGCATTGGTGCGACCAAACAGATACAAAGTTGAGCACTAAGCGCTGATTTTAATAAGGAATTACCGACACCCTGACTCACGAAATTTTTCAAAATTGCAATCGTGAGTAATTTATGATTGTAAAGCCAGAGGTAAGAATTGGGGAGTTCCAGGAGGTCTGGAGGCAAGTAAATTCAGTGGGAATTTCAATAGTGGAGCAAAAAAATGTTTCTGCAACATCGATAGACTAGAAAGCAATTTATCGGTGACCCAAGTATGAAATAATGGAATATCTCACCAGCGGTGATTTCTACAATCCGATGGTGGAGAATAACGATGGCTGGCCGAGCCCTGCGTGATTGTGAAGCTATCGGACACAAGTTATCCCAGATGGTTTGTATTCAGCGCTTTTGTTAGTTAACTCGGTCCTCGGGGGTTTCGCCCTATAGGTAACCGGCTATCCGGTAAGCCGGGGGGCTGCGAGGTGGATGCAGATGGCCTCCGGTCAAATCAATTACGGCCGCACAAGTGGTGGTGACAGCCGACCAGAGCGGGAATATTGGAGTGGAAGGTGAAGGAAATGTCCCATAATGAGTTTTCCGGTTTACCGTTCAGGGCATAAAGATCGCCGGTAGAAATTGGGCTTTCGTTTCATGGATGTGTATGAAGGTTGCACGTTATCATCCAGTTTTTCTACGACCTTTTATCACTCGATGACGACAATGCGCAAGTCATAGTTTCAAGATATCCAAGATTTTGAGACCAATCTTTTTTCGAAAGTGGGGAAAACAATTAAATTGTATTTCGTATTGTCCAGGACCCAAGGACGAAAATAGGTAGTAAATTCAGGAGAAGGTTTGACATTAGATTTTGAAAATTTAGTCCGTTCTGAGTGAGAAAATCTTTGACTGCCATCTCAAAACTGGTGGGATACAAAATGGTGGTATCGGAGATGGCTTAATTGTCCCGTTTTGAAGTTTTTGGAGTTTTTAGCAAATTTTCGTAGAAAATGAACTAGTACAATGGCTCGGAAATTTTTGAAATCATAATTTAAAAAAAATTTCTCCATTGAAATTTGTGAAGCTTTTTCAAATATATATATATATATATATATATATATATATATATATATATATATATATATATATATATATATATATACATAAATTTATTTGTAAAGAAGCTCGTACGTCTAGCATTGGGTCACACTAATTGCCTAATGACTACTTGGTTACTCTACTGGATTTTGAAAACGAACGAGACGTTTTGAATTTCTATAAATCTATTGTTCCTGTATTGAAACAAAGAGCTTTCGTATTGGGGGAGTGCTGTTTCTAGGTTGTATTACCAATCTGATTTTGTTGTGTACTTTTTTGATTTTTGCAATTAGAAATGTTATTATGTTATGTTATAAATGTTATTATGTATAATTTTCGTGCTGCGACCTGGTTGCCAATTTTTACATTTGCTTACCCTATGTACTCATTATTCATTGTTTAATGAATTACCTATTGTGTTTTTCATTCCTAATAATTAATTAATGGATTTACTAACGAATCGAAATGTCAGTTGTTAATTAATCAGCAACAAAAAGGATGAATGCAACACCAAGTCCAATCCATACATTATTTCCATTGGTACGAGTATGAGGGGAAAATCTAGATATTGCTAACCTTTTACTCTAAACAAACCAACCTAAGAACTAGTCAGTCAATGCTTATAATTGAATAGGAATATAGTGCAGCGAGTTAATTTTGATAGAGCCTCACAAGTTGATTTTACAAGGAACTGCATGATGATGTAGAATTGAAAAAAAAAAAAAAGAAAATAAATTACAATTTCAATTTCTATTCAGCATCTATGTAATTACACCTAACCAAACAAAATTTTCATCGCTTGAGCGGCGTAAACCTACTCAACGAAATTTCCATCGAGGCTGGATTAACGTGGAGCTCTACTACTCCCGACCCAGCATGATTTGCTCGATATGCAAGCAGTTTAAGTCAATACTCATATTTTCAATTCACGTTTACCAGATATTGCTTCCTCCGTCAGCGGTGCTAACAGAATCGAGCGGCTACGGTGGTAGACAGCAACAACGTTCGTTATATCTGAGGTAAAACGTTTTTAATACCCTCGAACCTGTTTTCCCCTGGAGGGATGCAGATGAACAGCACACAATGACTATTAAATCGAATTATTTACGCACCGGTGGGAGCCCCTCGGCAACACATCGGTTATTTAAAAAGAAAATTGATTGCTCCCTCCAGAGAACATGGGAATTGTTTCTGACGTCGATTGACGGAAATGAATTCGGATTCTAGTTTCCCTTGCTTTCGCTTTCCACGCGTGAAAACCGATAATGAAGTGAATAAAATTCAACCATTCAGTGGTGGAGGATGAATAGTTAGTGACTGAAGTCGTGAAAAAAAAAACAACTATATAAATTACTACATAACGCAGAGTTATTTGTTCTTTCCTAAACATATTTCAAGAATACAAATGGCAATGACAGTGACGAAAATGGTTTATTCCTTTCATTCACAAAAATATCACAAAGGCAGGCAAAAAGCCAATAATTACTTTAAGGAATTACCCCACACAAAGGAAATAACTCCGAGCTGTGTGGGCGAGTAAACTTCCTAACTAAGAAAAATTGATTTCCAAAAATTTTAAAATTGAACAAAGGATATTCAAGAAATAGAGAAAATAAAAGTTACATTTGTGTTTAGCGATACACACATAAAAACTTATAATGCATTCGTTGCGAAATGTAGGAATGATGCCATAAATGCTCGTTTTTACCTTCTTTATAAGCATTCAAGTTTTCCTACCTATATGGAACAGGAGAATCTTAGCCATGGCATAGTCAGAATAATATGTAGGACTAGATGCGAAATGTTAGACTTTAATTGCAAAATGA
Source organism: Adelphocoris suturalis (assembly GCA_030762985.1). Classification (NCBI taxonomy): domain Eukaryota; kingdom Metazoa; phylum Arthropoda; class Insecta; order Hemiptera; family Miridae; genus Adelphocoris; species Adelphocoris suturalis. Next base: position 62,462,404 of record CM061042.1, on the reverse strand, counting down.
GGATAGAAAATAAGAATTATACGTGTGCACTATGTAATGTTGGTGAAGATGAAAGCCTATTCAGTTTTTGGCGAGATGCCCTATCTTAATTAATATCAGGAAAACATACTTAGGTTCAAGGTTTCTGACAGTAGAAATGGCTATAGAGTACCTAAATGGAAAGAATTGGGTGAAGTTAGGGTGGTATGTTGAAAACGCCATGAGGTACAGAAGAGAATTGGTTGATGAATTTAATTTTTAACAGTTTGTTTTGTTATCGAATTTTCGTAGAATTTATGAGTACTTGTTCGTCATGAGTACTTGAGTCATTGGCGAATGTAGGTCAAGCTGCTGGTTAATGTTATAGTTACCTCAGTGTTCAGATGAGGTTTTTTATGGCTTGATTTGATGGTAGGTCTTTGGATTGATTCATTTAAAAGATTGGATTAGTTGCAGGTATTGATTGGTTGGATACGTGGGATAGTGGTAGAGGTTATTTTGAATGATTTTTTTTTTTTTTTTCTTTTTCGTTAAAGTAAGATGGTAGGGATTGGTTATCCAAGTGGTATTTTGAGATGGGGATGGATGTTTTAGTGGATGGTTGCTGCAGTTGACTTTGTGTTCTTAGATGTTTTGGAAGAAAGACGGAATTGGAGACTTCATTGATTTTTGTAAGTTTGTTTTTTGTTAATCTCTAGAATATACCTGATTGATCCTCAGCTCAAATCATAATTACCGCCATCCTTTCCGCGCCTACAGGTAGTTCCCGAAATCTCTGCTAGAGTTCTCACTTTCGTAATCAATTCATGGAAACTTGTAATGTCTTTATTTTTCCTGCGAATAGAACGATTGTGAATCATCACCAAATTAATTTCCAGATTTAAATATCGCGATTGAGTCCTCGATCTCGTTGATAATCTCAGGAAAAAGTGAAACAAATCAAAGGCTTTCTGCCTCTGGAAGGCTTCAGATATTAGATTTTAACTAGCTTTTAATTAACTAGATTTTAACATGGCGAACAGCCATGTTCTCTCTCCGCCATCATTCTTTGAGTTTGTTCAGCCGTTTTGCACTCCCGCTGTATCTGATTTATAATAAATCCTTCAAGTGAATTTAGTTCAAGTTTATTTCTTTGCGCATTTAATCAATACCTACATGTCGAATGAGATAGGGACCGATGTTACTAGTTTTTTGATTTGTTATTGTAGTTCTGAAGATTAAATACAGCTACTATTGTTGATGATGTTTAAAGCTTAATATGAGAAAGTATTTTTTAGGGAGGGAGAGGGTTGTGTTTTTCAAATTTTTGATGTTATTTTTATGATTGAGTACCTATTTATGACGTTTTTGTCTAAATAAATTACAGAACCTGAGGAAGGGGACACAGCATTCCCCGAAAGCACTCGCAAAAACGAGATAAGTAGGAGTTTCTGTGTTACTTCTTCCAAATTCCTATGGACATGATTGACGCAGGAAATCTTGATAATAAAGGAAATACTTATAGATGCTGTCTACTGACACGAACTATAGAGTTAGAAGGTCAGTTTCATGCAATTTTAACATAATGTTATTTTTATATTTTGGTACTGATGATGAGCTAACCGTAAATGTTCATCTGATTTTAACTCTAATTGTGAATCTGATAGTGACGTTTAACTTTAAATTACGTTCCCTTTATGCCACCAGGACAGTTGAATATTTCTTTTATATATTAAATACCTACTGTCATAATATACCGGGGATCAATCCTAGGAGTTAACGACCTTCCTGTCGTGATGAGAGGAAGATGGAGGATACAAATATTTGGAAACGAGAGTTCAATATCAATATACTACAGTACATGATTATTTATGTGTAACTAACAAAGACACAGGTACCTTCCCAAAGTAAGTGAAAGAAATGAAATAAAACATCCTAGTTTAATAAACTCGATTGTTTGAAAAGAAAATTCGATCGTTAGTATGTCAGCAAGTTCCATCACAGGAATTTACAGGGGAAATTTTACCATGTTTACAATTGGTCTCATTCACACTTATGTTGGTGATCTTTTAGCGAATTTTCATAGAAAAATGAAACCTATTGCAATGGCTTTAAAAATTTTAAGATCAAAATTTACTAGAATGTCCCTCATTGAAATCCGTTTTGAGGCATTCTGAAAAGAATTCGAGAGTTTAATGTTTTTTCTTATATAGGATGCCACCAAAAACGCCCCCCCCCCCCCCCCCCGCTAAAATCGTTAATAATGGGTTAAAAAAACAAGTCTTCTTTTTTCAATCTTGATGTTACTTGGTATGGATCATAAAAATGAAAAATTGCGCACTGCGCACTCGCGAAATGACCCATTGCGACATTTTTTATTGCAGATTTGAATTCCGCGTGAAATTTCATAAAGAAATGACCCATCACTCGATGGTTTAGGTGCGCGCAAACGGACGTAAATCCGCTCCAGAAGTACGCAATTCCGCTCTTCAAGAGCAACAATTGTGAGATACTGAGTTCTTAAAGATACTCAATTACCACATACAATTCATGGTTTCGGAGTATATTTTCGTGCTGAATCGCGTAATGTTGTTCATTTATTAATATTTTCAACACCAACTTTCACGTAGAAAATTAGTTTTGACTGTTTGAACAGTCTTTTCACAGTTAAATAATTAGTGTGTTGAATATCTACTTTGACCGGTGGTATTCCTCAAAACTGAAAACGGCACTTCACCGGTCTTTCCATTGAACCAATCGATTGTATACAAAATAAATATGTATATATGAAGGACATGGTAAAAGTGTTTGAGTGGGAGCTTGTGATAACAGAGAGTCGGCTGTCGGCTGAATAATAACGAGCGGGAAACTGTGGTAATCCAACAAGAGTTATGACCAAACAAAACTGAACGCTTCCAACTCAAACAAAACACTGATGTTTCTATAATTGCGTATTTTGTTGAAAAACAGCCCATTCGTCACTTTCCTCGTGAAATTAGTTGTGGTGTGTGGCAAAGTAATCAATGGAGCAGTCAAATAATTGCAATTGAATTTATAATCTCTGTAACTTATTGTAACGAAATTAATAAATTCTAAAGCCTGATCAGTGAAAAATTTGAGTTAATAAATATAAATAAATAAATATAAGTTTCTACGGAAGAACCAGACAGGTGCTACGAAAAATATAAATATGTAGTACGAAAATAGTAAGTTTTTGTATCCCAGGCAAACCAAATTTTGCTTTCCCACAATCGAAGTAGGGAAGCTTTGAATTCGCAGAAAAAACCAAACCAAGTATTGCCATCCAAAATCAAATGTTAGCATTTTAGGGGCCAGCTGGTCAACGGTCTTTGGTCAACCATTATTATGCACTAAACTGTAAAATGTTTCAATCCAATTTTGATGGGATCTTCAAGGGTTGTGCGGGTCTGCTCCGAGATGGCCTCCTGTGAATTTCATTGCCATCGGATCAATATTATCTTGCCTGTGCGTGAGTTTCTTATAAAATATATTTCTTATGACCAATCAGTTCAAGCTCGGGAGTTAGTTTGGTATGTTTCATTATGATGCCCTACGAATGTTAGGCTGATTTGTGGAGAAATATTTATTGCGCCTGCGCATAACCCCATCACGTGACATCTGACTATGAGGCGCTCACAGGGAACTAAGACACAGGTTAGTTATGTAACTGAACACGACATATGCCAAGTTGAGTTCACTCACACAGGTCGACGAAGTAACTGGCACACATGTACACAATATTTGCCTAGCTAATATTGACGACATGCGATGAGGCACAATATTGTTCTGACTTGAGTGTTTATAATATAACATGCAATGTTATAATGCAACCGCTTGGATATGAAAAAACGACAGATTCTACTCGAAACTGTACAATAAGAAGCACACTTGATCACACATGGGGCGACGAAGGGAGTGGCAGATTCAGTTTGCAATGTGATAATAAGGATACAAGATAATAAAGCTGCAAACATCTATGGTTTCTTTGGTCAGGATTCGATCAGAAGGAGACCAACTGTCTTGATGCTTTCACTATATTTACCTAATTGTTGAAGCTTCGAGTCATCTCTACACCCATAATTGATGTTGTAATTTCATCGTCGTTTCATGTCAGTTTTCCAAGTTGTTTATAATAGTTATAGTTTTTGTTTTTATTTCTATCGATTCCAAAAATTAACCTTTAGGTCGCATTACCAATAAATCTGCGCGATAGAGGAGCCTTCTGATCAATCAGGGACAGATCATTCTTATTTAGAGTCCAGGACATATTTTGAAACCGAGAAGCAGTATTTTTCTGCTGGTCAATCTATACAATAGCTGGACATTTTAAATTGATAACATTTAGCCAATCCCTGGGGATTCAAGAAACAAATGAAATGATGGGCACCACCTTGATCAGCTGAGTGAATATAAGTCTCTCATATTCACCCTAGAAAATCTAAATTTGACAGAGAGCTCTTCGAGTCTCTCTGGGAGAACAAGTGTAAATGAAATGACGGCCTCCATTCTGATCGGCTGATTCGGCTCCATACCTTCCTTCCCACGTTTGGATGTTGAAATTTGGTAGTAAGTTTGTCCTAGACAACATGAGAGAAAAAAAACGACAACTCCACCGTTATCAGCCTTATTGTAGATTTTGGAAGGTATAGTTACGTAATTCCAATATCTTTGAAAAATGGGAAGGTCAGCAAGTTGTGGGGGATTCTATCACTACCTACTGGATCGTTCATCATTTCATACTGTTTCGCCCATTGGTGATCGGAATAATACGACGTAAAAGAAAGGCATATCAATGATCTTTTGTTTTTTTTCTGTTAAGGGAGGCATTTTTCAAAAGATATCTGTTAGGGCGTATTTTTCTGTGAGTTTTTACGTGTTCCAGAGCGGTGCACTGTAATAAACTCAGCATCCCACATTCATAACTGAACGGCAAAAAATAAGGTATATATATATATATATATATATATATATATATATATATATATATAAATATATATATATATATATATATATATATAGTATATATATATATATATATATATATATATATATATATATATATATATATAGTAATTAAGTCAGAGGGAAGCGGGGAGGGAGAGACTTAGTTTCTGCCCAAATAATCTTTTTTTTTTTTTTTTCGAAGAATTTTGATTTTCACGAAATTCACATAGGTAAGTTACCATATAATGATTCCTGAAAAAAGCAGGCTCACATCACACATGACTTTTTTGGTTTAGTTTGCAACGTTTTGCTCCCTCATTACCATCGAATGCTTTGTATTCATGAGAGAAGTCTAAAAAATATATTGTCTTTAAAAATCAAAATTCTTTGATAAATTTCGGTTCCGTGTGTGTCCGTCTAATGCCTGTGATCTGTGGTGAATCCTTGACACGCCAAAAACTATACCAAGTATTGGTTCGACTTTCATGATTTCTCAAACTAGCCTCTTTATATGATTTTTTAATTACATTTTATTGATCTCATCTACACTGTCTGTACAAAGAAGCTCACTTACACAGGTATTATTAGTCTTTTCAAAACATGTCTGGAAACTATCCGAAAATTGAGGCTTGACCCAAATTATTAAAAAATTGAATTTATACTTATCTATGTGTGTGACTGTGTAAATATTGTAATCTATTAGATGTCTGGGAAGTCCTTACTCATTGGAGCAGAAGAGTTATGATGCATTACGAAAGTGTTTTTGAATTTGAAGAATAGTAGTGTAGTCGAAGACAAAATATGACAATCCGGTGTGCCATATTTACAGCATTTTATACTTATATATAATTGAAATCATTCTGTCATCCAATTTTCCACAATGCTTTTAGTAGTTGGGTGAGTGAGCAAACTCTTCTAGGGCGAAAAACAAGGGAATTACCTTGGAGAGAAGAGCGCTAAGGCAAATAAGGCTTGCGGCCTAGGCCCCCATCAATATTTTATTGACCAGCTACTCCCAATTTACATGTTGAGACAATCTGTCTTTACTAATGCATGCATTTGACTGCTCCATTACCGGTTAGAGAGGACTCATACATCAAACACACCCTACTCTTCCGGGAAACCACACCAGTTATGTGATTCTCAGAACCTGATGTAGACCAGATTGATAATATCGGTATAAGCGTGTAACTTACGTGGATTGTATACTTAAGTACCTTACTACAATAGTTCAGATCAGAATAATAGTGGTTACATGGATAACTGGGTTCCTTGGCGGAAGGGAAATTGCTTACTCCCACACAATTGCTTACTACCCACACGCTTACTCCCCCGTAGAGAATTAATATGGAGAGAAGTACATTACAATTTTTTTTAACATGGTTTATTCTTTGCTCCCCGAATGGCTCGAACAATAAATCATGCTCTCATAAAAAATTCAGGATATCACAAACGGAAAATGAAAAGGAAAATACAACAACAATAGCCATCTAGAATATAAATGCTAACCGGCAGAGTTTTGATGACCATGACCATATTAACAAAATCGTTTCCTTCATTAGTTTCGGAGTTTTGTCTGCAACAACCAATTTCATTCCACACGCAAAAATTCATAGAATTCCAACCCGAAACTTGTATCCAAGTACCTACCCTTTCCAAAATTACTACAAAATTGGACTGGTAAAAGATCGTGAGAAATTGACATTCTGGAAAATTAACCTTGGCGAATAAGCCCGCACCAATATTCGTCCTACGGCGGTGAATTGATACAGAATCATCAAATGGTTACTCAAATCCTGCATAATACCTGAACATTTCATCATATTCGGTACATCAGCCACAGTGATTCGTGTGTGCCAATCAATTTTAGTTTTGCGCACGCGCATTACTTATCACTCAACCATTTGTGATGAAATTGATATACAGCAACCTGAAACTATACCCGACTACCATACGAATTTGAATATAATCAGACCAATATGCTATATTTATTGATCTGACTGATAGTCAATTATGAGATACCATCTCTGAGCTCACTCACGCAATTACTGGGAATATAATCACACTCGGACTGAACGAAGGGAAAATACACAGTTTTCGGCATCCCCCTACCCAGTTTTCAGGACCCCTCAACGGTTTTCTGAAGATAACAAAAAAAAAGAAGCAGCCCAACTTTTATAGAGCCTAAAAATTGTGCACCATTGATGCACAAAATCCTTTAGCCCATGCCCATATAGCAAGGTTTATTGTTTCAAAATCGTGGTTCAACAAAAGAAGATGGTTAATCTGTGCCCCTTGGTGATCTTAGAGGTAAGGGAGAGCTTACGTTTTTTGTAAGGAATGTCGTTTTTAGGACGTCCCTCAGAAGCTAGGTCATACAGGCAAGGCTTCTTATTTAAGACGGACGACCTATTGGAATTGATCCAGGGGGTTAGGAGACAACTCAAGCATGAGAAAATGAATAACCGCATACAATTTAACCGTTTCAGACAATTCTCAGACCGAATCCATGAAAAAACGATAGGTGTGTGTGACAAATTTTGTCGACGATGCCCAGGCTACAATTCTCAACCGATTTTCAAGATTCTTTCTCTGATCGATCTCAACTTTATTGCAGTTGTGCAAAAAATCTCGGAAATTTTGATATAATAATATTGTATCATAATATATGCAGATAACCTATCTAAAACATAATGAAGAAAAAATTGTTTGCCAACAAACCCAAGCAAACTCGCATACAGAAAAAATTAAGGTTTCCCTATAATAGAAGAACTTGTTAATCTACTTTTCTTAAATTCGCAATTATACCCTTGAAAAGTATAGCGAAATACTCCAAAATGGGTCCTAGTGGGTATTTTAAGGCTTTGAATCCAAATTTGAAATCCGTTTTGCTCTACCAGGTTCCGCTCACCAGAAATCAAGTAATTTCGATGATTTGATAAAATTCTCGAACAAATGCCCTGGAATTTAATAAAAAATAATAAAAATATTGTTTGCCGGATAATAACATATTTCGATAATTTCATGAAAATCTCCAAAACAATGCTCATGTTCGGGTGCCCACTCACTAAATAAATTACCGAGTTGTGTGGTACATATACAGGGGTCTAGAGCACCCCCTGGCTTCACTCTCAGGACAACATTAGAAGATGTGATATGATGCTAGAGGGGGGGGGGGGGGGGGGTTGTGTGGTTCTTTACCCCTTTTTTTTTGTACTACGAAACCAGGGAATAGAGTGGCTAGTTGGGGCTCCAAGGAGGGACCTCCTCAACCCCTTACGTGTGTAATGGGAGTGCCAAAATACCACTTGTTCATCCCGATATATACATATATTTACTTCAACATTTATTTTAGTTTTAGGGTTAATCAACTTTATCTATAACACCCTCTTTTTTTCTCACGAGGTAGCTGAAACGTATGAAACGTTCTATGTGAAATGTCACCTGTCGAAACGTTATAAGGAAGTTCCTAGTCAAACTTTGTAAAATTTCAAACAAAAAAAAGTTTCTGAATGGTTTTGTAAAAACGAGATTGAAACTTGATTGGTAGGTACCACAACATTTCACTTGGTAGCGTTTCAGGAAAATGGTTTCTTCTACTTTTCTTTAAGAGGTTTCTAAAATGTTTCACTATTATCATACCTATGACGTTTCAATCAGTAGGTAACGTAAGAAAAACGTTTCAGGAAGAGTCCCTGTTAGACGTTTCAAAAACGTTTCATCAGTAACGTAATTGTACCATTTCAATCAGTAACGTTTCATAACCGTTTGATACTGTCTGGAAAATATATGTACCCTGTGTTTTCGAATTTTTGTGAAACAGTAGGTGATTTTTAGTTCGTTCAAAAAACAGTAAGAGTCCAAAAATAATCAGTTTTGCGCTAATTATTGGGAGTTGTTGGCATCGCCTAGTGCTGAAATATGGATCCCTTCTGACGAATTTCCGGCACTCCTTAGATTCAGATTTTCGCATGCCTAAAATCGGATTAATTAAAAAAATTATTTGAAAAAAAAAAAATATATATATATATAACGATTTCAAATATTTTTTTAGGTTGAGGATTAGTTGAGTAATTAATCCTCAAAGTTGTACTAGTCTCACCCCGTGTTTTGGGGTGAGAATGGTACACTGACTTTTTCAGGTCATATATCCTATCAAAAACGCTTTGTACCATTGTCACCTCTCCCAATCGAAGCAAGAACTTTTTAAAAAGGTGTTAGAGCTCATAAAAGTTGAAAAAATATAAAAAAATCTGAAAATGAAAAAAAAAAAAAAAAAATGAAACTTTCAAATTAGGAATCGTAGCACACGAGTAGACATCTCATTGCATGCCTTCCCCTGTGAAAAAACCATTCTATCCACAATTTGGGATTATACATGGTCATAATGAATGAGCGGGAGTAAGTATAAAACTATTTTTATTTACAATCTGTTCAATATCTAGCTCCCATTGACTAGTAAAACAATGATTGCATCCCCAGGAACAAGTAAAACAAAGGGTTGCCACCCCAGAAACAAATAAAACAATGGGGCTACCCCAATTAAACAATGAACCATTAAAACATTAAATCAATGGGTCGCTACTCCAGGAACAATTAAAACAATGGGTTGCTTCCCCAGGAACAATCAAAACAATGGGTTGCTACCCCAGGAACAATTAAAACAATGGTTTGCTACCCCAGTTACAAAAAATTGTTTGAAAATATTCAAATCAAATTGAAATCCGTTGAGAAAATGTCACACACCGGTGTACCATTTTCACCACATGGAAGGCGGGTGTTTTAGTTTATCCAACAAAGAAAATCACTAAGTAACAATTTTTGAACAGTTCTAACGCGAATCACTTCACAATAAGTTTATTTACGAATATAAATCACTTACAAAGCATGAGAAGGTCCTCAGCCACCGCACTATGAATCACCGCCAAGCATATAAAAATCCATGGAAGAGGGTTTCGACGCATGGAATTGCTTTTACCATCCATCCTCTACAAGAATAAAATAACAGCTGGCCGATCGCGCCATTTTTAAGCCCGCCAACAGGATTATATATATATATATTTTTTTTTTATAAATAAGTTTATTATATTTGGATAGAATGCACCCATATTTTGCACAGAAATGTTGCCTCCGAGCCTACCTATAAGTACGAGGCATAAGCATTCACTGTTGGGAGTTGAAAATTGGTTCTTTTTCGAAATTAAAATTACCACTCGCGTTTTCCGTTTGAGAAAATTCTGAACAACTTTCGTTTTGTTCCTGTATTTTTCTGAATGCTGCCCGTGTGTCCGTAAATCGTAACACCACGCCATAACTTCCACAGTATTCGTTCGATTTAGCTATGGGTCGTAGCCTATAAATTACATCATTCACAAAATAATAATCCACTCTGTGCGTGTTTAGTCCATCAATCATATTTTGTTCACGGCGTAGATATTGCTCATATTCGGAGGGGAAAAACGATTTACCGAATCATCCCATATCGACTACAATAAAATAAAATCATTACTAGCTGTAGCACGTCCGCAAATGTGAAACTCGCAACACTCATTCGTTCTACAGTTTTCATTGATTTTGAATAAACTCTCTTAATATATGCGGGTTAGGCTAAGGGAAGTCCCTCATCAATTATTACCTGACTCAGAAATTTAGAGTTTTCACTGGGCATGCGCAAACGTAAAATCAATCCAGTGTCATTCTTTATGACCCATTCCCACCCGATCTCTCTCTAATTTGAAGAAGTGTTATGTAATTACGATGTGATTACCCCATATGAGTTTCATCAGGGTCATATTATTAGTATCTGCTGCGTATGCACGAACTACAAATCTCCGAAACAAGCATGACTTCTACAGCTTTCATTTGATTTTGATCAAATTTTTACTGATCAATTGGTTCATATTTTAAGATGATTTAAAACATTTCAATGATCTATAAATTCATGTAACGGAAACGAGAAAGCTATGTGCGGCACCCAACTTGGCAGCCTTAATTTTTCTTCTATGTGCTCAACGTGTTGGAGGGAATCCCAGACGATTAATCTTCACCCATTGCTTGCATATCGATTCATAAATTGAAAGAGGAATATCATTTTACGAAAGCTAATATGATTACAAAAGAAATCAAAGTTGAAATGCTACCTTAGAAGAGTTCCCAGAATTGACTCTTTATCTAGTCGTGAATTAGGTGTACTTTCACATTTCTTCATTTTGGAGACGTTTTTTGCTTCTTATTCAAACAATATTACCTTGATTGTTGTTAACATGAATATACATATTGCCTATCCTGTTCCCTAATTTTACCTTATTTTAAGAGGTGTTTAAAAGTGGTCCTTCTGGGGTGCCAAAAACTGTTTTTTTTTTATCGTTCCGGAAATTGGAAAAAGATGCCCAAAACTTGTCTTTACCGCTTTTTCATTTATTTTTGGTTATAATATATGATAATAAGTAAGAACTATTTATATAAGGCTTATTTTAAATGAAATAAGGAATACTGAAAAATAAAAATAGAAGCTGTGTCAAAAATTATCTCATGTTATTTAGGGCATGGCAAATACTGTCGAAAATTTATTCAACGGTACCAAAACCGGATGCTTTCTCCCACCCAGTATAATAACTATCATTATTATAATCTAGAAATATCATAATCAAAAACTATTATGATACCTAGTATAAAAAAGTATCATTTTGGGAGAGAAGAAGAATTGGCACAGCCAGGCCGACATAAAGATCAGTAAACGCAGTGACGAAGAGAGCAAGAGGAAATTTATTTTTTGGAAGTCAAACAATTTTTGACTTCTTGTACAAAGCTTCCTTTTCTTCGGTACTACGGAAGCAACAATTCATATTATCACATAAAAAATATTTTTATGAATCAAAGACAAAAAGAGCTATTTCTCAACTCAACAGAAAATACAGACATAATGCATTGTTGAACCCATTATTCAATCTCATGAAATGAATAATCGTTCCACGGCTTGTAGTGAAAGGAGTTTTCAGAACTTTAATAATTGGAGAATGTCGATTCGCTCCTCACTTTTTAACGGGATAAATTCTTGGACTTGTTCTTGTAAAGGAGTTTCGCCAATTACTCTATTGCTGATTATTAAAAACTTTCCAAGGGAGTTTGTAGGATGACGGGATTGTGACTGGGTACTTCGAAAAACCTAGGCTATTAGAGAAATTAGCATGCCTATGCGAAGGAATTACGTTAAGGAGTGGATATCAAGACCATTCAATTACTAATCATATAAAAACTGTAGCCATTTTTTTTTTTTTCACGTACAACCGAGCCGTTTTGACATTTTATGCCTTTGCTATGGTACATAAACTAAAAAAACGTCACGCAAACACACTCTGGTTTCAATAACGAAGTATGTAAATAGAGGTAAATTGCTCACGAAAATAGTTTCACGAAAATAGTTTGATGATTTCCGCTTACAACCAAGTCGTTGCTAGGGAAATGGTACTTCGTCGTTTTTCATGCCACAAAATTCGTTGACCATTCGTTCGAAAGCTCTCGATTTATCCAACCATATTATGTTAACTACTGCGAAGTGCGTGGCCAACAAGCTGAGTTATGAGCAAGGTTATTTGAATACTTGTGTACACTCAGGTGATCATTCTCAATTATTGATATTGTGAACATGATTGCAACCGCTTGTTAATTTCTGATGATTTCATTGAGCTGGTGTTTCGATGATATGATTCATAGCAGGTGATCCAAATATTGCGAGAACGGTCTGATTTGTGAAGCGGTGGTTAAATCATTTTAATAGGTAATTTGTATGCTTTACACTCTAGGAAGCTGTAATTTCGTATGTAGCCTCTTTAGGACATTTATTTTACTTGACGATGCCCTGGGTCCGGATCAGATGAGTGGCTCTTAAAGCTAATTTCTATGTTTTACACTCTGATTATATAACGGAAGCTGTAATTTCGTATGCAGTCTCTAGCACATTCACGTGACGATGCCCAGGGTCCGGATCAGCTGAGTGGCTCTTAGAGCTTGCATACGAGTCTGCAACACATACTTGTCTTCAACTAAGGACATGAAATGTCCCAATGTGTGGCTGACTCGTATGCAAGCGTTTCGTTTGACTATGAAATGAAGCGAACCTTTCTTTGTAGTACTTTTTTTCAAATTTATAATCAATATTTCGGTAATCATAATCGGGTGTCGTTAGTGATAAAATATCATAATAAAAGCTACATATAGCATTTGGTGATTTAATTTAAACTTTTACCAAATGGATCAAACCTTTTGCGAAATGAGTTAAACCTTTTTCCAAAATAATTCACCCTTTTCCCAAAATAATTAAACCTTTTCCCAATACAATTAAACTTTTTTTCTTAAATAACTGAACCTTTACCCGAAACAATTAAACCTCTTGCGAGAAAGTATGACGCATGTATAGATATGAATTTCGAAAAAGTTTAGTCAATAAGGACTACAGAAAAACTTGATACGCCCAATAGAATGCTGTGATACGCTTGAAAAACCTGGAAATTATAATTTCTGATTACAAAAAGTTCATCAACCTCCTACAGTTTCCCCTCCATCGGTTGTGAGGAAGAGAAAAATATTAGTTCTACGCACATTTCGTGTTCAGAAAAAATATGTAAATGATCAATTAAATACACTCTCCTCATTAATAATGATTATGCAAGTAGTATATAAAACTATGGCTGTTTATCTTATAAAATACGTGTTTGTTTATAACTACTATTCGGGTATCAATGTTAGTAGTATTGTAATTTTGAATTCTTTCTACATTCCAGCAGCATAGGAAATAGATTCTGTAGCTTCCTGACTGGAAAATAACTAGTTTTCTTCCCCACAGCCTTGCCATCACTTCATCCTTTGGACCTCTCTAGAATTGAATGAAGAGCTTCAGATCTCTCGATTTTCCCTAAAGTTATTAGTTTATAAATCGTATACGCGGGTGACGCGGGTACAGTCGTTCGATCGATGGCTCCCAGGTCAAAAGGAAAACAAGATTGGATTGGCGAGAAAAAAATTGTTCTTTTCTCCGGCCTTTCTCTTCGGAGCTTTGACATGTAATCTTGTCAGGCTTTTTGTCCTCACTAAAGGGCCGAAAAAAAGTCCAGGAACTAAAGGACTAGAATGGACGATTCAGTTGACCCATGGGAACTAGAGATGTAACTACACCAAAAACCAGGTATTGTGTGGGACTTCTGAAGCTCTATTGGTGCACTAAATGAATTAGATACCCACTAGCTATATTTGAAGTCACCATTGTACTTAACCTTTATTGTCCATTCAAGGCCGATTTTGTATTCATACTATATTAGCTGTGTATCCATGCTTTGCTATGGACGATTTATGCTATTGTCGTGGCCTGACAAGTAAAATATCAGATTCCACGAATATAGCACTTCCCAACCAAATTAATAATTTTCCCATTCAAATAGATAATTTTCCCAACCAAATTTGAATGGAAAAATTAATAATTTAAAAGGGAAAATTATTAATTTTACTGGGACATGCTATGAAGCGAAATAACCGAGTTAACCTCCAAACGACGACCATAGGAGCCTAGTAGATGAGCAAGTGCTGCTGCGTCAACATCACCTACACATTACGCTTCCCATGTTCATGCTCTGAAAATCTGAATTTTCACTTCACTTTTCTCAAACTACCCACATCATCACAAAACGTTTCCTCTTCGACAACGGGACTATACGTACCTATCTGGGACCAGTGCCAAGTGCCCAAGGGACTCCGCGCACCGATCTACGCTTTTCATCCTATAGTTCAGGGACGAAATTGACGGAATGAAACATCCTACACGTATTGAACTGGAGTACACGCAGAATACTTTCCATTTTCCTTCTGACTAGACGAAAGTACCAGGTTGGACTCACTATATTTGCTTTGGAAGACTGCGTGTACGGGGGCGTATTTCAGCTTATTTCTTATCAGTTCCACCTTCACAAGTATCCAAAGTTGATTTATTAGTCCATGAGAGTCATTTCGACTCAATCAATCAAATTCACTCCGAGCGAGATTCACTTAGCTTTAACCATAACATTGGAGACACGACACGCATAAACCTCAGCAGTGATTAAAATGCATCTTAATGTTACATCAACAAAATACCCAGGAAACACCACATGGAGATGATCGTGTTCGATGTGAAGGAAAAAATTATGACATCTTCTGCAGATTGCTGGAAAGAAGTTGTTAACTATCTGAAAGCAGAGATATATATGTGATAGTTCCAGCGCAGATATTAGTTTCATCACCAGCTGTCCTGTGCACCTTCTTTTGAAACAGCTTGTACCACTACAGGGCCTCAGTTCATATCACCCTTTTCCTGATACAACAGTTATTGGTCAGGTGAGAGAGATGTGCATGCACAATAACGACAAAATTTCTATCTCTCTAGAATTTCTAATTCTATTTCTAATTTCTAAAATTTCAAAAATAACTCAAAATGCAGGAAACGTGTGAGTCTGCAACAATAGAGCAGCCAACAAAGACAGTGAAGAATTCCGTGGAAGTTTGTGCAGTTAATTAATAAGAGTTTGTGAAAATATATCAATAATCAGTTTAATGAATTAAATGAGACCATCAGATAGGTCTTAGTGTTGGAAGAAAAAATCACCAACACGAGTGTGAATCGCAAAGTGACAGACCAGCAGCAATAGATTTAGATTGAACTTCTGCTAATAATTCGGCTCTGGTACCAGAGCCCTTGAAGAAATCGAGCCGAATTATTAGCAGAAGTTCAATCTAAATCTATTTTGAAGCACACACCTCTGTACCCAAAGTTACATTCAGCCCACGTTCCAGATCTGGAGATCTGATTAAACAATCAACATTCGACGGTACATCACCATAGGATGACTATTGGACTCAGTTTCAGGTTATTGCACGGGAAAATCAATGGAGTGGTACCACTTTTGCTGGGAGGTTGATGGCTGCACTGTGTGGGGTTGCTCTTGCTGCTGTTTGCAACCTTTCAACAGCTTCCCAGGACTTACAAACAATGGTGGACTGTTTAAATTGGCGTTTCAGTGCACAAGGTTAAGCAAGGCTTTATTTGGCCCGCCTCAGGCAACGAATACAAGGACAAAGAGAATAGATTGTAACTTTTGCAGCTGATGTGGAGGGTCTAGCATACCGAGTAGTGTCTGGAGAAGAGGCCCCTGAAACAAATGCCATGGAGCAGTTTTTGAATGGCATGAAGAACCACCTCATCCGTGAGATGGTAATTGGAAGTGACCCAACCCTTAGAATGGCAGTGAAAAGGACTTTAAAATTGGAGGTTGGTTTGGCACCGCCGCTTATGACAGTTCGCACTGTAGGTAGTCCAGAAAATGGTCAGGTTTGTGGAGACCAGTCAAGCACTACAGAGGATGACACAAGAAGATACAGAAGATAGAAAAGAGGATATTCGCCGGGCGACAATGAAAAGAAATTTCATAGAAAATACGCGAAGGGGGCAAAATAAACGTTCAAGAAAGGAAGTTGAATGTTGGAGATGTGGTCAATCTGGACATTTTCGATTGAAGTGTAAAGGACCAGAGAACCAGGAAAACTAACAAAGACCAGTCTCGTGGCCCAGTGACTGGATGATTTACAGGGGCCTCCATCATGTTGGGGAGTTAGTTGGCCCCTTTCTCCCAATATTCTGGACATCCATTGTCATGGAGGGGAGTGTAGATGGTTGGCCTTGCCAGATGATTTTGGATATGGGAGCTACAATTTATGTGATACACCCCTTGGTGGTAGCTGAATGCAAAAAGAAAGGTAGAAATAATGTTAATGGTCACCACAGAACAATTGGTGGAGAAACCGTGCCTGTGAAGTGTTGGGCCAAGTTTCAAATGGGTTTGGGAGACCACAGGCCTAGAGAACTCGAATGTGTAGTTGATGATATTCAGGAGAAGTGTATAGTGAGCATAGATTTTCTTGAATCCTATCACTGTGTGATCGATGTGGGGAAACAAGCACTACAGATGGGCAACTCGAGGATCCAGTTTGCTCCGCGGGAAGATATTCAAAAGAGTCAGGGGGTGTATACATTTTTCAAACAGTTGCTGGAGTTGAAAGATCTTCTGAGAGATTTATAAACGCTCAATTGACAAAGTAAAAGGTACGAAAGAGCAGCAAGCCCTCTTTCACTTGCTGAAGCAGAACTCTGATGTTTTTGCATGTAATAAGAACAAACTGGGACAATGTACTTTTGGATGGCATGACATTGATGTACAAGTACATGCTCCTATCAAGCAGCAGCCTCGGAGATTCAGCCCGGTTCAACAAGAGATAGTAACAGCATTAGTCAAAGAGATGCTAGAGGCAGGTGATATAAAAGAGTCTTCTAGCCCCTGGGCAAGCCCTGTAGTTATGGTGCATAAAAAGGATGGCTCATGGAGATTTTGCATTGATTATCGTAAACTCAATGCGGTGACAGTTAAGGACTTGCACCCACCCCCACACAGAAGAAACCCTTTGATCTCTGGAAGGTAGATGGTTTACCACATTGGATCTACAAAGTGGGTATTGGCAAACCCTGTTGGAGTCCAAAGCCAAGGAAACAACAGCATTTTGCACCAGATGTGGCCTTTGGCAATTCAAAGTAATGCCGTTTGGACTTTGTAATGGTCCAAGTACGTTTCAGCGGTTGATGAGACAGCTTCTGCAGCCCCTGCTGAACAGAGGGGTGTTGGAAGTCTACCTGGATGACATTTCGGTGCACATAAGTACTTTTTAAGACCATACAAATTGTCTGAAAGAGGTTTTTGCACTGTTACGTAAGGGTGGGTTGCAGCTCAGTACCAAGAAATGTCAGTTCTTGAGACGAACGGCAACATATTTGGGACATCTAATTCCAAGAGAAGGGATTTGCACAGACCCGAGAAAAGTTTAAGCAATTATAGACTGGCTACGCCACGCCCTACAACAATCAAAGAGCTACGCCCATTCATTGGGTTGTGCTCATACTACAGAGTCTTTGTTCCAGAACTTGCTGATGAACTGAAGCCATTGTATCGAGTTCAGAATCAGCCTAGCCAACATTCCACCTGGACAGAATCCTGTTAGGAACCTTTTACACAGATGAAGCATCTTCTGCAACAAGCTCCCGTGTTGGGTTATGTGTTGCCAGGTTGCCCATTCATCATTGACACAGATGCAATTGAAATGGCGATAGGGGCTGTACTCTCACAGGTGCAGGAAGGGACAGCGAGTAATAGCATATTATAACCGCTGTTTGTCACGATGTCAGCAAAACTACTGCGTTACTCAGAAAGAATTGTTGAGTTTGTGGCAGCAGTGAAGGCTTTCATACCTTATGGACTGGACAATGGGAAGCAACTGACAGTGAGAACTGGCCACTCGTCTCTAAGATGGTTAACGAATTTCAAGGCAGTGGATGGACAGTTAGCGAGGTGGCTAGAGCAACTGGCACCATATTCCCTGAATATCCAATACCGAAAAGGATCCTTGCATGGGGAGTCCACTTTGGGAAAGAAGAACAGGCACCATACTAAGGGAGCAGTTTTATTGGATTGGAATACATAAGGAGGTCAGGAACTGGTGTCGACAGTGTCACATCTGCGCGAAGAGAAGGGGTGGACAAGGATCCAGTAAAGCACCAATGCAGCTCTTTGTAAGTGGTGTACCATTCCAGAAAACTGCAATTGACGTTTTTGAGCCACTACCAACAACAGAACGTGGAAATCGATATGTTTTGACTATTGTAGATTTCTTTACAAAGTGGCCAGAAGCAATTCCTATTCCCAACCAAGGGGCTGAGACAGTGGTCCATGCTTTGATCCAACATGTAATTTCCCATTTTGGGCTTCCAGGAGAGGTTCATTCTGATAGAGGCACCAATTTTGAATCTGAGCTCTTCCAGTGTTTCATGAACCAACTGGGGATCAAGAAAACAAGAAGTTCACACCTGCACCCACAATTGAGGGTTAAGTGGAGAGGCTTCATAGGACCCTTTAAGACTGGCTGGCTAAGATGATTCAGGGTCATAAAAGAGATTGGGACCTTCAGCCACCTATTGCCTTACTTGCATACTGATCATCTGAACATGCCACAACTGGGTATTCCCCAGCATTCTAGGTTTATGGAAAAGAACTGGCCTTGCCAGGACACCACCCAATGATGAGCATCTGCCTCAGTATGTGGAGGATCAGGCTCGATGAGGCCCATATTGCAGCTAGGGAGCAATTGATTTTATGAGCAGAGGACATGAAGCGCAGAAACGACATTAGGTCTAGAGTGCCTCGGTTCCAGGAAGGAGATCTGGTGTGGCTGCACAATCCTCGAAGGATCAAGGGAAGAAACCCAAAACTGCAGGGATGGCCAGGGATGGCCCATTTAGAGTTATAAAGCGGTTGAACAATGTAGGTTTCAGAATACATGACCCTAAGGGAAAATTGAAGATCGTTCATTTTGACAGGCTCACCCCCTATTGTGGGCCTTAAAAATAGGGGTGGAGGAGGTACTATGAGAATGTAGAAGCTATGAAGACCTTCAGTATATTGTTATGAAAATCATGTATTTAGACGGAATGTTTTTGTTGCTACTGAAGAAATTATGGTTGTTGAGTTTGCATGTTTTTGAAGAATTGTGTTTGATTTTGTTGTTGAAAAGTTAATACAGTCTATTATTTCCAATTGTTGTTCTGCTAAACAATATATATATATATATATATATATATATATATATATATATATATATATATACTCATATATGCTGAGTTGTAGCTGTGTTGCTTAACTACATATATGTAGACAAGTGTTCTGCACGGTTGTACAATCTATTGTAGAGATACTTTAAGGAATAGTTCGCAGCGTTTTTCATGTGGGTACTTTAGAAGTTGTTGCGGTTTACAATAATTCCCAGACCTTGAAAATCGCCTTTGAATATTAATAAGAGTCGAAAATAATCAAAATGACTCACTACAAAGTATGGCCCTTCCACGATGCACGCATCAGCCTTTCCGCAATAGAATTTAAGTAGAGGAGTAATAAACAAATAGTAGAATTTCTGGTATTTAAACGTAAAAAACAAAGAAAAAGAATGGTACTCAGCGTGCATGATTGCTCTTTGAAAAAATAAGATTAACCCAATATTATTACTGACCTTTCTTGAAGTATTTGAATCATTTTAAGGCCAAGAATTTGAAGATTTGGGGGACTGATATAATGTTCAATCTAATTCGATATAATTGCCTGTATAATTTATTTCTTTCTTGGTGAAAGTTTATTTCACCAAGTATAACCAGAACTATATATTAGAATTGGGCCTTAACTGGTATGGCTCTTTCGATAATTATTGATTTTTTTTTTAAATAGATTTTTTGTTATCATCCTGTATAATATCTTGTGTAACATTCGTTGATTCAGTTCCTAAATTTGTTCCCTCTTCACAGTTGCAATTCTTCAATTCCGGCTCCGTCTTCGACACCTAGGCTCCTAATATTTTCTCGTGTTCCTTAGACGCTTGTTGGCTGCACGGATCAGAGAAAACTGAAATTTCGTTCTCACTCACCCTAGTACCAGAGAATATGTTTTATTCCCCTTGCATGCCAAATTGTGAGCCATTATTTTTTAGGAAGATGTCAAGTTTGGTATGAAGGGCGTCATCGCAGGAGATCACTAATGGAGAGAACGAGCCACGGATATCTTCAGCTGCTCTATCAAATTTTAAATATCTCAAGCGTGCAGCTGTTCTTGCAGTGGTTTCACAGTCTTGGGCACAATAAGAGGAGGCGTCAGCATTCACAATGCGGGTATCGAAAAACGCTGTTCTCTCACTTTCCCAGACACCCTGGATCTTGATGTTTGCTATTAATGCTGATGATTCCGTGTAGGCTTACCTCATGACTGGTTTTGTGGGAACTCCTCCCCATATCAATTCCGCTAGTTGAGTGCGAGTGTCTCTCAGATGGTCATGCCCTCTTTTTACCAGCCCACCTTTCATACATTTGAGAGTATGATTGACATCGAACTGGCCATCACAAAGAAGTGGGAGACCCTTGAGTGTATGGCCTTACCTCAATGGCAGAGCACCCTGGAACTGGTCAGGTGACGAGTCGTGCCGTTCAGCAGCCATGGGGGGGACTGAGAGATACTGTGAAGGGCCCATAACTCGACGGAGAACTCATTGTCGTTGTATGAAGTTATGTTTGTAGCTTAGAAAAAACAGGCAAAACATGGCTTTAGAATCCATTTAACGATTTCTTTCGATCCTTTAAATGCATTTAACCGTGGAGTAAAATTTTGGTAATCATTCAGTTAAAAATATAAGTTCGTATTTATTATTGATATTATATATTATTCAGACAGTTGACGAGCTTACGTTCTCCTGTAATTTCTCCTCAACACGAGTTCAAATATTTACAGAGAAGGAGAACAACAGGTAAAGGGACTTCATCATTGACAACAAGGGCTCCCAACGGCTTCATTGTCTTCAACATATTGCTCTGAAGCAATAACTCATACGCGCAGTTCCCCGCATCCGCTTCGCCGGTTACCGATTCAAATTGTGCAGCCACCTATGACTTACGCTTTCAATGACGAGTGGATATTGCAACGTGCCCTTGACACGTGTTCCTTACCAACATCCAGAGATGTATCAATGCACTGTATTACCTGGCCGAGCGCATAATATAACTAAATGCTGCACAAGAGATTATTCTCCAACTATCTAGTATCGCCGGTGTCACACAATCAGTTCACTCGTTGATATTATCCTGGGATAGACGCAAGTTGATAATGAGATCAAAGGAACGTCGTCTTCAGCGTGTGTCGCAACCTGAATTATTAGAGACTTCTTGCAGTCCTCTGAATCGTGACTCTGGAAATGATTGGGAGTTACTGCGAATATTAATAACTAACTAGGGAGCACAGAGGAATTACGAGCTCCATACCCAAACGGACTTTTTCCTTGATAAGATTTTAAAAAATTTAAAATTTTTTTTTTTAATTTATTTATAAATCGTTAGGCATACAAAAGAAATCGGCTTGCGTAGATTATAGTCTAATACCAACCTAAATACTCTTTTAGTATATTACGTTTAAAAAAATATAAATAAATTCGCTGCATGTAACTTTTGATTTTCTGTGGAATTCCCTAAAATCCTTGAGAGCATTCAAAACAAAAGTGTCAATTTCTTCTAAAGACCTCACGATTCCGAAATCAGGTGAAAAGTGTGTTGTGGGCTATTTATAGGGGTTTGTTGGCGCTTTATACAGTAATGGCGTAAGCCCTATTTAACGCAACGCATGTTGGCCTCACCAATGCTTAAATTAGAAAATCCCTATCACGATTGAAATGTTTATTGTTTAAATGTAGAAGAACTGGTGTGAGTGTTATTGAACTGGTTCAAACACGTGGGAGCAGCATTAGTTTCGTGAATGCCAAATTTCGTCATTTTTTGACCACTTTTGATATTACTCGAACCCCCAATCCAGGTATGGGCAACCTTTGACATGTTGTGGGCCAAACTTAAGAGTGCTAATACGTTTGCAGGCCGCGTTTAAAAGTAGCGCATTTTAAAGTAGTGTTCATAATTTTCAGCGATAGATATCAGACATGAAATAGTACGACAATGTTATTATAGTTAAATTTATTTAAATAACAAAATAAAATGAAAAAAATAGATACAGCATTATAATTAAATCGTTGAATTTGGAATTGTTACAAACTACGAAAGTTAAATAGCGACACCGAAATTAATGAGACACTTGAGCTTGAATTATGGAAACTAATTCATCGATATTTGGATTAATTCCACTGATAAAGTAAAGAGTTTTCCAGTGTAAAGAGCAGTTAAGAGCAATTTTCCGTGACGTTTTTTTAGTTTATGTGCCATAGCAAAGACATAAAGAAAACAGTTGATTGTTCTCTACGCAACACAGTGAGTCTATTTTATTTATTGGTATCGCGTGAGCAAGTTTTCGTGACGATTTTTCAGTTTATGTGCCAAAGCAAAGACATGAAAATGTCAAAATCAGTACCTGACTAACTTCAACTTACGTAAATCCGTCGATGAACGTCGTCCTTCGGTGCGAATTCTATTCAAAGTGATTGTTGTAAGTGTCGTTGTTATTTATTTTTGTAACTATTCGTAACTACCGACGGAAAAAGGTTATGTAGCTCTACACATAGAACAACGTACTCCAACTCGACCGACAATACAAAGGACTTTATTACAAAAGACGTCTTCAACAACTTAAGTAGGACTGAATAAAAATAGGTACTTATAACACAACGCTATAATACGGACTTTACTTCAGAGTAAATTCTTGGGAACAACCACATGCCGGAACGAACTTGAAGAAACTTCATATTTACCTGCAGAGACAAGAAAAACATTACTACCAACAGGGAACTCTTAGCAAGGAGTGACCAGAAGAAATCAGTTTGGCTAATGGAATAAACCGAAACTCCTCTAGTGGAAGCCACTCATAACGTAAATTTCATTCTACGGTCTTCAGAAAAGTTGGAAACCCTGTCTGGGGCAAAGCCCCCAAAATCATGAGAAATATCCCGTTATGACCTCTTTTTCCCGTTCCTTGCCCTTTATTTCCCTTTTTTTCCCTTCAAAGTCTATCCTGAATCGACAAAATTTCCCGAAATTTCGAAAATGATAAGATATTATCATAATCTACGTACTTTTTCGCTGGTAGATGGATCTTAAACCTATTCTTTCTAGCATCCACCTTGGAGCCACAGCATGGAGTTACACACCTCGCTTTTCGTTCTAATTTGAAACGATGTGTTGTTTGTAAAGTCTTCATTCCAGTTTGTTACTTTTTTCCCAAATGTACTGTTTTCGTGCTGTTTTTCGCCTCGTTTTCTTTGGTTCTCGTTAGTGTCGTTTCTTTTTCTTCACGAGAAAGGGTGTTTGCGGAGCATATGGATGTACCAATAAGGAGCCTATGAAGAAAGCATAAGGCGTTAGTGAAGGAGTACATTCCTTACCTTTCTATCTATTTTGTACAATGGCTATTTATGTCGATCATTCCTGAGTTTGCTGCGATTGAGGAATGAGGAGTTGGTCGTTGGTGGAGGATTTTGTCACTGATGTCACAAAGGGATGAGGAGGGATTTAGCTCGTCTCCATTAGTAGATTGTTAGTTTTTGGAAATTAATGGGAAAATTGGGAAAATGACAACTGACGCACATGAGGATCGCTTTATACGAAAGGTCATACAGTATACTAACACTGTATAGTATACTGTATATTATACCAACACTCAAAATGTATTGCAAAACATTAAATAAATGAAAAAAATTAAATAAAGGTGTCAGTTGTGTGATAATCTTTTTTTTTTTTTCTTTCAAATTCGTGAAAATTCATAGAAAATTGAGAACTTGTCAAGGGGTGCATAGAGCACAAAAGCGAATAATCACGTTTTGTATTAGTACCATAAAATTGGGACAAAAATCAAGAAAAAACTAGGGTTTAGGGCTTCATTCGCGTGATATTGGAAAACTGTGTTTGGAATTTTTGAAAATTTATGTTAAGTTGAAAAATCGTTTAACTCGCCAACCGTCAGATTATCACTCTAAGATACTTATATTACGCATACATAGAGGTTCCATGAACTTGACTTTTCCATGTTTTATTCTTTTAGATCACGAAAAATACATTTATATGATAATGACCCAGCTAACAATTTCTACGCACTCAAAGTGCACACATTTTCAATTAAAAATCATTCAAATCAACATTGAAATTTATTTCATATTCATTCATTCATTCGTTTTTATTTTATTTTATTTTTTTTTATACTCGTAATTCGATAATGTACAAAAATTCGCTCCTACGATCATGCGGGAACTTTTTTCTAATTTGCCTGATTGAAGATTTAGCTCAAACTGACCCTCCATGGAAACTTTAAAGATTATTTGAAACAATGCAATGTTCTTACCTGCATTCATGTCGCGAAAACGAGGAAGCCAAGTGTCACATTTAACTTGACAGACTTCTTTTGACTATACTGCCGTCCTAAGCGAAAAAGTCGTAAGTGATTTTTTGACCAAAATGAGTTAATGGTACCCCCCTGTTTTAGGGGGGGTTTTCTACCGATTTTCGGAGTCCCAGAGTCGTATCTGCACGGGAAATGCCTCAAACAAGCGTACGAATAAACGGCTTAGTGATGATTCCATTGGTTTTGCTTAGCCAATATTCGTAAGTATACTTTTCAGAGGAAGAAAATTCGTATCTGGCACCGGATACGATTTACTCGCTTCTTATTTCGCATATACGGATTCTCTTGTTCTTAAAAGTCAGATACGGATTTCAAGCTTAGTATTTTGGCACTCCTGGAGTCACTTACGATTCTTGGGAACCCTCTTGAATGTGCATTTCGTGCTGCCCACAAAACAGGAGGGAATAGGGACGTCCTTCGAGCATAATTTTTAAGCAATATTATAAAATTCCCTAATCTTGGGCTCACAGGGTAGCTCAGTCTCGACAAACGTTTGAACTTCATATGATGCCAGATACAATAAGCCGAAAACAGCGTGCGAAAATTTGGACCCTTCTGTTATATGTTCCCGGTACTCTTTCGTTAGCCCAAGATTGAATTTTCCTATAACAGCTTTGAGTAAGGTGAAACTTGCATCCTTTCAACTGTAAGGAAGACCCCGTACTTTCCCTGTTCATTGTCGTTATTTCATAGAAATACGGTACCTAAGAGCGCCCAATCAGTGATCGCCGCACTGGAATAGGCTTGCCCAGATTACCCTCGCCTCGCCCAGCTGACGTATAACCCAATAACGGCGAGGATGTACAGAAACCAAAGTACTTACGTTGCTTTACGGTAACCCGCATTTTTCCTGCTGTTAGTAATTTTAAGTACCTATCCCTATTGGTCTGGTGCGGAAGAACAAAGGCCTTTTTTTCCAATTATTTTTGCAGAGTGGACTCTCTTATATATATGCCAATTCTACATAGGTATACGATTTTCAAGATTTTATTGAGTGTGTCCAGGACAGTAGAAAGAATGCTGTAGTCAAAGAAATAACCGTTAATGATTTCACTGTGTGGAGAGATTTTTCTTCCAAACAGAAAATTAATTCGGTAACTCCAAAGCCATATCTCCGCGATATTGTCCAGATTTCAGCGCCTAGAGGCAAATATACGTTGAAATATAAAACGGATTTCATTGAACTCGATTTCCTTTAAAAGAAAAAAAAGCTTCAAAAGGGATTCCCAATTCTGGAAAAGGTTACTAAGCCTCGTGGAATCGACAGTGGAAGAACAGATGCCATTCTAGCACGCATATGTGAAGAAAAAAAAATGCCATTACCCCCCTTCTAGAGCGGAGTTTTGGAAAAATTTACCTTATGGGGGAAACGAACCCGAAAATGATATTGCCATATACAGGGTGTCTCAACTAAAGTTCCCGTAATTTCAGGGATCAATTTTAGAGCTTCTTTCTGATAGAAAGTTCCTCATAGAGATTTCTTATGAAACTCTTAGTTTTCGAGTAATTTAATTTCTAAGATTTTTTTTCGTATTTTCGACCTTTTGTCACTAAAATGATCATGACTCTCAATTTGCTCAAATTCAAATTTGAGGATACCATTGGAAAGAGTATTAAATTTCCTATCGGATAGATGCCTGAGCGTTTTTAAGACTCAAGGTTTGAGACATGAAAAAGCCCTCGGAAAAGCAAATTTGACCTAATTTGCGAAACCTGTCTTTTCAATCGGAAATTAAACTATTAGAAACCATATTTTTTCATAATGCAAGAGTTGTGAAAATTGCGCTGAAATCTCACCTTCCCAACGGTGTAGTCAATTTTACTTTTACATTGTTAATTAGGGGGAAAAAAACTATGTTGAATGTTGAAAAACATTGGGGGTTTTTTTTTTTTTTTTTGTTCCAATGAAATCGAGGGTTTTCTTGAAAAACGACCTTCTATGAAAATACGAGTTTGGGGTCGATTTCTAGGTATTTTTTACGCTGAATCGAATGATAATACTTGCATATATCTCCCCAACCCCGTTGTAACCGAGTTTTACACGTTCTCACAAATTTAAGATCATTCGTTATGATAAATTTTATGTGTTTTTGGGGTGAAACTTGTAAGCTAAAGTGTAAAACTCGGTTATAAGGGGGTTGGGTAAATTTCAACTGTTACCACTCGATTCAGCGTGAAAAAATACGTAGAAACAGACCCCGAACTCGTATTTTCATAGAAGGTCAATTTTCAAGAAAAGCTCGATTTCATTGGAAAAACAATGTTTTTCAACACTGAAACGTAGTTTCCTCCCCTAATTAGCTATGTAAATAATGTAATGTATATGAATACCAACTAAAGTCCTGTACTGAACCTGTCACTATCTCATTGTGTACCTACCGGCATACCAACAATAACTACTGTGAGACTATTTTTAATTATTCCATTCATTCTAATCATCTGTTTCGATACAAAACAACACGTACAATTTTTCAGCTTAGTATAATTCAAATCATGCAAGTGCATATGGCTAGAGTAGCGAATAATAACTGCAATTTGCTAGTCAGATACTCGTATCTATAGCAGATACGTGGAAAACACTAAGTAAACTGCAGATACGAGTTTCGTGCTTCGTAAATTATCCTCAATGTCAGTCAACAATACGAGACTAAAATTTGCACGGCGTTTTTTGCTATTTTACGATGGAAAAATTCAATTTTTGACATCGCCAATCGATTCAGCAAGAAATTTCTACAAGGAGAATGTTCAAGTTCAAGATTATTTTGGAAACTAACGCCAATATCAACGAATTTCGACGCAAAACCTATTTGGTCGATTTCCCAAAAATTAGATTTTTGCACATACGACTTTTTCGCTTAGGACGGCAGTATAAACTATACAGATATTTTTTTGACTTCAACACGAATCAGCCAAAACTCGGCCCTTCGGGCCTCGCAGGGGGGCAAACTTTCCGCCTTGAGCCTGCGGCTAAAAATGCTAAAACACGGAACAAGCTTTCTTCCCGCTAATTCATAAATGTAAATAAATTTAAAACTACGACATTAATGTTTTACTAATCGAAATTGGAACAGAGTACCTAAGTAGGTAATTTTCTGTTATGGTGTGCGTCTACAATTACTATTACCAAGATTAACTTCTCAACCAAGTGACAACAAAGCAAGCGGCATTGTTTACTATATCAATTTATAACATAAATAAATATAAAACTACGACATGAATAGAAAAGCAAGTACAAAAGAAATGCGTGATAAATCGAGAGCTTTCCAACGAGTGGAGAACGATTTTCGTGGGATGAAAACTAACGGCGATACATTTCCCTAGATACGGGTCGGTTGTAAGGTGTAACGCTCCGCAGGGCGGGGTTGGGGAACCAAGGGATTGGGGGGGGGGGGGGGGGGGGGGGGCAGAGCACACTTTCGGCTCGGTGGCTTGCATGGGAAGGGCCGCTCTAGTATCTCCTATTCTCGTTGCACTTGATTCCATGAGTATGAATAAGTAGTGTATTTTTTTTTAAATTTTATTTATTGACTTATTTATTTATTTATTTTTTTTTAAGGCCGGCTGTTGCCCACATGTGCCCCATCTGTCGACGTTTCGATTCATTTAGGCTGTAAAAACTCCAGTAAGAATTTCGTTGAGAGAGGCGACGGACTTATTGGGCACACCCCTTGTTAGTATCGTTATGAGCACACAGACACACGGACAGATAGACATCAGACAGGCAGACACGAAACCAAATCGCACAACAAGCTCTGAAAGGCAAAAGGCGAATGGAAATTTTGATTTAGGAGGACATACAATTTTTCAACATCTTGCACGAACACATAGATTTCATACCTATGGTAGTCAAGAAGCGAAATCTGATTTTCGGAACTCGGGCGTTATGTGAAGCAGCATGTGATTGTTCGATGAAATAGTAGCCAATTATTTTACACCAATATCTCCATCTTCAAGGTGAATTTAATGTGGATGGATCCTTATCATTTTGAGGAGAAAGAGCAATGTCTTGAAAATTGTTGAAAATAAAATGGATAATTTGGTAGAATATTGGATGAAATCCGATTTGATTCATTAGGTACCTTTCTTCTCTAGCGCTTTTACTTTGAAATGTCACCAATAGAAAGATCTGTGTTTTTAGTGGAACGAATTATTTTCTCCTTAGAACTCGAAGGTGCTTGGTGGCTAAGCCGTAACCATCCACCTTTATTTAACATATTTATGGACGTCTGGTTCTATCGTATTTTTCGTTTCGCTTCATTTCCGTTCCGAACCCAAACGGACAAACAGTAATAGATGAAAGGGATTCTGCTCCTCCCGCTCAATTCAAATCATAAAAAGAACTATCGGGGGTCTTTTGTCCTCGGAAAGTCGAGGACACTACGGGTAAACTGGAAAGAAGGAGGGCGGCTGGCGCCAGGATCAGAGCTCCTCTTTCCTCCGTCTCCAAGTCACAGTTATTCGCCATCTTGGATCAATCAAATCTCTAAACTTTCTCTTCTCTATCGGTCGACTCTAAAAAAGTGGATACTTCACAAGCGTACTATCAAGTCTCTATTTTGATTTATCCTCGTTTCAGGGCGCCTGTTATAAGCGGGGATCCACCTCGACTTGTCCTCATCATATTCTCTAGCTAATTTCTAGTTTGTTTAACAATCATTTTCGCTTAGTACATTGAGATGTGAATTATTATCTTTGCCTATTTATTGCTTCCAAGTCTACCAAGGAAGCGTAAAAGCCTCTCATGGACTATTCGTCCGATCTCACCCACATATGGAGGGTAATTTGGCATTTGGCATTTCAAGGTTATTGGAAACATAAACGATCTGTACCTACATTCATATTACGGATACACGGAATCTACGTGCCATATCCAACTAGCCAGACTTTCATACGTTTATCTATTATTCCTAATAATAAAAACATAGAATGAATTTACTGACAAAGGTGTCTGAAAAAATGCACACGCACAGTCATTATGATTAATACTGAAACACGGAGAAAGAAAAAAAATTTATCCCCGTGCAGCTGGAACATCGAACCTTCTTTATAGCGGGGGTTAGAACTGTCAGTTTCATGAGGAGCTTTTTCTCTTTTAATAATTTTTCTCTCTATGAAGAGTACCTTACTAATGGATAGGAACGTTTCATGATACTGTGAGCCGGCACAGCGTATAGGCTGATTCCTGGAAATGGAGCAATAACAGCGCATCTTTATGGTACGGCCTCACCCCCAACCCGATTCTCATCTATGGATGCTAATCCAATTTATCAAAAGGCATAAATCTCATTTAGTCATCGAGTCAGTCAAATTGCAAGAAGAACCATGCAGAAAATGCAACACCAGACGGCTTCAATACCACCACGTCAGAGGAGTGGTGAATATGTGCTAAGAACAATGACAAAAATGGTTGAAAACAGATAAAAATTTATACACATTCAATTGAGAATGGAGGTACGTTACGTTGCAATATTGACCCGGCCACACTAGTCTCACCCCACCACACCACCCCATCTGGCCACACCAGTCTCTGAATAAACCTTTGACACGCTCGGAAAAACAGGCGGATCGGCTCCGATTAGTTCCTTTGAACCTCAAATGACATTTGAGGTTTTGCCGCCCCGAACGTCGGATTTGTTCGCTCCGGAGGCACATTACGAGGGTTTTTTCAAGTGCGTCTACCATATTACACATCAAATACCTTACCAACGGGGTCTTGAATGAGTAAAAATCAGACAGAGAAATTTGAGACCTTGATCATTCGGTGAGTTTCCGTTAACCCGGGCTCACAACCAGTAAGCCGATTTCTGACCAAGGAAGTCGCGCTCAGAGGAATATTTCTTGGCTAGAAGCTAAGAGATAGTCGATGGAAGGAGAGTCGGAAGCCGAGCTCAGACCAAGAGGGATCCCAACTGAAAAATCACTTTCCAATATCGGATGAAGATGTCTGCTCTTTTTACCAGTGAAAAAGGAGATCCGGGGAAAAGAAGCTTCCCCACAGGGGAAACGGCCACCTGAAATATCTAGGCCTCAGCAAGAACTTTTTTGTTCGTCTCATGTGGCCAATCTCAGTTAGCAACTGTCTTTATTGAATGTACCAACCTATTCGGAAAATGTTACTAGTGTCTTTGGCGTAGATACTTCGGTATAAAACACCGGAAGTAAAGAACATGTGTGTTGTAGACCGAAGACTCTGCGAAGATTCACTATTTTTGTGGTTATACTGTAAAACAACGTCTGCCAAGTTAGTCTTGTGTAATGTATAAGAAAATTCCTAAAATCATGTTTGCGCATGCGCATACGTACCATCATTCCAACGGCATTCACTATTTGAAGTGCATACAAGGCGATGGAAATGCTACTAGTAGGATATTGTCTAGAGGAGAACTCATTATTTAAAATCATGAACTCAAATCATAAAATCGGTTCATCAGTCTGGGAGGAACAACTAGGTAATATTATTTTTGCGTATACACAGTAGTTATTATAAATTCAATAGCGATATAATACAAAGGACGTCATCATGGAAATAAACATACCCAACAGCCCCAGAGTTTAAAGGAAATCGGACTGACAGATGAGAAATTCACGTTAGCAACATGGTTTGGTTCTGAATAACTGATAAGAGGTAAATAATAACATTGCGTCTAATTGGAAATGTAAACGGCTATAGGGTGATTCTAAGGGGTACTGCAACGGACATGTCCAATTAGACGCAATGTTATTACTTACCTCGTATCAGTTATTCAGAACCAAACCAATGTAGTTGACATGGGAGAGTCCACGCCTGTTGAATATGTATTGTAAGTAAAACTTAAGAGTATCCCTACCTACTATGAAATGTTACTAGACATACTTTGTTAGCCATATACTGTTCATCCATTTTTCACATTCACGTTTTGTATTTTGTAGATCCCATGATTAGGACCCAGACCCTGGGTGGAAACGTCGGAAAATAAACCAAAAACACAAAAACACAACAAGTCTAGTTTGGTCAATTCAAGAAAACCCTCGCACGTATTATTCACTAGACAACAACACTTCACATATATATATATATATACAGATATATATAGCATTTCCGAATTGAGTTAAACTTTTTCCATGTAGGTTTAGTCCTTTTCCATTTAGGTTTAGTCCTTTTCCATTTTGGTTTAAACCTTTTCCATTTAGGTTTAGTCCTTTTCCATTTTGGTTTAAACCTTTTCCATTTAGGTTTAGACCTTTTCCATTTAGATTTAAACCTTTTCCATTTAGATTTAGACCTTTTCCACTTAGATTTAAACCTTTTCCATTTGGATTTAAACCTTTTCCATTTGGATTTAAACCCAGGAAATTATCGTGGAGTTAGAGGTAAAAGTACCCAAGTCACAAATTCAACACGTGGGAAAATCAAATGCAGAATATTATGATTATTTAACTGTTGTTATTATTGGTGATCAATATCATCAAACTATGTATCCAACCTAAGAAAATAATCATATTTACCAAACTAACTTTTGACATTTTAATTTGATTTTTGCACAATATGGATTTACCTCTTCGATACTTTTACCTCTAACCCGACGTTATTATGCCACAACTTGAAAATTAAATCATGCAAGTGTTTTTTTATGCACAGAAATGTAATATATATAATAATTTAATTTTCAAGTTGTGGCATAATAACGTCGGGTTAGAGGTAAAAGTATCGAAGAGGTAAATCCATATTGTGCAAAAATCAAATTAAAATGTCAAAAGTTAGTTTGGTAAATATGATTATTTTCTTAGGTTGGATACATAGTTTGATGATATTGATCACCAATAATAACAACAGTTAAATAATCATAATATTCTGCATTTGATTTTCCCACGTGTTGAATTTGTGACTTGGGTACTTTTACCTCTAACTCCACGATAATTTCCTGGGTTTAAATCCAAATGGAAAAGGTTTAAATCCAAATGGAAAAGGTTTAAATCTAAGTGGAAAAGGTCTAAATCTAAATGGAAAAGGTTTAAATCTAAATGGAAAAGGTCTAAACCTAAATGGAAAAGGTTTAAACCAAAATGGAAAAGGACTAAACCTAAATGGAAAAGGTTTAAACCAAAATGGAAAAGGACTAAACCTAAATGGAAAAGGACTAAACCTACATGGAAAAAGTTTAACTCAATTCGGAAATGCTATATATCGGGTCAGAACCACAAAGTTCATCGGAAAAATACCTTGAGTACCTACTACATGAGCTCTGTTATTCCTCCGTCATTGAACGGGCTGCCATCATGGAATCTACAGACAGATCGGAGATGGGCATGAAGGAGTCTTTGGATCGGTCTGGTTCCGATTCCGCCGTAGGCACGAAGCACTTCTGACGTACGTAGCCGGTCAAGATTTCTGGGAGTTATCGAAACGGATCGAAAAGAACCTGAAATTAATGTTGGGCACTTATGAATGTAAAACGCCAAGGTAACTAAGTATAGGTATACTCAGGTAGTTACAAGTCTTCCATTCCAAGAATAATTAACCCATTCCAGATGAAGGGGTTCACGGATATAATTTAAGTGAGAGAACAAGGATGCGGGACAGGAGATGGCAGTTGGTTTGAAGTGAATTTCCAACTGTTACTCCGAGTTAACCGTAACTGTTTAGTGTGTAACTGCAGAGACGACGAAGCTGACTATTAATTGAGTGGTTTCAAGTTTTGATCTCGGAGGAAGCGGGCAACACGGTGGAAGGGGGTTACGTAGCCAACTGGAGGGGCTTGGAGGATCAAGTCCGCATCACAACTTCGCGAACGGAACGGGAGGTACCGATGAACTCTCGGCGTCATTTGCCGGAGTTCAACGCCTCGTTTACCAAAACAAACCGCAATGTGCCTCATGGATGGGTGACGAGTTGTTGAAACGCCAGATAAACAAGGTGGAAAACGAAAACCTAACAGTTCGAGTGGCTGTAACTTCCCACGTTTGTGGCTCGTAATGTATTTACCAGGTATCCACAAGGCAAACTACGGCAGTTGATGACTCCGTTGTCCTATGACGGCAATACTTGAACAATTGACTTATAAACCATTTATTGTGCTACAACTACTCGTACATCGATTGTTGTTACTATTCTGATTCGGTCATTACCAAAAGTTTATCAAAGGATAATACATAGATGCTTACCATTAAGAGTTGAGATATTGTGTTTTCCATTTAAGGTACCTACCAATTTTGAATTGAAGTTAAACAAAACTCCTCCACCAAATTCCTAATTTTACTGAATATCGAATAAATACCAATGTTATTATTGTTGGTTAATTGTTTTCAAAAATAAATCATTTCAATCCACTAAAAACAGTCCGATTTTTCCGAGTGTTTTATTTTATCTCATTAAATTTTATTCGGATGGAGCCTACTTCTAATAAAAGCGATTAACAATATAATAGTACTGATATTAAATTACAATAAGGAAATGGGGGAAAGTAGAGATGAGTGACGTTATGAGATCTGTTTGTGATTCTATTTAAAAAAGCGGATAATGTTTGATGGCCCCCTATTTCAACCTCAAGAATTTCATCGTCCCACATTGAAAATGAGACATTTTAGATCACTCAGCTGATCAGGATAGAACCATAAATTCAATCGCTTCTTGTTGTGCCAGAGAGGCTCTCTTTCAAATTTCAACATCTTACAATGAAAACGTGAGAATTCAGATTACTTGGCTATAAGGAGAGAGCCTATCATTTCATCCGTCTCTTGTTGTCCGAGAGAGGCTCCCTGTCAAATTTCTACGTCCTACTGTGAATAGGAAAGTATGAACCTGTCTAATTTGTCTTCAGTTCATATACAGTCAAACGGTAATTGTCAAAAACGTATGATGTTTCATGCCTACAAAATTTCAGCTTCATAGGTTGAATAGCAAAGATATTCGCTCCGAAGCTCATTCAGATGATAATATAAACTTAAATTATTCCAATTAGGTACCTAATTATTTGAAAGTCTCTCCTCCGCATGTTACGGTGCTGTTTCGATATGCGCTCTACCGAGTTCCGTGCTCTACGGTCAGCCCGACTGTGATCTACCGAGCTGTACCGTGATCTACATGAGTTGAAATGATGATTCGAAAATCGGAATCCGTTTGTTTTTAATGAAGGATGGTTGTCATTGAATGAAGGATTGTTTATGTAGATTATGCCCCCTGGTATCATTACGGTGTTCGACGCATTGTTGACTCTTGCTGGAGATTGAACGTTCAAAGGGTCGTTTTGTCCTAGTCGTTATCTCATCGAAGCTAGTCATTTCAGTTTGCTGTGATACTTCTGGCTGTGATATTCCCGTGTTAAGTGTTCATTGTTACAGTTCGCGTTCATAATGTTATTAAAAGAATTTTATACGACTGCAGATATTTTTACATAGAGAGACGAAATGCGGAAACGCTTATCATGATCATCGAGCAGGAGTGCCAGGCGGGATCTGTCATTCACTCCGACGAGTGGGCGGCTTACCGTCAACTATCCCGACGAGGTTTTCTCCATTCCACAGTCAACCATCAGAGGAACTATGTTGATCCTGAGTCTGGGGCCCATACACAGTCGATCGAACGATCTTGGTTGGATGCTAAAGTTAACATCTTGAAGAAAAAGAAAGCCGTCCCTTCCCACCACCTCCAGTCTCATCTAGACGAATACTGTTGGAGACTGCACAGGAAGGACGTTCCAGACCTGTTCCTCAGCTTTCTACGGGACGTCAACGACACATATAGAACATGAGGTAAGATGTTTTATTAATGACTGTTGGTTTCTGGTGGGAATTAGTCGGTAGATCGCATATCGAAATGGTGATTGGTCGGTAGAGCGCATACCGAAACAGTTACTGATAGGTAGAGCGTGTGCCCGCTTCGGTAGAGCGCATATCGAAACAGCACCCATGTTACTACCATGACTACGTTTGCTAGTCTCGTGGTCCTGCAAAGCTCGACTGATCTAGAAAGAGCCCATCGTTTCATTTGTCTCATGATGCGCCAGAGAGGCTCCCGGTCAAATTTTAACATCCTTTTGCGAAAAGGAAATAATTTACCTCACTTAGATTATCAGGAAAGAACCCATAATTTCATTCATCTTTTGATCGATTTCCTGGAGAGGCCTCCTGTCAAATTTCAACACACTACAGCGAAAATGAGTGAATTTTGCTCACTCAGCTGATCAGGAAAGAGCCCATCACTTCATTCGACGCGTGATGTCCAAGCGAGGCTCCCCGTCAAATTTCAACATCCTACTGTGAAAAGGAAAGAATTTACCTCACTCAGCTGATAGGAATGAGAATATTATTTCATTCATGTCTTGATGTCCCAGAGAGGCAGGCTCCTTGTCAAATTAAAGATGTTACTCGAAATGGATTTTCTACTACGCTTATTAGTCACTTCTCTACATGTTATGGCCCCAGTTACGACCATGACTACGTTTGCCCATCTCGAGGTCCTGCAAAAATGTGGGCCTGCGAAAATTCAAATCACGGGCCATCCTAAAGACATAAAACATGTCAGCAATATAAGTTAATTCTGTGATTTTAACTATGTTCAAATTTGTTTCCAGGGATAGAGAACGAATAACTATGCGTCGTATTCGATCCGGGTGGTCTCATGCAATTATATGTAACAAAATCAATCTGCGGGTATGTATAAAAAAAATAAATAAATAAAACACTATTCTTATTCTGAATTTTCCCATTATCCGGATCAAATATATATATTTTTTAACTCAAAATATCTCTTTTCAAGATAAACTCAAGATAAACTCTTTCGTCATGTAACTTGGACTTCTGATGGCAAAAATGTCTTAGCAGTTGGTGAGTAGTTTGTACGCTGAGAAAATTTGATTTCCCACAAGTAATTAAAGAATTCCTGACAACTGTGGGGGGTCACAACTGCCCCACTATCCCGCAGGTAATTTCCTCATTGAATTCATCGCTTTGTCATCATTAGGAGGCCTCATGTGGACCTCTCGAACTTGCCGTTGAGCCTTTCAACCCAACAGCTGGTCTAACCATTCGAGGAGGATTCGCCATGCAACTTCCTCGCTTTGATCTACAGCTCTAGATACTTAAGTTACTTAAGGAGTTTACGTCCTGCTCACTTTGTTCCTTCCCACTAGAGCCACCCTCCCTAAAGCTTCTTGACAAGGTTTCTCCGGCCAAAGGTTTTCCATTAACCTCATTCATCCCACTCCAAACTGTTAACAGTTTCCTCAATTCATTAGAGTTCTTTCTGGAACCTGGTGCTATTTGATACCAGTGAAGTTTTTACCAGTAATACGGATAGTAACCGTAACGAATCAGACATATTTTTTTCGAGGCAATAAATATCTTTTCGAAATGTATCTTTGGGATTCCAATGAAAGCTATTTTTTACAAGCCATCGACACCATTAAAAAATAGCGTACTCATTCATATATTACCTAATTCAGTTCTGTAGAGTTTGAGTATATAATATGTTCTGATAATGCTTATAGATAGTGCTTACAAGAATGCTTATAATAATGCTGATAATGCTAATAATGCTTTGGGATTTAACTGCAAGGCCAAAATAGATGTGTCGTTGGGTGTT